>BNCR01000016.1:23067576-23217576 GCA_014656515.1 Oryzias celebensis | reverse complement strand
CAACCATGTCAAATAGAAGTAAGACCCGGACCACGGACAAACTGAGTGAGGATGGAGGAGTTGTGTTGAGAGTTTTTATGTCCATCTACACTGATACATCTGCATCAGCACCAGCACTGCTGCACTGGGACTGTAACAGTGTTTAATACTCATCACTTTGAGGAGTTCTCTTGGATTTGTGTGGAGTGAAACTGCCCGTGTGGATGAGGATGTGGTAGTGAGTTATTCAGCATTTGCCTGGACTGTGTGACTGTCACAGAGCAGCTTTGGCGAGGGCGGAAACACCTTGGAGACAAATGTGCAGGTGTTCATGACTTTAGTCACACAGTGTGCACGGTAACCTTTGAAATGAGAAACAGTTTAGTGACATGTTTCTTTTGTAAAACATACAACACTGGTATTGACAACAGGTGCTGCTTATTCTTTTCTTTCACCAAATTGAAACCAAACTGTTGTCTTTTCTTATTGTGACTTGTGTTGCTGGATAAGCTGTGGCAGTCATGACTATGGAGCAGGATGGATTTAACCTAGTGAACAATGGTCAGGAGCTGCTTCTGCATTTGCTGTTGTCATGGAGACAGTGAGCTCCACCTCTGTTTGTTGTTGGCAGACAAACAGAAGAAAAAAAACTTAACACGGACTGCACTTCTAATGAGTCTGGGAATCTGGGCAGCTTTTTTTTTTAACACTGGAAGAAAACAATGACAAGAAGAACGTTGCACTGTTTTCTTGATGCGTCGTCTAAAATTGAACTACCTGGCGGTACTGTCAAAGACAAGTACTGTCTGCTTTTGTATTTTGAAGGAATGGACTTCCATAATGTAGTATAAATGTAGATTTCATTCCTGCTTCAGTTTGAAATGTAGTAAAACATCTGCATGGACTACCTGAAAATAAGCATTCAATGGAATGCATTTTTATGAAGGAGCGTTCTGTGCAAATACACAGATAATACCAACTGCTGGGGTCACATTATTTTCCACCCATTAGCAGAGATTTTACTGACATTTTCTCCTCATATTTTTGTGCATCTATGAATTCCCACATCATCTGTCTGATATTTGTTGAGTGCAGGCTGATTCTCAGTAGACGTCAGGTGTTGTCAACGTGCGATTTTTTAAGGGGTAAAAGGTAGGAACAGAGCAGATTTTTCCATTTCTTTAAGATCAAAAATAAACCTCATTTAGCTCCATGCATTTTTGTAAAATTAAAGCTAAAAATCTACGATTTAACAGGAGTTCTCTGCCCTGATCAAACTAGATCACACCTACAGTGGGGATTGAAAGTCATTGCACCCCAGATAAAATGTTCTATTATTCTGCATAAAGAACCCAAAGAAAGATTGAAAAATCTCCTGAAGGCATCAGTTTTTAGATGAGACGTTCTTTTAAAATGTCAAAATGTTATTTCTTTCATTTAACCTTTCAAATAAATAGATTCAATCATTTTTCCAAACCTCTTTTGGGGTCACATGCTGCAGCCTAACCCGGCTACTCATGGGTGAAGGCAGAGGACACCCCTGGACTGGTCGCAGTCACACAGTCACACCTAGGGACAATTTAGAGTAACCAATGAACCATTTTGGATGGTGGGAGGAAGCCAGAGTCCCCGGAGAAAACCCACACATGCACGTGGACAACATGCACACTCCACACAGAAAGGTCCCCATTGGTGACTCTGGTTCAAGCCCCCTAGCCAGGACTTGAACCGGGAACCTTCTTGCTGTGAGGCAAGAGTGCTAACCACTGCATCACAGTGCAGCCAAAATAATAGAAAACAAAATAATGGCGTTTGCAAAAGTTTGGGCACCCTGGAGAGTTAGTACCTTGTACTGCCCCCCCTCTCCCCCTTGGCAAGTATCACAGCTTGTAAAGGCTTTTTTAGTAGCAGCCAAGAGTCTCTCAGTTCTTCTTTGAGGTTTCTTCATCCGTTCTTCTTTCCAAAAGTCTTCCAGTTCTGTCAGATTTCTGGGATGTCTGTTCCTCACTGCTCTGTTCAGGTCTATCCATAGATTTTCAATGATGTTGAGGTCAGCTGATTAGGAAGTTCACTGTAAAACCTTCAGTTTCTGTCTCTTAATGTAAGACTGTGTGGATTTGGAGGTGTGTTTAGGATCATTATCATTTGGAGAAGTCATCCTCTCTTCAACTTTTTCACAGATGGCATCAAGTTAGAGTCCAACATTTGCTGAAATTTGGTGGAATCCATTCTTCTTCTACTGGTGAAATGTTTCCTGTGCTGCTGGCTGCAATACAAGCCCAAACCATGATACATCCACCTCCATGCTTATCAGTTGGACAGAGGTTCTTTTCATTCAACTCTGGACCCTTTCTTCTCCAAAAAGTTCCATCTGAACCGGGTCGGTCCACAGAACTCGTTTCCAAAATGCATCAGGCTTGTTTCTATGTTCATTTGTGAACTTCAAAGGTTGAATTTTGTGGTGAGGACGTAGAAGAGGTTTTCTTCTGATGACTCTTCCATGAAGATCATATTTGTACAAGTATCTCCTGACAGTAGAACAGTGCAGCACAACTCCAGAGTCTGCAGGTCTTTCTGGAGGGATGCTGCAGTCAAACGTGGGTTTTTCTTGCTTTTCTCACAATCCTGTGAGCTGCTGTGTCTCAGATGTTTCTTGTTCTTCCAGACTTTGCTTTAACTTCCACTGTTCCTGTTGACTGTCATGTCTTAATGACATTCTGAACAGAGGATATCAGCATCTGAAAGGCTTTGCTGTCTTCTTCTGCTTTGTGAGCATCAACTATTTTCAGTTTCATTGTTCTGGACAGCTGCTGGAAGAACCCATGATGCTGATTGTTGGTCATGTCTGAGCTTTTCCAAAGTGGTGGAGCATACTATGAATTCTGCAGGGTGCCCAAACTTTTGTACACCCCATTATTTTGTTTCCTCTTATTTTGAAAGTATAAATGATGGAAATAAAGCCTTTTTTTAATGTAATAATACTGTAAACTGATGCCTTTAGGAGATTTTTCAGTCTTTCCTTGGGTTCTTTATGCACAATAATTGAACATTTTACCATTTAAACTTTCCATCCCCATTGTATTTTTTTTAACAAAACATTCTGATCTAGGCACGTCTGCCTAGATATTTCTCCCTAGACTGTAGTTATGTTTGCCATGGAAGCCGAATTTTTCTCCAAGGACTTCAGTGAAGTTCAGCCCCAGGTCAGATCCAGTTCAGACCAGGTTTTCAAGACTAAGGCAGAAAAACGATCACAGCTTGACTTGTACACTTGAATGAAACTAATCAGGCACTTTCTCCAGATTTTTTGTTCACTTTGTGTGAATGAATGCACATCTGATCTACTGTGATGGACTGTACTACTGAACAGACTTCAAAATAAAATGTGACGGTTATTTTTAGGTGAATAAATAAATGCACAAACTTTAAGGTTCTAGCTGACCTTTGTTGTTCTAAAATGTGATTGTTAGGTTTTAAAATGTTACATTAAGTTAAAAGGGACAAACTGTTTTTGATAGTAAATAATTTTGTACATTAAATTTGCTCACAGCCCAGGTCACACTAATTTATCTGAACACTGTACATGTCAAACATTTGAACCTAGAAGCCTCTTTGCTTCCCTCATGTTTGTCTTGTTCTGATTTTAAAATAAAATCTTTCACAAACACTGATCGTCTGAGCCTTTCTTTGAAAAATTGATGCTGTTTGTGATATTTGCCCCCCGCCAGTAGGAAGAGGAAGACAGAGATGCTCTTTAAATGAATGGACCAAAATGACAGTGCACTACTGTAATTCAGAAATGCCAACACTTCTGCTGGAACTTGTTGAACTAACCAGGGAACACATCAAGTGTTAATACAGTTGAGCTAAAAATGCATCTGAAAAGTCTTTTTTACCAGGATGCTCATGATGCTGTTTTGGATGGAGATAACTAAACATTCTGCTAGTTTTGGACTTCATGGGGCAAATTAGAGGTGAGCAACTCCAATCAAGATTCCATGCAAGTTTGCAAAAACGTGATAAGTGTGGTGTTTATGTTGATATAAACTAGCCAAGAGGATTGTGGTTCAGGACAGAACTGCTACTGCTTGTAGACACAGAAGTTTGCCTGTTCACGTGTTCAAACCTGCACCTTGGGTCTAAAGACTGATTTATTCTTAGTGGTTAAATAAAAGTGAGTCATGTTAATTTGTTCAGGTATTTTTTGTAGTGCTTAAAAAAAGGTTATATGTTTAGTGAACACAACACACATCCCTCTCTGTGGTTCACCTTCAACCAACTGAAGTTGACTCAACTTGGTAAAAGCAAGCTTGTGATTGGACACAGGATTTGTATGAAAAGACAAAGAAAGTAGAGACACAACCTTAAGAGAAATTGACAAAGTCTGACAAAAACTGGTTATCAACTTCCTGATTAATTTGATGCCTTTTTGCTAACATAATCTTAATGTGCTGTATTGTTTGAAAAGTTCAGGCTTTTTAAACAATACTGTTGTTTCTCCCAGTAATGAGATTTTTGATACATATGTTTGTTTTACACCTCTAATGTGTCCTCACTGCTCCCTGTACACCTGTCCAACTGCTTGTTAAAACTAATTTCTTGGAACAAATGACTAAACGTAGCATGGTTGTTGGTACCAGACGGGCTGGTCTGAGTATTTCAGAAACTGCTGATCTACTGGGATTTTCACCCACAACCATCTCTAGGGTTTACAGAGAATAGTCAGAAAAGAGAAAACATCCAGTCAGCAGCAGTTCGCCTTGTTGATGTCAGAGGTCAAAGGAGAATGTCCAGACTGGTTCCAGCTGATAGAAAGACAACAGTAACTGAAATAACCACTGGTTACAACCGAGGTCTGCAGAAGAACATCTCTGAACGCACAACACGTCCAACCGTAAGGCAGACGGGCTACAGCAGCAGAAGAACACACCGGTACCACTACTGTCAGCTAAGAACAGGAAACTGAGGCTACAATCCACACAGGATCACCAGGACTGGACAGTAGAAGATGGAAAAACGTCGTCTGGTCTGATGAGTGTCCATTTCTGCTGCAACATTCAGATGGTCGGGTCAGAATTTGGCATCAACAACATGAAAGCATGGATCCATCCTGCCTTGTATCAACGGTTCAGGCTGGTGGTGGTGGTGTGATGGTACGGGGGAGATTTTCTTTGATCCTGGTTCCAAAACCACAGCCTAGCTGAGTGTTGTTGCTGACCATGTCCATCCCTTCATGACCACAGTACCATCTTCTGATGATACTTCCAGCAGGATGAGGCTCCATGTCACTAAGCTGGAATCATGTCAGACTGGTTTCTACAACATAACAATGAGTTCACTGGACTGTAATGACCTCCACAGTCACCAGATCTCAACCCAATAGAACAACTGTAGGATGTGGTGGAACAAGAGATCAGCATCATGGATGTGCAGCCGACAAATCTGCAGCAACTGTGTGACGCTGTCATGTTAATATGGACCGAACTCTCTGAGGAATGTTTCCAGAACCTTGTTGAATCTCTGTCACCAAGAATTATGGCAGTTCTGAAAGAAAAAGAGGGTCCAACCCAGTACAAGCAAGGTGGACCTGATAAAGTGGCCGTTCTCTTTAACAAATTTTGTTTGTGATCCATCAAGAAAAAGACTTTAGGGGTGTACCTTTAAAGACTGCAACAATGTGGTTCCTATGAGCTTAAAATCCAGCACCGTTTGAGATGGATAATAAAACAGGCACCAAAGCCAATTAACCAATTAGAAGACAAGTCACATTTTCAAGAAAAAAAGGACAAACAGCAGCCTTCACCAGCTATCATTTTTATTTCATCTGCTGAAATCTCCAAATGTACAACTTATGACATTTACAACAAACATTTATGTTTATAGCATTTCACGCTGTTACTATGCATACAGTTCCACTGGCATGTGTCTGTAGTAGATCACAACTCTGATAAATAATCGTTCATACGTAGGAATGTGGGATCCAGACCGGGGAACAGGCTGTGCATCAGTACGGCTTTGAACACGCTCACCCTTCAACGGCAATCTATTTTGATTCATGAAGAACTTGTTCTTTAAAAAATTGTTACACGTTTCTGCTCATCTAAAATGCTTGCGAAAACATCTTTGATTTATTGTACTTGACCTTTGAAAAATCTACAAACAAAATCCCTTACATTGTGGCCTTTAGAGTCAAATCTTCATTAGGACTTGGTCTCCACTGTAATGCAGATAAACTAGAATATTCTGATCTAAACATCCATCCCAGTTCATGGTCAGAGTAAAGAAGGTTTCTCATTTAAGAGCTTGCACAAAGCTCAAGCGGATTCAAAGTTTTCATGAACATGTTTTTCTTAAATTAAGTTTTTCCTTCACATCAAAAGTGAAACATCTTTCAAGGCCTGAAAACCCACCTAATGTTGTGAGTTACCATGACCCAGTGGAAGTTTCTTGTTGATTGAACACACCTGAACATATTTTAGGTGTGTTCAATCCTTTCAAAGCATCGCTACAGTAGAATTTGTAATGAAAATCCCAGGAAAGTCCAATGAAACACCATTTAGGAGAAAGGTCATTTTGGACTAAAGCCAGAGCGCTGCATCTCTGCTATGGTTACACATCTAACGAGAGTTTAAGGTTGGCAAAAGGCACACGTTCAGTTGTACATTTGACATTCTGTTGTGTCAAACTGGACTGGACTCTCCCAGCTCTTCTCTCTCCTGTCAGGTGAGTCTGATCCTGGGTTTCTGTTCAGAGAATGGCTGAGAATTTGTGAGGCCTCTACCTTCAGTGCACAGCTGCTGGATCAAGGGAATGTCTTTGGACAAGGGTGGAAGAAGAAAGTCCTATCAAAGTTCTAAAGAACAAATGCCTAAAAGGGTGCGTACAAGACTTTAGATGTGGGAAGCGATAAGGACATGAGTGCAGAGAAGTGGACACCGTCACAGCTCAAACAGGACAAAAACATGCACAGTTTCTAGTCAATTTATACTCAGTCTACATGGGACACGACGGGGCACACCATGGATGCTGCTAAACAAAGAAAAGAAATCACAAGGTTGTTTTTTTTTGGTTCTTTGTCCACATTGTTACTGGTAGGTTACTGGCAGACTGGTCACAGCTATGGTCTTAAAAGAGTGATGTGTCTATTGCGTCAGGCGGTTCATGGCGCCTAAGCTCTCATGGAGCAGCAGATGACAGAAATGCATGCAAAGTAAATGAAGTGATGTGTAAGAATGTCAGCGCCTGCAAGTCAAGCTGAGCAAAGCTGGTGACCTGCTAACCCACCCGGATCAAGCTCTTGTTATGGCTTTCAAAGGGAGAGTATCAGTGTCTCATGAGAATCTAAAAACAGTTTCAGAGGCCTTGTATGCTAACACAGTTAAGATTTTCAGTGGAGACTTGTAAAAATAGAAAACGATGAAGAAGAGCCATATGTATTTCAGAGTTACACATCAGTCTAAGCCTAGAGGGTGGGGCGGAGGTTCAAGGTCAGAGGTGACTGTGTCTGGCTGGCAGTTAATGCAACATGGTACCTTGGCACATGATGACAGGGCAGGGGGGCAGCGACTGACAGGCGTCACTTGAGTCAACAGGTTGACAGGCAGGTGTTTTGTGGTGAGAGGGGTGTGGTTTGGGTGGGACACAGTCATTTAGCTCTGGGCCGTTAGCCGCTGCTCTGTGAGCGACGCCTGGTGTGACACCGTCTTGTTTTCGTGAGCCCTCAGCTTGGACACAACGTCGATAAACGCCAGGCTCTGGACTTCCTTGTGAAGAGGCTCTACATGGAAAGAAGGAAAGATTTTCAATAAGAGGCACGTTTTCTTTTCTTCAGCATTGGTTTGAATGCGTTTCAATGGAAAATGATGGAAGGTGTTAATGACAAAACATGTACATTTTGTTGAGTATTCTTTTTCTTATTTCTGAAGGATGTCAAGCTTTTTTCTATAAAGAAGGGAAACATAATAAAAACCTTCACTCACACTGGCTGCTTTTTAAAGGTCTCTCAAGATACAATGAATATGTTTCAATTTAGGTTTAAAATGGTTTTAGCTTTAAATCAGCTTTAGGTCGCTGATGTTATTTTGTGTTTAAGAATTGCTACTTGCTAGTGTAAACATCGCTTTTTTAAAGGTCAGAACTGGCTTAAAATGGATCTTAATGAAAGAACTGCAAAAACCCCAAAACAAATCAGAATGCTGAAATCTTTGGAGGCCCACTCCAATGATACTTGTGTTTTTGGTGCATTTTTCTGATGATGGAGAATATATTCAAGATTAAAACTGTGTTTCTGAGTATTTCTTTATTCAAATCAGATAAAAACCTGCAGTTTAAAGGAGCAACTGCCACGGGCGGGCCAAAGTCTCCCTTCTCTGCTGCATTCTGAAGCATCCACTTGCAGACAAATAAATCCATTAACGTCTTCTTTTTCCTCGTCTGAGCTGGAATCTGGATCTAAACTGTATGGCTGGATAGCTCAGATATTGCTCACCATTTTGTTTTTGGTACACTAATGTTTTCTTGGGCTTGTGAGGTTCTACATATTAGCGAGAGCGTGTAAACAAAGGAACTCTTGGAAATGAGCTAACTTCCACTGCAACAGTCTCACCCACAATTTCTGAGAAGCTCCTGCTGCTCTGCAGAAAATGTCTCAGTAAAATGACACATTTTTGGGTGAAGATGTTTCAAATAAACAGTAAAAAATGAATCACCTGAACCCATGAGTGCACAGATGAGAATCATGGAGTTGTATTTAATCTCTGGAGCACTCCTCTCATCAGACAGCAGCTTATGAAGAACTGACACCAGGTTGGCTCCAACAAAGTCCTTCTCAGCTGCAACTGGAAACCAGATAAGAATGACAGCGTAACAAGACAGATATTAAGGAACTAAGGCTTGATCGTGGAAGTGTTTGGTAGACATGTTCAAGCAACAGTTATATTCAAAAGCAACAGAGGCAAAGCAGTCCACCCAACAAAAGTTCAACACAAACATAAGACAACAGTGGGTCTTACCTAAATCCAGTGCTGCTATTAGGCCCAGAGCCACGAGGGCTTCATTCTGCATGATCATATGCTCACTAGTTGCCATGGTAACTAAATGCTTGACCCCTCCTCCCTGGATGACAGTTCTGACGACTTCCTACAATTGACAAAAGTCTGGAGTTCAATAAGCTATTGTGTCAAACCAACAGGTAAAGTAGAGGTAAGACTTGTAAATACCCAGAGCTGCTGTATGTCAAGCTCAAACATAGACAGAACAGAAGTTTAGTTGGATCCTAAAATTCTCAGACATTCTAAGGAGCTCGCTGGGCATGGACACTTCTATTAGGTTTCTAAACAGGGGCTGCTATAGCAAACCCAACATTTGCAGCGTGTGTGTGTGCGTGTGTGTGTGTGTGTAAGTGCACGTCCGCGTATAGGTGTGTGTGCTGAGGGAGCATCCTCCACGGCAGTGTCTGTTAGAGTGTGTAGCGTTCACCTTGTTGTGTTTTTTAGCTTCAATACTTAAGTAAAGTGAACCTTCATTTTTCTGATTTTCTTCTCCATATTCATCAATAACAGGATCAATGTCTGGCTAAAAACAAAGGTTATGGTAACAGGGTTGGTGCATGTTGTGGGACACATGTTCCATAGATGATAATTGATCAAAATGTCTGTGTATTAAAGCAAATGTTCCCACAGTTAGAGGCTTCAATAAAACAAAATCAAAAATACATTTAAGTTTAATTTGAATTTTTATTTAAAATTTAAACTGGACATTAGGGATTCTGTTGATTTTAGGGGTTACTCCAGACTGATTTGTTATTTTCAATCATTCTTTTCTCAAAGTTTCTGTAGATTTAAGTCTGAAGACATGTACATTTAGTCAGAGATTTGTAGCATTTATTTTGTGAACAATGTGAAATATGACAGGCAGTACATAAATGTTCTCCAGTTCTAGAATGACCTGTTTAGGCCTGTCAATGGTTTGTAAATCTGGCTCAGAAAGAGTCAGAGCCTCACCAAAACAACCTTCCTCACACGTCACCGCTCTGATCATCCTCTGTGTCTTCCATACATTGTAATGAGATATAAACAGACGCCGCTCCATGTAGCCATCAGGCTGAAAACGTTTGGCAGTAGCTCCTCCCATGTACAGCTGTGGCGTCAAGCTTATGAAGACATTTGTGAGCAGACATTGAGCTAAAGTTTCATAAATCGCCAAGAAAAGGGGCGTAAAGAACAGCGTTTTGGCCATCAAAGAAACATATTCTTTTATGCTCAAACAGAAAATTTGCCACATGACGAAGGACAGGCAGTTGACACTGGTACCCCTGTGGACTCATATGTTTACCGATCACACTTCAACATCTCTTTCTCTTCTGACTTTGACAGTTAACAGTTCAAAAGTGCAATCTATTGACAAGACAATAATTTAAATCTGGTATTAATTAGTTCCTTATGAATATGGGCTCAAATGTTAATTTACATCAAAAGCTAAAAGCTTTTTTTAATCAAATACAATCAGACCTAATGAGTCAGTTTAAACCTACTTTTTTAGTAATGCTCAGTAGATGGTGGCATTTCATTTAACATTTAAAATTCATTTCACATTCTTTTATTTGTTTCATTGCATTCTTACGCATCTTTTATGTATTTTATTGTTGACGGTTTTTAAAAATTCTATGCTATTTTTAATTTTGTTCTTAATTTGCCAAGCTTTACTTTTTTTTATTATCTTTTTCTTATTGTGATGCACTTTGGTACTCCTAAAAGATGTTGTAAAGTCACATATAAATAAAGCTTCATTCATTCAAAGACAATAGAACAATTTAACAGAACAATTGGATACATTGTATTTTTAATGCTTTAAAGTCCCACTCTGGTCATCTTTTGATCTACTTTCAAAGTGTTGTCTGCAAGTGGGCGCATCGGAATGGAGCACGTAGCTGCTGACTGCAGTTTGTACGTAACAACTATAAACTTTTTTAAACGTCATTTTTTCATTTCATTTGAATATAGAAGTACTCAGAAATGCAGTTTGCATCTCAATTCGTTTTCTATACGACCTCCATCATAAATGCCTTAAGATGACGTTAAAAACATCATTTTCATCAGAGTGAGACTTAAAGGCCATTCTTCAGACCTTTGATAATGCAATGGAGGACAGTTTTTGTGAAGAACACAAGAAGAGCCGCAGTGCTAAAGGATGACATGATGGTGTTTAAAAAGAGCATCACTTTGGTCAAATTGCTGGTTCAAAGTAAACTTGTTGATGGATTTAGATGTTCAGCAGAGTTTGCTGCTTCCTGTTTCTGTCGTTATCTGCACTGCTATTTTAGGTGATTTTGTGTTTAAAACACACCTTGGGTTTTGGTTTGTAGGATTGTGAGAACATCAAGATGTGCTGTTGTGATTCTTCTGAATGAATGAATGAACATGCTGTTCACACATGAAGTTGCACATGTATATGTTGGATTGCTGTTTTCATCAAAGTTTCTGAAACCTTTTAATCCCAGGTAGATTTCAGTAGAAATGTTTGTGATTCCTAATAGTCGATGGAAAAAGAAAATCCAAATAAAATGAATTTTAAAACTGCACAGTTTAATTTTTATTAACTGTTTTAAAAAGTACTCAAATGTATGTCTAAAAATATTCCAAGATTGGATGGCTACAGGTAGATATGTAGGAGACCTCTATGTGCACTTGATCACTATTGGTAGACATCTGGTATAGTAACAAAATAGAATTGTGTGAAATGCCCAGTGGACATCTACAATGGAATATTAGTCATCTGATGGACATCGTTTACCCAGTGGTCAATGCCCCTTCTAAATCATGCTTTCTTATTTTGATTAATAAAAAAAATGTTTTAGTTAGCATCTAATGTGATGTTATATATTGTTCTAAGAGATTTGGAAATCATGCAATTCATGCATTTAGTTAGTATTCTTTGTGAAAAGACATTTAAGGGATCATGGGACAGCGATACAAGTTGTGGGATGGTCGTTTTGTAAAGGTCCAAACAGCGATGTGCAATTAACCTCTATGAATCGATGTCTATGGGATGCATAATGCATATCGATAAGTGTAAATATGTCCATGCCCAGTGGGCTGTTTACCCTGGCTGCTCTCTCCTTGGCTTTTCAGTCATTTTTACACAGATTTACACTTTCAGTCACACAATAAAACTGAATTTTGAGCTGCTTTTTCATATGTATAGCATTATAAATGTAAAAGGAGGTCATTTGTTCTAGAGCCAAGTTGAAAAACATCTGTTTGCTTTACTTTTTAGTACAATTCATTGGTATTTCTGTGTGCTTGATCAATCCAAACGTCTGCAGTCAGAATGGCTGGCTACTTTTTCTTCTAGGATGATACTGATCCACACATCTTCATTAACAGAAGCAGTAGGTCCAGGTCCAGAACTGAAGGTTTCTGCTTTTTTTCTGGTGGAATTTGTTTGAGATTACACGCAGACTGCATTTAGCTTAAGCTATCTGGGTTTAATGATCTAATGATCTGGATGTTTTAACCTCTGGTTCTGTCAGTGAGTTGCTGCCATCTACTATTTAAAAAAAATATTCCATTCTTTTTACTCCACAATTCTATTTACGTTTGAGCGCTGAGTGAAGCTCTGGCTTGACTGTGTTAGTGAAATCAAGCGGGGTCTTCATTCCAGTCTCCTGCAGATCTAAAGCTGAGACATGGACAGTTTTTGCTGTCAGGATGGAAACGTCGAGCACTGCTAAAAGAGTTGGTCCTTGGCTCACCTTAGACTTGCTGTGTCGAATGAGGGCTGACAGAAGTCTGTTGGACTCGCCCATCACCCCGGCGTGATCTTTGGCTTCACACCACTCCACCAGCCTCTCCACCAGCTTCCCGTTGGTTCCCAGCTGGTCTGCAGCTTCAGCTGAGCCAACACACACAGCAGGGTGAAACACAAAGCAACATGCACTCTGCTTTGATGGCTTCTGAGCAACATAACTGCTTTTAGAAGATTCTTTGTTCTTAGAAGCTGAACATTTTGGATGAAACCAACCTTCTTTTTCTTGCTATAAGCTCAATAAACTGTTCTGACCACAATCTTTGATACAAACTTTTGTAAAATAAAAACTAAAAATGTTTACCCTGAGTGTCAATAAGCATACGTAGTGTCCCAAGGAGCTTAAACTGGACTGGAGGCATCTCTGATTGCAGAAACTTTAACACCACATCTGCAACACCAGCAGACAGCATCTTGGACTTGTTTACAACTGTAGAGAAGAACAGAGGCCAAATTTACCACCACTTAAATCAGAAGTCTAACAGTCACTGCATTTATGGCTTGTTTCTTTTGCAAACATTTGAAACAGTTAAAAAAGTTGACAGCATTTTGTATCTGTAGCTGGTCTCAGCGTTGCTCAGGCCACAGCTGAACCTGCAGAAGTCTGCGAGGGCATGGATAAAGCCCTCCGGAAATAAACTAATGCAAGAACCTCAGCAGTATGACAAAAGGTCACAACAGAGAGCTTTCACAAGAGTGTGGAGATGCCAGCTGTCAGGCAGGATTACTTCAGCAGCTCTGAAGGGCCTAAAAGCAGAACATGGGAGTCTTAAACAACAAACACACAAAAAAATCATTTGAAAAATGAAACGGCTTCTGTATGTTCTGTGCACTGTGGCGTCATAAAACATATTTTGTCTTACAATGTATGTTTGAGAATATTTTTAAGCCTTCTTAAGTAAAGCCACTACTAGGACAATTGTTGATAATTAGTAAGTACTTTTCTGTTGAAACAGAGTTTGGGGATTTTGCTGACCCTCTGAGATCACTGTTGATCTCCTCTGAGATCACAGCCAGTCTACACCAATTCTTGAGTTTAGGGGTTTAAAAGCATCGTTGTTTAGAAACTTATGCTAAAACAATATTATAGAATAACCGAACGGATGCACTTGACTTTCTACCTCGAAATCTATTATTCTTTAGCCGCGGTGTCACATTCTACGGGCTCACCAGCGCCCTCGGCCTTGAGGCCCCATCTAGTGTATTTCTAAAGCTCATTTTTAGTGGAATAAAAGACTAAATGAGTCGCAAACTGACACCAATGTAATCAGACAAACGGTGAGAAATAAACAAATTAAGTCATTTTTAAATACAGCATTTTTTTTAATGATGAAAAGACCAAATTAGTAAAGCGCATGTGTCAGCATGTGCGGCGCTGGGGAAGAGACAGGCTGCTGCTGCCTCAACCACCACTGTCTCGTCTATTTGAACAGGAAACTCAAAAATTCACTGAAGAAACGTTGAAAACCAACACAGAAAAAGGTCATTAAATTAAAAAGACATGTCTAAAAAATGTGATTTGATGTCTATCTTTAATTTTAAAAAGTATATTCATTTTAATTTAATAATGCATTTTTTAAGCTCTATTTTAGTGGTGACTGCATGTCACTGAACACAATAGTCACAGAAATGTCTGAACTTATACAGAAAACAGAATCCTTCAGGTTCTCTATGAAGGATATGTTACCTTATAATACAGATGATATATAACCACTCAAAAACCTTTTCAGTTAAAGCACAAACATCCACCTGGTTAAACTACTGCAGTGGAACCTGAAGGGAGCTGAGCATCAATGAAGATCGGAAAACACCTGAGAACAACTGAGAGCACTTGAGGAGTCAGCAAAAATGTTACTTATGTGAGAAAATTATAATCAAGTTACGACTGTTACAAATGGATCCATTGCTTAAAACTTTCAATATGGATCATGTTTTTTGCTTTTTTAAAGGATGAATAAACACATTCTTCTATATTTGACTTCTTGATGATCCAGTGACTGTTTCTAAGTGTGACTGAATTTAGATTTATCAAGTAAAAACAGACACGCTCCTTGTAAAACTTGGCTGCCCTTTGTTTGGAGATTACATGCGTAACTGAAGTGACTCACCTGGTATAGCCAGGTTGCGCAAGGCGCTCAGAGCTGCATGTTGTACGGTCACATTGCCTTCCTCTACATGTCGATCCAGCAGGTCCAGAAGTTTCTGTACAATTCCAGTGTCCACCATGTGAATACAGTTTCCATCTGTCATAGACAGAAGTCAATCATTTGAAGGATTCATATGCATCACATGGTTACTGTTCACAGAAATAATCGGAATCACTGCTGCAGTAAACATTGATCCGACAGTAAATCACATCACAACTCCAGGAATCTTTCGACAAAGAAAGGCAGGAGCTTTACTCTGGAAAAATAATGTGGTCAGAAAAATATCTTCTTCAGGTTTGAGAAGAAATATTAGGAAGAAAGCCAAGAAAAATGCTGACTGACCAACAGTGGGAAAAGAGCCAGTTTTCAAATGTCAAACTTTTAACACGAAACCAAACATGTGGATTCAAAAGAAAAACTGCCACATTATTTTCATTGAAGATATACAGTTAGTTTTTTTTGTTTAATGTGGCTGAAAATGCATCATAAGACTATACACTTAAACATAATGAAGAACAACAACAATAAAAAAACGTGTTCAATAGAATACCAAGATTCTATCTTTGGATAAATATGAAACCTGAGGAGTAAACAGAGTGTTTCTGAAGGAACATATAGTTGAGGTGTAATCTATAATACTTCAGCAAGTATTTTTATTATGTAATAGACAATTAGAGTCAATATTATGAAAAGATCATACCATTGCGAGCAAAGTTGGCGATGGCCAGAGCGCCAGCCAGCTGCAGTTGGTGGTTGTTTGATGGTATCCAGGACAAAACTCTCTGGAAAACGCTGCCCTTTCCCCCCTCAAACAGTTTCTGCATGGACTCATCTGCACAGAGAAACAAACCCCTTTACCAAAACTATAACTGACGCTGAGCAGGAAAAGTTATCTTTGCAGATGTGTTTGTAAAAGTCTTATTTTACAATAAAGATATCACACGTTACACATCAGGGTGTATTTTAATAGGAGCAGGCTCCATTAAATGAAGATAAACAAGAACCAGATTTTCCATACATACTTTGTTTCTGCCAGAATACACATTGAAGCTTTTAAAAATCAGTTTTATTGCTTTGTTTTTACTAGCGATGTCCTGATCAAATGTTTCTTTTGGCCAATTCAGAGACATTTGATTTTGAGTATTTGCCAATACCAAGTCCCGATCTGATACTTTTGTAACACAAAAAAATTAACAAATGCAAAAAAAGAAAAACAGATACAAGTTTCCCCCTATTTTTATCTTATCAAGTAAATATAGTGCAACCATTAGATAGTAAAATAGTTTATTGTTAACTAGTAAAAATAGGGGATAATTATTCATGTGAGAAAGCTTGGTTAGTGAAGTTATAGCATCTTTAGAACCAGAAGTGTAATGATTCTTTGTTACCTAAAATGGATCCACGACATCTTCATCCAAAACTTCAACAGTGTGACTCAGAGATAAATAGCTGCTACTGAACAGTGTAGTTTTGCAGATTCTTGTATTTCTTCAAGATAATCAAGTGTAAAAAACAATATAAAAGTAAAATAAACCTACTGTACCTCAATCCAAATGGTATTTTCCAAGATTGATTATCAATTTATCTCATTTTGAAACAATTTTTTCAATGCTATAGGTTGATTTGATTTAGCCTCATACAGATCCATTTGGCTGGATAGTAGGACTAAAAATTGAGAGAGCGATTAATCCTTACACCCCTATAAGAACAAATGAATTTTTTTTATCATATGTGGTTCATATCTCCATTAAAAATTCTTAAAAATTAATGACTTTGGCAAATGACAGAGATCTGAGAAGAGTAGACAGGAGTACAGGGAGATGCAGTGTAAGGTGAAAGCAGAGGGGTCAAAGGTCAAACAAGGGTCTTATGATGACTTGTAAGTTATGTTGGGTAGTAAAGAGGGACAGACTGACCTACATATAGATTATCAAGGCAAAGAGACTGAGATGGAAGGACATGCAGCAGTTTAGTGTGATTGAGGATAGGAAAGGTAATGTGTTGACAGGTGTCAGTAGTGTAATGGAAAAATGGAAATAATACTTTGAAGAGTTGATGAATGAAGAAAATGAGAGAAGTAAGAATAGAAGAGGTGACTGTTGTGGAGCAGGAAGTAACAAAGATTAGTAAGGGTGAAGTGAGGGGGGAATTAAAGAAGATGAAGAATGGAAAGGAACTTGGACCTGAGGGATCAGCTCTGAACTCCTTCCTGTTTGCAATGGTGATGGACAGGCTGACAGATGAGGTTAGACAGGAACCAGCAAGGACTGTCATGTTTGCAGACGATATTGTGATTTGCAGAGAGAGTAGGGAAGAGGTGGAAGAGAAGCTAGAGAGGTTAAGGTTTGACCTGAAAAGGAGAGGAATGAAGGGTAACTGCAGCAAGTTCATGTGTGTGAATGAGAGGGACCCAAGTGGAAGAGTGAGGTTACAGGGATAAGAGAGAAAGGAGGATTTGAAGTATCTATGGTCAACAGTCCAGAGGAATGGAGAATCTGGAAAAGAAGTGAAGAAGTGAGTGCAGGCAGGTTGGAATGGGTGGAGAAAAGTGTCAGGTGTGATGTGTGATAGAAGAGTTTCAGCTCAAATTAAAGGAAAGGTGAACAAGACTGTGGTGAGCAGCCATGATGTTCAGTCTAGAGACAGAGGTACTGAGGAAAAGACAGGAAGCAAAACTGGAGGTAAGAGATGAAGATGCTGAGGTTCTCTTTGGGAATGACCAGGATGGATAGGATCAGGAATGAGTCCATCAGAGGAACAGCTCATGTTAGAGGTTTGGAGATAAAGTCAGAGAGACCAGACTGAGATGGTTCAGTCATGTCCAGAGGAGAGACGGTGAAGATATTGGTAGAAGGATGCTGAGTCTAGAACTGCAGGAAAGAGGTCTAGAGGAAGACCAAAGAGGAGGTTTATGGATGCAGAGAATGAAGACATGAAGGAAGCTGCTGTTAGAGGATGCAGAAGACAGGGGTAGATGGAGGAAGATGATTGGGCGTGGCGACCCCTGAAGGGAAAAGCCCAAAGAAAAGAAGAAGAAAGAGTTTCTGACTTTTTCATAGAGCTTGTACTTTGTAGACCCTTGGCAGCTGTCTTCCTGCTTTCTCTCTTTAATTCTCATTAAAGAAAAAACATCTTTCTTTGAAATGCCTTTGAAGGTCATTGTTTGTGTTAAGACAAACCAGTAGAGATACTTGTTGTCAGTTTTAAACATTTACTTGAACAGTTGTTGAGCCCAGAGGTCTAAATCTGTAAAGATTCTGGTAACCGCACAGAACTGTTTTTGTCCGCCTCCTGTGCTTTATAGCATAAATGTTGTGATCTGTTCATGGTATCCAGACTTCAGGTAGAGTTTTTATCTGTAATACTTTATATCCTACAATAGTAGACCCAGTGTTTGCGGAGAAATGTGGTCATAAAATGCAGACCACACCCGATGAACATTTCAGGATTTATATGAATGATGAGAACATTGTATTCTGTGTATTCTGTGTATTCTGTTCTTATTAGTACTTGTTGTGAATGCTTCTCTTTTTCTTTAAGCATAATCAATCTATCAAAAATCCTCTTTACTTTCATGTGAATCATTTTCCTGGAGATACGTGCACCTTTCTGTCTTCACTCAATAATCCATGTTTAAACCAGTTCTTTTAATTAGTCGTTTGCTTTCTTTGCACTTCCACCAGGAAATTGATTTGCTTGTTACTCATTTTACTGCAGCCGTCTTCTCAAAAACACCATCTGCTTGTGCCATTCTCAGATACGTTTAAGATCCAACCCAAAGTGTGCAAATTCCTCACCAGAGTGTTCTTTGGCGTATGCCACCGCACGACGTTTAAACACTTAACGGAATGAGTGTTTTTTTGACCATCACTACACTGGTCACCACATAAATACCACAGACAGCTGGAATCCGCACGAATGTGCACAAGAGTGGGGGGTCTTATGCAAAATAAAGAACCCAAGGATTAATGAGGGAAAAAATGAACTTAAATGATTTTAAATGGCTGCAATATTAACAAAGAGTGAAAAATTTAAGGGGGTCTGAATACTTTCCGTACCCACTGTATGGACACGTAGACAAATTTGTTGATACTCTATGAAATGATAGAAAGTTAATGAAAGAAAAAGTCACAATGGTAACAGAAATAACTTGAATCTGACAAAAGTACAAATAAACATTCGATGAAATTTAACCAATGAAGGTCAGACATTACTTTTCAACTATGCTTCAACAGAATTATTTACAAAAATAAAATAATTAAACTGGCCTGGAAAAATTAGATGGTACTTCTAGAAAAGACTGGAAATAATGTGATCAAAGGAATAAATTAATCCAAGATTTGTCCACTAATGGTGTCTGTGATGTATGTTGCTTGTTTGACTCCGACCACCAGGTGGAGTCTGTTAGTATGTTCGTTGTCGGGAAGTAGAAGAAGACGAGACGAAGATGTCGGAATAAAGAACGACACAGTTTAAAGAAACACTGGCCTCCGTGTCTTCGATATATCAGGTCCAACAACGATATTACAGTGTCTACAATCTTGAAATCAGTCAGTGGGCCTTTATAAAGGGCTACAGTTAGCCACAGTGCTTTTTGGTGACATGGTGTGTACCACATGCAACATGGACCAAAGGATGCAAAGGAAAATGTTGTCTCAGGACATTAGAAAGAAACTTATAGACAAGCATGTTGAAGGAAAAGGCTATAAAATCATCTCCAAGCAGATTGATGTTCCTGTGCAGAAATGGATGGACTCCAGCCCTGGTCCAACATGCACCGGGACCAGGTCTGACTTACTGCCGGCTATGCGGACCAAGCTCCTGCTCTGGTCATACAGAGAGTGGACAGCCTTAAGTAAGGCTCCACAGATCTCATACTTCGATGGGCACCCTCCACTGGACACCACGGGGCACACGGTCGAACACCTTCTCCAAATTCACAGAACACACATGGACAGAATGAGCGAACTCCCACGAACCCTCCAGCACTCTAAAGAGGGACCGGCCTCTTCTGAGCTCTCCTGCAGGTGGTGGGCCCACTGGAGAGCGATCCAACGTAGTTCCTACCTGACCGAGGCCCATGGGAAGCGGCCTGATCATCAGGCCTTGCTCCAGGGTGGGGCCCTGGTATCTTTCTCTGACTAGTCACCCAGGACATGTCTGCTATGGGAGACCCTACCAGGGGCTGAAGCCCCTGACATCATAGCTCTTGAGATCAGGTTAAGGTGGCTATTCATGGTTCACATCTCTGTTCATTTTTGTGTAAATCTGACTCTGAAAAAGTCAGTCTCTCAGTCACAAAGTGGTCTGTAGTGAGAGGATTTAATATCCAGACTTTACCTTGATTCCCTTCTATCACCAGGTACCCTGATTACAAACGCGGTAAAGTGGGTTTTTCATTCATTCATTCATTTTCTATACCTGTTTTGTCCCTTTTGGGGTCACAGGGGTGCCAAAGCCTAACTTGGCCACTCCTGGGCGAAGGCAGGGGTTTTTGTTATAGAGAAATCCTTTTGGATTTTTTATGTGGAGATACATGAGCTCAGAGGCAATTTACCTCATGTGCTTGTAAAAGTTTGATAATACAGTTCCTAAAAGAACACATGGTCTGTAAATAACATTACACTGTCGTTGAAATGACTTGAACATTCAACAGACTTATGACTCGACTTGAGACTTGTTGGTCTTGACTTGGAACCTGATTGAATTTGACTAGGAACTTGACTCTGACTTGAGGACAAAGACTTGAGATTTACTTGTGACATACAAAACAATGACTTGGTCCCACCTCTGATAAACTTGAAATATGCTGTATAGCAGTGATCATAATAATAAAATAAATATCCGATCCTAGATTGGGGTACATCTGATTCCTATCATGTCTGAAACTCTGCAATTGGGCTGAATTTCTGATCACGTGATCTATCAGGACATCCCTGGTTCTTACAATGAAACCCTGATGGTTACCTCCAAGAAGCAGGAGGACCATGAGATCTGACGCTGTCTTGAGCTGGGCGATGTCTTCTTCACGCTCTCCGTCTACAGTCTGAGCGACTACATCCAGCAGACACTCCACCAGGCCTGCCTCAACCAGCTGCAGCTTGATCACATCTGCCAGAAAAAAACCACACATCAGCTAAGCACATCCAGCAGCATGGTAACAAGGAGAAGAATGTCCTGTCATCTCTTCACATGTCAATTTTGCTTGAATTTCTAATGCTTTGATTCTCTCACCCTTCACTGAGCACTCAGACTTATTTTAATGGTAAAACATTAATGGTAGTGTAAAATGGATGTACTTTATCAGTTAAACTCATGTTTCTAGGCTGCAGCAGCTCAGATTTGAAGGATGGTAAGTTATGCACATGAAGCTGTCCTGTCTCTGACCATTCCAACACATTTATCACAAAAAAAAGTCAAACTCTAGAAAATCTGAAAAAAATTAATTTCTACAAAATATGCAGTTTATTAGCAACATTCAATGTACAGAGTTTCTTTCATAGTTTTGGGTTTTTGCGTGTGCACAAAATCCAAAAGAGCTCCTTTCTGAAGCAAGCCTTTTGAAGGAGTGTGGCACAGCAAAAACATCCCACCTTTCATCTAAGCATCACAACACCATCAGGAGGAGTTTTACTTTTGATACACAGGTGTCAGTTTGCTATGATGTTGCAGCTTCTGCCAACTTCTGTCCCCCTTCACTAAACATGTCCATACTTTAAAATTCAGACATTTTAAAGATTCATGTGCAGCTTTTCCACCAGCCTTCTACAGTTTTACGACTTTGCTGCACAACATTCATTTATATTTGCATCACATTTGAAATGATTTGTTGAATCAGACAGTCATTTTAAAACTAAGTACTTCCAATCCCATTCTTCAGACATTTTATAAGCAAGTTTGTGTCAGTTAAATAATCCAACCGTAAAGAGGAGTTGAGCTGGTTTTTCTCAAACTAATGAGGAGCGGGTAGTTAGCCAAATGAAAGGAGACAGAAAGCTTTCTCTGGAGTGGCGTGTGGCTACATGTTGCCATGGAGACCGACACCGTGGGAGCACTTTGTGCCTCTTAGAATGTTAACAGTAAGTAATTTCTTGCGCTGCTAAAATAGACAAACAGAAGCAGATATGCTCAAAATGAGTAGCGGAACCAAGGATGGAGCAGTCTGCTATGACTGAGCAGTTAGCCTACAAAGCATAACTCACGCTGGTATTGGTTTTAAAGCCCTATTTTGAATTTGAATATCGACCCGTTTGAATTGAATTTTGACGTTTTGTAAAGTTAAAAAAGATCAGATTACCATTTTCAGCCAGCGGAGCCAAAACTTCAAAAATCATTTCTTTCTTCTCATGTTCTGCCTGCTTCTGGAAAAGACGAACCAACTCCTCAGCAATGTTGGTGGAGGCAAATTGCTCCTTGCTGGACTCTGGAAACACAAGATGTACAACAATGAGCTATAAAGATGCTTCTCAAGACCGTGAAGCCAAACCTGCCAAAACACAAAGTCAAAAACTCACCAAGCTCGGCCAAATTCCCAAAGGCAATTAGACACATTTCTGTCAGAGATGCATTATGCGAATGGATGCCCAGCAGCTTCACCAGAGTAGGAATCACACCCATGTTAATCAATTGGGCTTGTAAGGAATCTGCATAAAAAAAAAACAACAAACAAACCAGAAGTGGTCAATTCCTGTTGTCAGCTAACCTAGAGAACAAGATCAGTTGAGGTACAGAATGATGTAGTGAAGCTTAAAAGCTGAATTTGCATTTACATTCATATATGAGTTCATATACACATTTTTATGGCACCATGCCATGACTTATGAAGGCTCAGCTGAAATGCAGCAGTCAAAAGCAGCAATGGTGTTACTTCTCTCACACATCACTTCAGAAATCTGCTCAGTATTTCTAAACATCGACTGATGCACAGATTTTTCAAGGACCTGCCATAAGACATGAACTTTATCTGGACTCGAAAACAAACAAGATTTTGTTGTAGCTTTTTGTAGCTTCATCTGGGAATTGTGCTGTTGCGTTCCCCAGTTTTAACTGAGCTTTATCAGTCAGACAGATGGCCTCACAGTTCACTCTGAAATAACAGTACTTTGTTTATGGAGGATTTCGTGGTCCATCAAGGATTACAAGAAATGCAAGTTCTGTGATTGGGATCCCAGATCCTTACATGAGCTCTTGCTGTACAGTGAAGCTTGCTGTTTGATGTGCTTTGGTTTTTTTAACACTTTTGCCAAACATTTTTACTCTAATCTTATCTGTCTGAAAAATCATGCTGTACTAGCTTCCTGGTGTGTTCATAAGAAAGTTTGAGAACCTAAAGTTGAAACCTTTCTGTACCCTTCAGTGTATTTTTAAGGCTCAAAATTTATTTAACATTTGCTAAAACTGAAACAGTCTAGAATGTTTTCCATGTGTTGGACAAGTGAAAGATGTTCTCTGCTGTTTCCTCTCATAAAGTTCTTAGGTGATCTACACTTCTGGTAACAGGAGGAGTCATGAGTAAAGAGAGCTAGATTTAGAAAGGTCAACCAATTACATTAACATACAAATTTTGGTAGGAAAAAGTTTGTTACATTTTCCACCTTTGTTTAGTTTAAAACTAGGGGGGAAAAAAAAACTACTAATCCAACTTCTTCAAATTTCGGCTTATCCCTTCAGGGGCACCACAGCAAATCAGCTGATATTTAATCAAACAATTTTAAATGTTAATTCAAATTTAAACTTGTAAATCACAATTTACTTTGATTTTAGCAGCAATATCCAGCTCTGCCCTCTAGGTCTAACCTGCACCAGAGCAAGGAGCTACTTTCCAAACAGTAACATTTAAAGTTGAAGAAGTTATAAAGTTTGTTAATAAAGTGAGGATCAGGTTTTATAAACTTCTCATTCTGTACAGTCTGCCCCAAATGATTTTGGAGAAATTGACAGCAAAGCAACATGACTGTTACACCAAGAACATCAAGAAAAAAACAGAAGCTGAAGAACGTGAAAAAAAGACACGAGAGCACTTTCCACCACCATTTGTCCATTCATAAATCCGAATATGAGTGTTTTCCCTCCAAATCTTTTGTAACTGAAAGCAAAGAACAAGTGTTTTCTGTACTCCTCTACATCAGCTTGTTAGGAAGTCAGCATCATATATATGGCTTGTAAGTTTTGCAGCCATTAAGTTAGCAGAAAATGGCAAACTGCTTTATTTACTAAAGAGACTATAATTTGTTTAAATGCATAAAAAGGCTCAAATAAAAAATATAGAACTAAATTGTAACTGTGATAAACACATGTTTTTTAAAATATTCAGAAATTTATTTATTTATTTTATTTAACAAGTACCTATTTTCCTTATTTTTCATAAAATGTTATGTTCACCAGTGCTATCAAACCTCTATCGCATTTCTGGGTTACATCATCAGTGCATAGGGGGTGGCCATGGAGCAGAGCAAAGTCGACGCCATCCTGCAGTGGCCTCCACCGTTTTCTGTCAAGGATCTTCTGCATTTCCTGGGGTTTGCAAAATTTTACAGGCGCTTCATTCAGGGATCCAGGACAGTAGCAGCTCCACTCACTTCTATGCTCAGAGGATCCCCCAAACGTCTTGAAGGCTGCCGGCACTTTCAAGACTGTGCAGCAGCGGTTTGCACGGGCTCCCGTCCTACATCACCCCAATCCCACACAACCATTTGTGGTTGAAGTGGATGCGTCCAGTTCTGGAGTGGGTACTGTGTTGTCCCAGTGGCATGGTCTTCCATCCAAACTTTTCCCTGTGCTTATTTCTCCAGGAAGATGTCTGCGGCTGAACAGAACTACGACATGGGGGATTGAGAGCTGCTCGCGGTGAAGGATGCATTCTCGGGTAGAGGCACTAGCTGGAAAGAGCCATACATCCTTTCATGGTTCTTACGGACCACAAGAACCTGGAATATATTTATACCCTGCAGGTATAAAAAAAAGTCTTTACCCCATTCTGATAACCAATGTGTCTGTTTTGCTGGCAAAATGTAGTTTATAAATTGTATTGGTTGGTTAAGAAAAACAATCTTAGACCTACATGGCCCTGTCCAAAGCCATAAAGCACTGGTAAATAGTCCCAGGAAAGACCAGTGGACAAGAGTGTAGTGATGACTTAAAAAGGTCACAAAAGCCCACACACATAAGTTAAAGTTATCAGTTCAGTGGCCTTGTGTGCATCTGCCCTAAGTTTGGGAGATCGTTAGTTAAAATCCAAAGTCAAGTCATACCAAAGACTCTAAAAATAGGACCCAAAAACACTGTGGACTGATGAGAAAGATTTCACTCCAAAGTCTGTCCTGAAGTAAAAGTAGCAACATGGTACTGTGCATGGTAGAGGTTTTGTGATGATCTGGGGCTCTTTTGCTGCTTTTGAACCTAGAAGACGTGCTTGTCTACTAAATGCTCCTTAGGAGAACGTCGGGTTGTTTGGTAGTGACCTGAAGGACACTTCAGTTCTCCAGCATGACAATAATGAAAACACAGCTCAGCACGTTTGCTCAAAGTTTTTCACAGCGTTGTACTTTTGCCACATTTTACAATCACTTGATTGCAGATGTTGCTGCTATGGGTGGCCTGAATAATTACTGAGTTTAGAGAAAGATTACAGCTGTACACTTGTAGGGCTGAATTTTGTTTCCCCTAATAAAACACCAATGTTTTAAATAAGAATATTGGGTTTACATCTGTTAGCTTGATCTAAAAGATTTGATGTGATAAACATGCAGACAAAAAAATTAAAAGTGAGATGGGGGCTAACATCATCATGTGTCACAGTGAGTCAAATTTTTCCTGAATACATTCTTCAAAACAAGAGTAAGAAATCCAGTAGCAAAGAGCTGCTTTTGGCTGGATGGAAGATAAAAAAGGAGTAGCTACACAGGGAAAAGAGCAAACTAGGTCAAATGTGTACAGTGAGCCACTTGAGATGAGGGACTGCATTTTAAGGTGAGGGCAGGTGTGTCTTGCAGTTCTCTTGAGGCTCATACTATGGAATCAATATGAAGTCATAAAGATTCAAAACCGTAACTGCATGTTCGCACATACATCAAGTTTCATCATACTGCAAAATGAATCTGCCCAAAAAATGTAGGTTTGCAAATGTTTGCCGCAGAATTTAAGGGGGATTTCAGTGTTAAAACGACCAAGAGGAAAGTATAGTGTACCGTTTTTTTGCAGTTTTGTTGTGTCACTTAGGTGCGACGAAACATTGCTGTGCTTGAATAAATGGGCTATGGTCTGGAAATCTTTTAAAGTTTCTGCCGTGGCCAAGCGGTTAAAACAGTTGCTTGTCAGGTTTTTCTAATGCAGGAATTATGAGTGCGGCTATTAAACTAAAGGGTAACTAATAATATATATTTTTTAATACACAAACTTTTTTTGTGTATCTGGGTGAAGGCCCAGATGAAGACCCAGTACACGCTAGAGAGACTGTGTCTCTCGGCTGGCCTGGGAACATCTTGGGGTCCTCCCAGAGACGATGGAGGAAGTGGCTGGGGAGAAGGAAGACTAGTCTAGTCTTAACTTAGACTGATGCCCCCGCGATCCGGTCCCAGATGATCGGAAGAAGATGGATGGATGGAAACTTATTTTTGAAAATAACTTTTCCCAACTGTGGTAGCAAAAAATAAATCACAAGTGAAGCGTAAGCTGCCATCGCTACTAGAGCTCTTAGGAACTTGGAGTGGTTGATGTTAGTTAAAAAAAAACTAGAAGAAAAAATAAACTGCACCTGCTGGAGTTGAACCTAAATAAACCATGTAGAAACAATTGAAAGACCTGAATACTGCCACTGCACCACTCATTGGTACTTAAACAAAGGGTATGTGAAAAATTTTACAAAAGCAAGGAACCTTCCACATGGTGCGAGACGTAGACATCAGATTATTAGGAAAGATTTGTTCACCCGTGATCTTTCACCATTTTTAAACAGGAATTAACAGTTTGTCTTGTAACAGAATGCAGGTTTTATGACTACAAAAATAGATTTAAAATAATCTGCAACGAAGAAAATCTGTTTTAATATTCATTCATTCATTTTCTAAACTGTTAAGTCCCTTTTGGGGTCACAGGGTTGCTGGAGCCTAACCCGGCTACTCATGGGTGAAGGTAGGGGACACTCCTCGATTGGTCACTTCCCCTTACTTACCCTTATGTGTCAAGTGTTTACTACAACCTGTCGCCCGCAACATGACCGTAGAAAAAAGTGTATGAGCATTTCCACTCTTCAGGCTAATTGAATGATCTACCACCTGGATATCTGTGCATGCCCCATACAGGTTTGCCCATTTTTCACCCACAGACAGCCCATATCCACCCATGAGGGCAAAAGAGGCAGGAAAATATTGAAGCTTCTTTCCTACAAGCTAAGTCACAGGGCTGACAGTGAACCCAGAAAGGTGGGAAGAAGATGCTGCCAGCAAAGGCAAAAGTCAATGTAAGATTCTCTCAGAGTTAAAGGTATAAAAGCAAGTAAACATGGCAGAGGGAAAAGGAGAAAGATCACTTAGCAAAATCTTCTGATTCAGTTTAAGCTGTGTGCAGGGAGAAGAGCATCCGCTGATTAGTTAGTAGGACTTAACAGAGGTTCTTGGAAGAGGATGGTCATTACCATTATCATTGCTATAGTTCATCAGCATGCCACAAAAGACAGTCAAGAGCTTCTCATTTTCCGGCTCAGTATTTTGGTAGAGGAATTTAATGTGTTCAGCTACTATCTGAGCCCCTCCTGCCAGGTGAACTGCACTCCTGCCCTCATCTGCAAAACAAAGAGGCCAGGACACAAATCAACCAAATGAAAAATGAACCAAGCAAAACAACCAAACCTGAAAAAGAGAAATAAAAACATTATTCAGTTAGACAAATTAAAACAAATTACACGCATATTACAAGTAAAACAAATTAGATGTCAATAAAACACATCTTTTTCTTTACGCATATCCAGAATTCTTTGCTGCAACTAAGAAACAGAAATTGTAAAAACATAATTAAAGAAATCTAAATGAAAGAAATGCAAAGAAAAAATTGAAAGGCTGCACATGCACATGAATAGCTCTGACTTCATCAGCCTATCAAGCATATTTTAAGTGGTTCAATTTCCCTCCACCTACAACCAGTGTGCTTCCATTTCAGCCCGCTTTTAGTCCTAATGTTCACCATCATTAAGGTCCCATCTGACTATATTGAAAAAAACTACAAAGGACATTCATGTAGAGAGAGACTGTAAACTTGAGAGATGCTCAGAAGGAATTTGAATGAAAGATGATCAGTGTTAGAAGACCTTGTTACTGTCAGGAAGTGGCTTTATCTTAACTTTTAAAGTTAAAGAAGTTCATGCAAAAGCGATATATCATTTACAAGTTTATTTAACTGAGGTTAATGCAGGAAATATACAAAAGTATTAGAACAGTTCTCTGGTAGAAGAATTTGGAACCAAAGACAATCAGGCACGAAAAAATTTGAGACTAAGAGTCAGAGTGAAAGTCAAAAAGGATACAAGCACTGTGGACGCTTTGATAAGTCACCTAACCACATTCAAAAAACACCTGTGCTGCACGAGACGCCACGTGCAGGAAATGTCAAAAAAGGGACATTTTGCATCGGTGTGCAGATCTAGCAGGATTGGAGCAGTCCTTGAACATGAGGACAACACACTATTTCTTGGAGCAGTTTCGTCAGGAGCACAGGCCACTAATTGGAAGAAAACACTATAGGTAAATGGCAAAAACATAACCTTCAAACTGGATACAGGAGCGGATGTGACTGTAATACCAGCTGCCACCTATACAAAAGACCTACTTGGCCTGCTTAACAAAGCAGAAAAGACACTGTGCGGTCCAGGAGGAGAGACCCTGAAAGTGAAAGGTCAGTTTGATGCAGTCATGAAATACAAAGACAGAACGACAGAGCAGCCAGTGTATGTCGTACAGAGATTGGCCACCCCTCTGCTGGGCTTTCCAGCCATTACCGCATTAGGCCAGCTGCAACTTATAGACAGCATTGAAGAACTTGAGACTGACATTGAAAGACGGTACCCCAAAGTCTTCACTGGGCTGGGGGAGTACAAGATAAAACTCAAAGAAGGTGCCAAACCAAATGCATTGTCTCTGCCACGGCAAGTCCCGCTACCCTTATTTGACAAAGTAAAGGCGGAGCTAGAGAGGATGGAGAAGATGGGAGTGATTGAGGCCATTGAGGAACCAACAGAGTGGTGCGCTGGGATGGTCCCTAAGCCCAATGAACCTTTCAAAACAGACTGACCCAAATGCTGTCAGATCTGAACGGAACTGTGTGTCATGCAGATGACATAATAGTATTTGGGTCTACTCGTCAACAGCACGATCAAAGACTGCACCAAGTGTTGCACCCCTCCAGCAGGAGGGGCTAACTCTCAACAATGACAAGTGACAGTTTGCTGTAGAAAAGGTCGTGTTTCTTGATCACATTGTCTCGGCACAGGGAATTGAAGCTGATCCTGGGAAAATTCAAGCGATTTTGAAGACGTCTACACCCAAAGATGCTGCTGATGTGAGAAGATTTGTGGAAATGGTGAATTATGTTGGAAAGTTCTCCCCACGTGTAGCTGAACTCACACAGCTATTACGAGAGCTCCTCAAAGCAGACACCAGCTGGGAGAGGGGAACAGTGAGCTACGCCAGGAACTGAGCTCACCCACAGTTCTCGCCCAGTATTGTCTAAACAGAGAGACCAAAGTTGCAGCAGATGCATCCTCCTATGGATTAGGAGGTGTCTTGTCCCAAAGGCAACCAATGGTGAATGGCGTCCCGTGGCCTTCATTTCACGCAGAATGACAAATGCAGAGCGCAGATATGCCCAAATCGAAAAAGAGGCTCTTGCACTAACCTGGGCTTGTGAGTGATTTCAGTCTTACCTTGTCGAAATGGACTTTTTGATCCAGGCAGATCATTAGCCTCTCATTTCCCTGCTTGCACCAGAGCTCTGGATGCCTTGCCAGTGCGTATTCTAAGATTTAGATTACGACTTCTCTGTTTCTTGAAAAAAATTGAACCTGTTCCAGGAAAGAGCTTAGTCATGGCAGATACACTGTCCAGGGCACCTATACAAAGCCCACCCACAATACAGGATAAGCAGTTGGAAGAGGATGTGTGTGTCTCTGTTAACCAGATTTTGCAACATTTGCCAGCATCTGAAAGTAAACTAGCACAAATCAGAAGAACACAACAAATTCACACAACGTGCCAAAAATTGAAAATGCTATTACAAACAGGATGGCCTACCAGCAGGAAAGCACTTGCACCTGAGCTTCAAGTGTACTGGCAGTATCACCAAGACCTGCTTGTTGCAGAGGGATTGTTACTGAAAAATGACAGACTCGTCATTCCAGTCAGCATGCAGGAAGACCTGCTGAATACAGTGCATGAAGGTCACCAGGGTATGACAAAATGCATTGCCAGAGCACAGCAGTCCATATGGTGGCCGGGTTTGACCACACATATCAAAGCCAAAGTTGAAAACTGCACAGAGTGCGCGAGGGAGGTTCATGTTGCGCCAGAACCTCTTATGACAACGCAACTCCCTAATAGGCCATGGCAGCGTGTTGCAGCTGATCTTTTCCAGTGGAATTGTGCCATGTACTTGTTAGTAGTGGATTACTTTTCCAGATACATCAAAGTTGTAAACCTCACCTCTACTACTGCAGTTCCAGTGATAACCAAATTGAAGGCTATTTTTTCGCGGCACGGGGTTCCTGAAACCCTTGTGACAGAGCAGCGGAGTTTGCCGCGTTTGCAAATGATTATGATTTTATCCATGTGACCACAAGTCCTCACTACCCTCAAAGCAACGGGGAAGCAGAGAGAGCTGTGAGGACCATCAAAGGTCTCCTGAAGAAGGGGGAAGATCCACACAAGGCTCTCATGGCATACAGAGCCACCCCATTGGCGCACGGCTCCTCACCTGCACAGCTCCTGATGGGTCGTAACATCAGAACTCCACTGCCTGTCAGTGAAAAGAAACTTCAACCGAAGTGGACGAACATTCTACTTTTCCGGAGCAAAGACCAGGACCAGAAACAGAAACAAGCTTTCTGGTTCAACAACAGACACAAAGTTCAAACAAAACAGGAACTCAGACCAGGACAACAGGTCTGGGTGAAGAACACCAAGAGCCCGGGAACTATTAGCGGCCCGGCCAACACTCCACGTTCCTACAATATCAACATACCATCGGGACACTTAAGGCAAAAAAGATCTCACATCAAAGTGATCCTGAGGGCTCCACGGTTAAAAGATCTGGGCGGGTTGTTCGCACCCCACAGAGACTGAACTTATAGACACCGTTTAGTTTAGAAAACTCTGGCTAACAGGGCACAATAATCCCTGCACAGTCTGGAGAGACACAGGGTGTCAATACTACACACGGTAATTTCAGTTGTGTTAAAAAAAAAAAAAAGGATGTAAGAGAAAGCATAATACAGCATTGAGCAGTATTGTTAAAAGAACTGTAAAGTTTATTGAAGAAAGTGTTTAGAATTAATTACTGTGACTCAGGAATGGTTTAAAGTTAAAAGGTTCTAAGATGAATAAAAAGAAACAGACGCTAAGCTAAAAGGAAGGAGATGTATTGAGGGTATTTGTGTAGGAATGAAGTAGTAATAGAAATGAAGTTCAGCATAGGCCGCACGTATTTCAAAAATTATGTGCAAATAGACACTTTCTTTACACATTGTGCAATCAAAGCTGCCACTGCCCTGTGGAATTATGAGAGCAGGGCAAAGCAACAAGAAAAAGAATAATGGAAATCCTAAACGTTGCAATCCTTGTCTGAATTGTTCACTTATTCATTCAAACTTAATATTTTCCTGACCTCCCCATCCATGCTGAAAAAGTCCAGGTCCCACTAGATCACACAGAGATGTGACATCCCAAGAGGATGAACACAAAGGAGCTAAACCAACAGCTAACTAAAGCTGGCTGTAGAATCCACAATTCCCTCCCTCCACCTGCACACCAACTCTATTTTAGAACATATATTCAAAAGCAACCATGACAGATTTGAAATATAACATAACAATATAACAAACATACATGTCTTGGATCTGATGATATTCAAAACTCATTATTCGAACAAACTTTTCCAGTCCATACTTCAATTACGTTACTCTCACGAACTGGCATAACTATACTTCCAGATAAGCATATTAGTATATTTCTGCTGCAAAAGAGCATCATTCATTCATTTACAGGTGACATGGGACAGGCTCTTGCATTGTTTCTTTCATTCAAGCAACAATTAAAGGGCAACATTTCCAAAGATTAAAAACAGCAACTGAAATGAAATACAGACGTTTCCCACTAATCATCAAAAACTGGTTTACAATTTCAAACTACCTTCATAGTTTGCAAGGTAAAGAAGAAATGTTTTTCCATCTGAATTTGTGTATGTGCCCCAGCACGCCTTTACTGTTACCATGGTAACTCTCTGCAGCCTGTGGATACCACCTTCGGGAAACACAGGCTTTTAATCAGAGGAGTTTGGATTTGATTGACCAACATTTGCATGTTACATGGATGTTGTTTGTTTTCTAATCTTTAGTGTTACTGTTTGGTTTTGATTAAACATCAAATTAATCTCAATAAGCTTCATCCCAAACAAATTTAGTTTGACTATCCAACAGTTTTCCCCTAACCAGTGATTAATAATGTACAGAGGTGGAGGATTAAAAACAAATAAACATTCTAAAATTCAAACAAAAAGCAAGTTTTGTACTGAAAACAAGAAAAATTTAATTCCAGGATTTAAGATATTTACATTTTTCATGGTAAAAGGGATTCTATTCTTTTAAAGACAGCCTTTGAAACTGTCGAGAGCTGAGGGCGACATGAGTCATTTTTTGTGTCTGTATCGCTATAGTAAACTCCAGAGAAATATGTTGAGCCACAAAAAGAGCTGCTTTCATTTCTTAGAGCATCTTCTGAGAGTAATGCATTTTTTTTGATCATGAACATAAGGTGGGTTCAACAGTATTAGGCTGAAAAAAATAGAACTAAAGCGAGATCTCAGCAATTATATGAAAAGCAAAGGTTTTGTAGAATGTCGTGTAATCCAGCTGAAATCAAGGATAACTTCAACATTTAGATTCTTGCAACTTAATGAAAGTGATAATGCAGATCCCAGTTATTGCCTTGTTATAATTGACTTGTTACTCCAATTAACGTACAACATTTAAACACAGTGTTGAAGTTGCTGCAGAAAAGTGAGACAATGAATAAGCTTCACAAACTGCAGAAATAGTGCAAACACCCTACACACACAAGGAAGGAAATGAGGCTGGACTGTTTTTCAGCTAGCAGTGATGTGATGGTGCTCAAGACCTGAAACTTAATGTTCTCTGAGTGAAGCAAACTCCCACTTACGGCTGTCATAGCAGATGTTGCCAAGCGCTCTGCCAGTCTGCAGTAACACCTCCTGGTCGGTGGAGTTCAAGAGCTGAACTAGAGGAGGGATGAGGCCTGCATCCACACAGGGACTTCGCATGAACTCTGCAGACGATAAAAGAAGCTTAGTTACAGTACAGTGACAGTCCCACGGGTACAGCTACAGTCCACAGGTACAGTGACAGTCCCACGGGTACAGTTACAGTTCTACGGGTACAGCTACAGTCCCACGGGTACAGCTACAGTCCCACGGTAAAGCTACAGTCCTATGGGTACAACTACAGTCCCACAGGTACAGCTACAGTCCCACGGGTACAGTGACAGTCCCACGGGTACAGCTACAGTCCCACGGGTACAGTGACAGTCCCACGGGTACAGCTACAGTCTCACGGGTACAGCTACAGTCTCACGGGTACAGCTACAGTCCTATGGGTACAACTACAGTCCCACAGGTACAGCTACAGTCTCACAGGTACAGTGACAGTCCACGGGTACAGCGACAGTCCACAGGTACAGTGACAGTCCCACGGGTACAGCTACAGTCCCACGGGTACAGCTACAGTCCCACGGGTAAACCTACAGTTCTACGGGTACAGCTACAGTCCCAGGGTACAGTTACAGTTCTAAGGGTACAGCTACAGTCCCACGGGTACAGTTACAGTACCACGGATACAGCTACTGTCCCACAGGTACAGCTACAGTCCAACGGGTACAGCTACAGTCCCACGGGTACAGTTACAGTCCTACAGGTACAGCTACAGTCCCACGGGTACAGTCACAGTACCACGGATACAGCTACTGTCCCACAGGTACAGCTATAGTCCCACGGGTACAGCTACAGTCCCACGGGTACAGTTACAGACCCACGGGTACAGTTACAGTCCTACAGGTACAGCTACAGTCCCACAGGTACAGTTATAATCCTACGGGTACAGCGACAGTCCACAATACAGTGACAGTCCCACGGGTACAGCTAAAGTCCTACGGGTACAGCTACACTCCTACGGGTACAGCTACAGTCCCACGGGTGCAGTTACAGTCCACGGGTACAGTGACAGTCCCACAGATACATTTACAGTCCTACGAGTACAGCTATAGTGCTAAGGGTACAGCTACACTCCTACGGGTACAACTACAGTGCCACGGGTACAGCGACAGTCTCACGGGTACAGCGACAGTCCCAGGGGTACAGTTACAGTCCCACGGGTACAGTTACAGTCCCAACGGGTAGAGCTACAGTCCTACGGGTACAGCTGCAGTCCTACGGGTACAGCTGCAGTCCACGGGTACAGCTACAGTCCTACGGGTACAGCTACACTCCTACGAGTACAGCTACAGTCCTACGGGTACAGCTACAGTCCTAGGGTACAGTGACAGTCCACGGGTACAGTGACAGTCCCACATGTACAGCTACACTCCTACGGGTACAGTGACAGTCCCACGGCTACAGCTACACTCCTACGGGTACAACTACACTCCTACGGGTACAGCTACAGTTGTACGGGTACAGCTACAGTCGCACGGGTAAAGCTACAGTCCCACAGGTACAGTAACAGTCCCACGGGTACAGTGACAGTCCCACGGGTACAGTGACAGTCCCACGGGTACAGCTACAGTCCCGCAGGTACAGTGACAGTCCCACGGGTACAGTTATAGTCCCACGGGTAAAGTTACAGTCCCACGGGTACAGCTACAGTCCCACAGGTACAGCTACAGTCCAAAGGGTACAGTTACAGTCCACGGGTATAGTTACAGTCCACGAGTACAGTGACAGTCCCACGGGTAAGTTACAGTCCCACGGGTACAGCTACAGTCCCACGGGTACAGTAACAGTCCCACGGGTACAGTGACAGTCCCACGGGTACAGTGACAGTCCCACGGGTACAGTGACAGTCCCACGGGTACAGTGACAGTCCACGGGTACAGCTACAGTCCCGCAGGTACAGTGACAGTCCCACGGGTACAGTTATAGTCCCACGGGTAAAGTTACAGTCCCACAGGTACAGCTACAGTCCAAAGGGTACAGTTACAGTCCCACGGGTATAGTTACAGTCCCACGAGTACAGTGACAGTCCCACGGGTACAGTTACAGTCCTACGGGTACAGCTACACTCCTACGGGTACAGCTACAGTCCTACCGGTACAGTTACAGTCCCACGGGTACAGTTACAGTCCCACGGGTACAGTTACAGTCCCACGGGTACAGTTATAGTCCTACGGGTACAGCTACAGTCCCACGGGTACAGTTACAGTCCCACGGGTACAGCTACAGTCCCACGGGTACAGCTACAGTCCTACGGGTACAGCTACACTCCTACGGGTACAGCTACAGCCCCACGGGTACAGTTACAGTCCTTCGGGTATAGCTACAGTCCCACGGGTACAGTGACAGTCCCACAATACAGTGACAGTCCCACGGGTACAGTTACAGTCCTACGGGTACAGCTACAGTCCCACGGGTAAAGTTACAGTCCCACGGGTACAGTGACAGTCCCACGGGTACAGCTACAGTCCCACGGGTACAGCTACAGTCCCACGGGTACACTGACAGTCCCAACGGGTAGAGCTACAGTCCAACGGGTACAGCTACAGTCCCACGGGTACAGTTACAGTCCCACGGGTACAGCTACAGTCCCACGGGTACAGCTACAGTCCCACGGGTACAGTTACAGTCCCACGGGTACAGTTACAGTCCAACGAGTACAGTTATAGTCCTACGGGTACAGCTACACTCCTACGGGTACAGTGACAGTCCCACGGGACCAGTGAAAGTCCGACGGGTACAGCTACAGTCCCAGGGGTACAGTGACAGTCCCACGAGTACAGTGACAGTCCTACGGGTACAGTGACAGTCCTACGGGTACAGCTACAGTCCTATGGGTACAGCTACAGTCCCACGGGTACAGTGACAGTCCCACGAGTACAGTGACAGTCCTACGGGTACAGTGACAGTCCTACGGGTACAGCCACAGTCCTATGGGTACAGCTACAGTCCCACGGGTACAGTTACAGTCCCACGGGTACAGCGACAGTCCCACGGGTACAGTTACAGTACCACGGATACAGCTACTGTCCCACAGGTACAGTTACAGTCCTACAGGTACAGCTACAGTCCCACGGGTACAGTTACAGTCCTACAGGTACAGTGACAGTCCCACGAGTACAGTGACAGTCCTATGGGTACAGCTACAGTCCCACGGGTACAGCTACAGTCCCACGGGTACAGTTACAGTCCCACGGGTACAGTTACAGTCCCACGGGTACAGCTACAGTCCCACGGGTACAGCTACAGTCCCACGGGTACAGTGACAGTCACACGGGTACAGTGACAGTCCTACGGGTACAGCTACAGTCCCATGGGTACAGTGACAGTCCCACGGGTACAGTGACAGTCCTACGGGTACAGCTACAGTCCTATGGGTACAACTATAGTCCCACGGGTACACCTACAGTCCCACGGGTACAGTTACAGTCCCACGGGTACAGTTACAGTCCCACGGGTACAGTTATAGTCCTACGGGTACAGCTACAGTCCTACGGGTACAGCTACAGTCCTATAGGTACAGTGACAGTCCCACGGATACATTTACAGTCCCACGGGTGCAGCTACAGTCCTACGGGTACAGCTACACTCCTACGGGTACAGTGACAGTCCCACGGGACCAGTGAAAGTCCGACGGGTACAGCTACAGTCCCAGGGGTACAGTGACAGTCCACGAGTACAGTGACAGTCCTACGGGTACAGTGACAGTCCTACGGGTACAGCTACAGTCCTATGGGTACAGCTACAGTCCCACGGGTACAGTTACAGTCCCACGGGTACAGCGACAGTCCCACGGGTACAGTTACAGTACCACGGATACAGCTACTGTCCCACAGGTACAGTTACAGTCCTACAGGTACAGCTACAGTCCCACGGGTACAGTTACAGTCCTACAGGTACAGTGACAGTCCCACGGGTACAGTGACAGTCCCACGGGTACAGCTACAGTCCTATGGGTACAACTACAGTCCCACGGGTACAGCTACAGTCCCACGGGTACAGTTACAGTCCCACGGGTACAGTTATAGTCCTACGGGTACAGCTACAGTCCTACGGGTACAGCTACAGTCCTATAGGTACAGTGACAGTCCCACGGATACATTTACAGTCCCACGGGTGCAGCTACAGTCCTACGGGTACAGCTACACTCCTAAGAGTACAGCTACAGTCCTACGGGTACAGCTACAGTCCTAGGGTACAGTGACAGTCCCACGGGTACAGTGACAGTCCCACGGGTACAGCGAAAGTCCCACGGGTTTCAGTTACAGTCCTACGGGTTTCAGTTACAGTCCTACGGTACAGCTACAGTCCTACGGGTACAGCTACAGTCCCACGGGTACAGTGACAGTCCCACGGGTACAGTGAAAGTCCCACGGGTTTCAGTTACAGTCCTACGGGTACAGCTACAGTCCCACGGGTACAGTGACAGTCCCACGGGTACAGCTACAGTCCCAACGGGTACAGTTACAGTCCCAACGGGTACAGTTACAGTCCTACGGGTACAGTTACAGTCCCACGGGTACAGTGACAGTCCAACGGGTACAGCTACAGTCCCACGGGTACAGTGACAGTCCTACGGGTGCAGTTACAGTCCAACGGGTACAGTTACAGTCCCACGGGTACAGTTACAGTCCCACACTGTACACTAACAGTGTACAAATCCTTACTTTACCTTTAACAAAAATTCAACACTGTTAATGTTTAGTATTGTAATACATATTTAAATTAACTGTTGTTTTGGCACAAATAAAAACATTTAAATATAAAGTGGAAATAGCATTTTGCTCAATATAAAAATTATTTTTTTACATTTGGAAACGCCTCCTATAAGTTCCTATTCAAATCCTTCCCTGAACCAAATATAATGTGGAAAACAGGGATGTAAAAAATACTGCATATTTATCAAAAAAGCACTGTGAGAAACTCGCTCTGCTTGCAGACATGAAACTACGAGTCTGGTTGCTCTGCTCTGAGACACGGTTGACTCGTGTGGAGCAGCCAGTCTTGTTAGTGCTCCAAATCCTCCTCTGGAGCGCCATGCCATCTATGCATGTAATGTAAAAGCCAGCACAGTAATGACTCACAATCTGAATAAATTGTTTAAATGCACCACAATAGGATCCTCATTCAACATAAAGTGCCTCTTTAAGATTAGTCAAGGACACGACTAGCAGATTAAAAAGGCAAATGTACAGGCGTCAGGAAAAAATGAATGTAACTTGTTTCCTGTGAGCTATTCAGAATGTATCCCCTACAGAGAGTGAAATATAGTTTGTATGTACTTGCTGCATCTTTGGCACCTCAGCCCTTCTTGTTCTACAGGGCACACAAAGTTTCCCCTGATCATAGATATCAATTAATCAATGTTTTTTGCTAAATAATTCGTTTTTTTCAAACAAACCCTGCTAAAATGAGCAAAAACTGTGTTGATGTATTTCACATGACATCATTTTAACATTTACCTTATCAGATATTGTGCTTTTGCAAATGGAACCACAGACAGAGAGACCGTTCCTGTTTTCAATGTATTTCAGGTCTGTTGAGCTTTTATGACATTTCCAAATAATTAAGGTAAAACTGGCAAAACAAACAACATGTAATAATGAATGACCACAATGAGCAGCTTTCAACATTCAGTTCAACAGAATGAAACGGAAGAGCCGTCTTTGGCGCAGAAGCAAACTCTTTCGGAAGCAGTCACAAATAAATGCCAGCGGTTCGGGGGGCAGGTTCACTAAGCTGCTGCCCAGTGATCATTAAATGCAGCCCTGCAAGCTCAGAACCATTGTCATCCATCATTATCAGAACCATTTCTTGCACCAAGCTCCACTGACGTTTGCTTTTTCCGCTGTGAAAGCTCTTTCCTGACTTCACACAGAGACGAGATGGAAAAAGGAGCTCTACAAGCCTGCAGTTCAGTTATATAAAGTCTGTCAAAAAAACATGACTAAAAGGTCTGACAGCATACAACCAAATGGATCAACCCCTACAAATTGACCTTGATTTTTAATAAAAAACATTTTATATTGATTAATTTCTAAACTCAATAAAATAGACACAGTGCAGTGCTGAGAGTACAGATAGAAAATAAAAGAAAATAAAAAAACACATGAGACTTTAAAGTGGATCTTACCATTTTTGGCCAGTTCTGCAATTATGTTGGCAACTTTGGGGGTGCAGGAAGACTGAGGGTTAAGCAGGTTGGGGAAAAGAGGAAGGATGCCCATCTCCTGGATCTTCATGCTGGCTTCAGTGTCTGCAAGAGAAACAACCTGAGCCTAAATTCTGCTTTTATTTTCCCTGCTTCCAGATCAGAGCTTTCAAAACCAGCTGGATGATCAGATTTAATGCAGAATCCATATGATGTTTTTTTGCTTTATCGTGTGGTTTTGCAGATCTGTCTGAGAATTACTTTCTGAACCAAAGAATCGGATGAAAACATTTTGGCTTCTTTTTTCATTTAAGATTTCTTACCCAAAACTTTTTAGGGGACTTTGGTTCTGCACATTTTCACAAAGCAGTGACTTTCCTATTGGTTTTCACAGTGAACTGAAATGTGTCCCTGTTAGGCTCAGGAAGCTGAGAAAGATGTTGCTCAGCTGCACATCAGAGCCGCAGCTGTCTGGTCTAAAACGGTCAGATGCACTTTTATGGTGAAAATGAACTGATTGATTTCTGAGCTAAAGAGGCTGTTTCTGTTTGACTCATCCTCAAAAAATGGCCAAAAGAGTTCTGGCTGACTAGAAGAGTGTTCTGTACTCACTGCTGCTGGCGAGAGCTTTGAGCAGACAGTCCAGACAGATCTCCATGCTCTGAGCGGTGCTGTCACTGGACGCCAGCTTCAGCTTCTGCAGGGCTTCTGTCAGGTTGTCTGCAAACACATGTGAAGCTTCACGTTATCACTGCATAAACAACACTGCACCGACATGGTTTTTTCAACTACAACAGATCATTTCATTTACACAATGACAGCTACAGGGTTCATAAAATCTAAACAAAGTAACCACGATATCTATAAGCAATTTGTTTACTTTAGTTTTTAATGAGATACAAAGAGGTTAAGAGCCTCATCCAATCCAGCTAATTTGGAGTTCAGCTAGCATTTTTGTAACTCTCTTGGCTAAAATTTGACAGTATGCGAGTTTCTTTGGATAGCTTGGCATTTAGCCAGAATGTTAGCATTATTTTGTGTTTTCACATATGAGCTTGAATGTTTTCAGCTCTGCTTAAGCCTTTTCAGCTTTTTTTGTATTTCGTTTTTTGTCTTTAATTGTAAAGCGCTTTGACCTGCAACACATAAAAGTGCTTTTAATAAAGAAAGATTGATTGATGATAAGTTCAGTTTGTTGAATAATAACCAAACCAGGTCACATTATACCCAGACTTTCTGTTCTGACAAATGTGAAATGTGAACAAGTTTTAAATTTAATTTTAAAGCCACAAGCGGCATTGGATGGTCTGCAGGCGCTTCCCGCCCTCACCTTCAACGCCTGCCTCTATGCACCACCACCTCGCGCTGCCACCTTTGACCTGACTCCACTTGCAAAGCAGTCACAACGAACGCCTGACCTCACCGCCTCCCTTTTCTTTCCTTAGGGTTGGTCTGTGCCGTATGTAAAAAATTACTGTAAAAAGCACTTTTTTCAAACTGTTTTCTGTTGGTTTATCTCCAAAGCAGCCATTTTATGTTTTGGTCACTTGGATCCTGCTTCCTTTGTGCCGTTTTCTAACTGGGTCTCCGTGAGCCTTAAATTTACAGGGTTGTGTCCGATAGGACATCCAAAATAAAACTCTCTGCCTAACCACCTGTGAAAATCAGTGAATCCTAGAGCCTCCTTTGGCAGCGTGTCTACGTTTCTCCCACAAAAACAAACAACATGCAAAGATGGATGTGCATCCCAAATATCTGCCTTTAGTAGCCCCACCATCGCTACGCTGGCTCACAGCACAAACACACCTGACATCTCCATGACTGAAAGGGAAAAGGAGTCTTAAAGGAGCCTCACGTTTGAAGTAACGAACACCTATTTGAGCTGAGATTTATTGAAGACAGGACACAATTGAAAGATATACGATATTGTGCATTCAAAAAAAAAAAAAAACACTTTTTTTTTAACTGCTAATCCCCGCTTGCTCTGTGGAGAAGGAGCTGCTGCACAGTGCAGAGGTTTTTAAAAGGATTAAAAACATTGAAAAATAGATTTTTAATCGCAATAGGACTAATCTGGTTAAATAAAGGTAAAAAAATAATAATAAATTTAAAAAAACAGCATTTTTAAAGCAATAACCTTGTGCAAGGTATGAACATGGTTCAAGACATAACCTGCTTCCTTTGAATTCAGACAACAGTGTAAAAAATGACAAAAATAAGTTACTGTTACAGCATCTGTGGTCTATACTACAGCTCAGAGTCAGATGTGGAAAAAACTGTTATTTTCATATACATCTCTATATTCATCTCTATATTCATGTCTGCATTCATGTCTGCATTCATGTCTGTTTTCATCTCTGTAATCATGTCCATGTATTCCATGTGCAGTTCATGAGATCATGCAGACTCTCTTTGTGAGGAGCACAGACATGTATGTAAGTGAGGAGCGGCAGATCTCCCGCACTGTGGCAGGAGAAAACCACTGCACCGTTGACAAAACATGCAACTTCTATCTGTGCTTGTTTGGATGTTTGCTTGCCATGCTTCTTAGCTTTGGGATCATAAACTTCATTTTTTGTGTGTTTTTAATCTAGTATAGTCTTTCAGTAAGTAGATCACTCATCTCTGGTAGGAGTTGTCTGTTTCCTCTGTTATAAATTAGTATAAGCCAAGTATTGGTAAAATAAGTGAAGTTTCTATACATCGAGTTCACTGTTAATAGTAAAAGAAAATGGGGATGTAAAGGATACAAATTCGTATCAAAAATAAATCTAGTTATGGTAAGTGGTGTATACTTATGTAGTGCTTTAGTGCCTTTGTTGCCAAAGACTGGTTATAACTTACAGTGGCTTGTAAAAGTATTCACACCCCTTGAACTTCTCAGATTTTCTCACATTATGACCATAAACATAAATAGATTGGATGTGAAAGACCAACACAAAGTGACCTACACTTGTGAAATGGAAAGAAAATGATACAAGAGTTCATTTTTTTTACAAATAAAAAACTGAAAAGTGCAGTGTGCAGAAGTATTCAACCCCCCTGAGTCAATTCTTTGTGGAACCCCTTTAACTGTAATTCCAGCAGCAAGTCTTTGGGGTTTGTCTCTACCAGCTTTACACGTCTACAGGCTGAAATCTTTGTTCATTCTTCTTAACAAAATACTTCAATCTGAGTCAGATTAGATGGAGATTGTCTGTGAACAGCAGTTTTCAGATCTCTCCACAGATTCTGGATTGGATTTAGGTCTGGACTTTGACTGGATCATTCCAACACATGAATCCGTTTCATTTTTATCATTCCATTGTAGCTTTGTCTTTATGTTTAGGGTGGTTGTCCTGTTGGAAGGTGAATCTCTGCTCCAGTCTCAAGTGTTGTTCAGACTTCAACAGGTTTCCCTCCAATATTGCTCTGGATTTGGCTCCATCCATCTTCCCATCAACTCTAACCAGATTCTCTGTTCCTGCTGAAGAGAAGCAGCCCCAGAGCATGATGCTGCCACCACCATGTTTGACAGTGGGTGTGGTGTGTTCAGAGTGATGTGTTAGATTTCCTCCACACACAGCGCTTTGCATTTAGAACTAAAGTTCCATTTTGGTCTCTTGTGACCAGAGCTCCTTCTTCCACACGCTTACTGGGTCTTTCTCATGGTTTATGTCAAACTGCAAACAGGAATTCTTGTGGTTTTCTTTTAACAATTGTTTTCTTCTTGCCGCTCTTCCATAAAGTCCAGATGTGTTCAGTCATGACTGATGGTTGTTCTATGGACAGATTCCTCCACCTGAGCTGTAGATCTCTGCAGTTCATCCAGAGTCATCATGGACTCCTGGCTGCATCTCTGATCAGTGTCTCCTTGTTCAGTCTGTTAGTTTAGGTGGACGATCATGTTTAGTAGGTTTGCAGTTGTGTCGTACTCTTTCCATTTGTGGATGATGGACTGAACAGTGGTTCATGGATGTTCAAAGTTTGGGAAATCTTTTGAAAGCCTATGTTACCTATGTAAGACAGCTGTCAATAAGAAACATTTTCATAAAGAAAAAGTCGTATTCATAAATACAAATTAGTGCACAACTTTGCAGGAAAAAAATATGAGTACAACATTTAGTTTTACGTTTAACATGTCTGCTTTGAATACGACTTTTCTTTGTCTTGAATACAACTTTATCCAGTTAACAAACTGTCAAAAATACGTCACAGGGTCACAGGCACATAAATGGAGTTTTGGAACAGCAACTGTTTTCAACTGCGAATGCATGTGGGTCTTTTAAGTTTTCTATTTTCTATTAAGTTCTATTAAACTAATATAAAAAAACAACTTTTTAAAATGTTTTGATTTCATAATTGGAAATTATCCTGATAGCTATAGCTCTGTTGAAAATTGATAAAAGATGAAAATACAAAAATGTCCGACAACAGCTGATTGTGTAAACAGTGCTGCAAGCGAATCGTTTTAGACCAGAAGTGGTGAAAATAGCTAAAAAGGAAGTAGCAGACATGCCACTCCACTCATTAGATGAAAAAAGAAGTAAAATATTTGTTTTAGAATTAAACAAAAAAAGCTAAGCTAACTTGGAGTTAAAGTAGACTAGGCCGCAGACTGTTGCAGCACTAAAAAGAAAAACAACAATAAAAAATAACATTGAAGAAGACAGTAACAATGTCTAAGACTTGGAAGCAGAATCTGGCAGGAGAAATGTACTTTGGCATAACATCGGCACCGGCAGGCAGCAGCAAAGAGACAGGGATCCCTCCGCCGCCTGCTCAGGCGTTTTTATGTTCTTTCATCAATCTCTTATTAGCATCTCTGTTGCCACTACTTCCAGGTCTGTTGCATTGTTTAGACGCTATGCTGTTGTTGCCTAGCCAAGAGAAAAAAAACAAAACAAAAAAAAAAAAACAACGGCTGTAATTATATCCCAGCAGAGCTACAGTATCAAGATAATGTTCCTTCCATTGGATTAACAACATTTTAAAAAGTTTAATTCTATTGTAGTTTAATATATTTGTTGCAATGCGCAGGCGCACTGAGTTGAATCGATGTTCCAGGACTCAATGTTTATGCCTGTGACCCATGACATCGTTTTGACAGTTTGTTACAGGCGACAACCGTATACAAGACAAGCAAGCGTTGTATTCAAAACAGACATGTCAAACGCAAAATCAAATGTTGTAATCATTTCTTCTAAAAAAAAAGTTGTGCAAAGTTTTAATTTGTGCACAACTTTGTTTTTATGAATATGACTTATCAGTTTCTTATTGACAGCTATCTTACCCTGCTTTCTCCACAACTTCCTTTTTGTTCGTCTCCCTTGGGGGGCCCTGGCTTGTACCCAGGCTGGGTGAGGGATGCTCTGAACTCCTGGATGGTGGTGAGCAGCTTGTCTGGGTGACGGGCTGTCGGGAGTAAGGCTGGTGCGGTGAGAGGGCTGCTCTTCTGGCTGGGCTAAGGCTTGTACTCTGTGCTACCGTGTCTCATCCCTATCAGGTGTTGGGGGACCGTGTGGCAGTCCTACTGGTCAAAAAATACTCTGGTTTTTGGTCAAAAAACATTAATTTAACTGGCAATCTAGTTTTATTTTTTCGTTTTGTGTCTTTAAACCTCTAATAACAGAGATCTTTAACGCTGGAGATGCTTCTATCAAAACCTGCCATGCTTGATGGTCTGAGCCATATGGTGGCGCAGTGGTTCACACTCCTACCTCCCACATGAAGGTCCCTGATTCCAGCATGGGAGAGGCTGAAGTAATAATCATAAGTGTTTATTATTTAAGTTTAAATGCTTATTGCAACATATTCCAGGCAGTTATGTCATTTGTGTTCTGGACAGTGATGCTGGTGTTGGGGGGGGGGGGGGGGGCGCACCATGCAGACCAAAACATTTAATGTTTGCTTATTAAAAGAAAAAGGAAAAATAGTCAAGACATTTTCATTTATAGTTATAAATGCCAAATGTATAAATATGTATATTTCATAGATTTCTGTAAAAGAATTGGGCTGTATCCTAACACCAGTTAGTTGAATCTTATTAAAGCATCAATTTGTGGGTCCTGCATGGAGATATGTATAAAATCATGTGAGAGGAAACATACACACCATACTAGAAAACGAAAGTTATGTATGTAACAAGAGTTCTTTGAATCCCGGATGACCGCCAGAGTTCCCGGTTCCCCGGGTTCCTTGTGTTGGGACCATACTCCTGGTGCCACGTGACTTTACAGCCTCACGCAGGGTTGTCATTAAGTTCTGGAACTACGCGTGGCAAAAAAGAACATTTGGTGCTTGAAGCACCGCCTCTGGCGATCAGGAGGGCTGAAATGAACAAATGTTCTCCATCTGTGGCATTTCCTGCTGTTCAAAGCATCATCCTAAATAAAGTCAGATGTATACTGAACCATATCAGAGCCACAGCATGGCAGGTGTTGTGCCATAATACTTATTCTCCCTGCAAACCAGGAAATGAATAACATAATGATCGCACAGTGTTGCAGTGACCCGATCATTGCTGCCAACAAATCTTCCTCCTCATGCTGCTTGGCTGTCATCTCTCATGCTCCTGTTATATAAACTGCCCATCGGTGTCGTGTTTGCCGCTGCAGTGTCGGAGGATGCACAGCGGGAGGAGCCGCATCAGTAGGCGGGGAGCTTCCGCCCTGAGCCGCGGCTGCAGTGGTGCAGCGTCGTGCGCTGCCTGCTCACATTGCATAACAGCTGTGGAGCAGGGCGCCATCAGCTGCCGTGTCACATTCAGCTGCGTGGAGACACCCCACCCAGCCAATGCTGAGACAGGCTGGGCTGGGGGGACTCCGTTGATTCCGATGAGCCGCCTTAAACTGCGACATTTTTCTGATCGTTTCTCCCATCGACGGGAAGCATTTCTTCTGCTAACAGTTTACTGCATCCAGCTAGCCGTCTACTCACCCATCTCCGCGGAAGAATCCCTCAGGGAATGAGGCTGGTTCCGTAAACCGAGTCTAACCAGCCGGAGGCCACGCCGTTCGTATCCCGCTCTGGTCAAGTTAGCGACTCGATGCTAACAGGTTAGCACGGGAACTAGCTAGGAGCGCCGGCGGTCCAAACAGACAGCGGAGCCCGCCTCAAAGTAACGCGGCACCGCAGCGGCCTGTGCTCCCGCTGCTGCTAACGCCTCCCACCTCCTCTCATTACGACGGTAACGAAGGACAGTCACGGCTAGCAGGTCCTCAACAAGCGCCTCCGACTGACGGTTGCAGTCACCGGAGATCATTTCCGGCCCAACCTTCAAAATAAAGCAACTCAAAAGAAAGGCTGTATTAGTCAAGCACCACCAGCAGGCGGGCTAGAGAGCCGTCTTCCATGTGGTGGGATACAAAAAACCCAAGTGTAAAATCCACAGTGCAAAGAGGGAAAAAAAAGATGTACTCACAAATACAATCATTTCACAAGCATTTCCAGATTAACTTTTCGTTTGAAATCATTTCCAGCAAAGAAAGATCTATGTAATGTATGGAATAACCTGTATAACACATGCAAAAATCTTACATGTAAGGATGTGTAACTTACACCACAAAATGGCCTCTTCAGTGTGTATCCATAAGCTGCAATATTTATGCACATTTTGAAAAATATCTATTCAGCACACTTGTGAACACATACTGTGAACACTTTTAAATACATTCAATTTATATAAATAATGTCTTAATTTAAAGCGTCACAGAAATCAAATTCTTGGGATTGTAATCGATAACAAATGAAGTTGGAAGCTACACATCAGACACATACAAACTAAAGTTTCAGAAAGTATTTCAATCATAAATAAATCTAAATACATGTTAGAATACAACTGTAGATACCTATAATACTGCTGGGTAATAATTATAAAAGTTCACTACATCCTCTCTTTTTACTTCAAAAACGAGCCATCAGAATTGTACATAAAGCCGGCTTTCTTGATCAGACAATGTATTTGATCAATCCAGACTTTTAAAACTGTCTGATCTTGTTGATTTTGCAGAAATTCTATATGGAGCCAGTGGAAAAACATTCCCATTGAATGTCCAAAAACAGTTCTTAGAAAACGAAGGAGGCTACAAACTGAGGGATGTAGGAACTTCAAGATCAAATTGATAAGAACCACAAAAAAAAGTGTCTGTGTGTCTGTGTGCAGCTCTAAACTATGGAACGGGTTCAGTAATGAGCTAAAACAATGTTCCAACATCCAAAAATTCAAGAAAATGTACAAAGAAACTCTAATCTCACAATATGAAGATAAGAAGAGTTAAAGATCAACTGGTGTTTGAATCATTTCAAATATGTGACATGTGAACTGGAATGAAATTATGTTTTTTGAGAATAATTATTAAGAACTCCGTTTTTTTTACATGAAAATCTACACTAGATCTGATCAGAACCAGATTATAAAAACTATGCCAGACTGAGAAATGAAGTAACTATGTAGGGTGGAATTATAGAAGTTCTCTTCTTACCACTGCTTTCAAGTCATGAATCAAACTCTTAAGTCTCAGCTTGTTTGGATTTAGTCATTATTGATCTACTGATATCTTTCTGAGTTCTTTTGGGGGGATTCAAGTGGTCCAACAGGGTACAAATATCTGTTCCACAGCAAATGATGTATTCTAGATTATCTTTGTGCTTTCATGTAACAGGTAGAATATAATAACAGCACAACAATACTACCCATTTACTATTACTACAACCAGGTCTACTACTAATAGTTTTGAAAATAGTAATAGTTGACATTTACGGTCCTTTCTCAAGCAAAAACGGTATCTTTCATGAGCAGAAGTGAGTTAGTCAGCGGAAGAATCGCTGTTATGATAGATTACACATTATGGCTGTAGTTTAACCTGGAAAACAAATCAAAAGTTAGACATTAAGAAGTCAGTCAAACAATCTTCAGACTAAAGAAATTCAGAGTATTGAACCAACTCTACTGTTGCTGCCCGCAGACACACCACATGTGGTTTTGGTCAATTATTACACATAAAAACACATCTTGGAAATGTTGATCCTTTTATTGATTAGACATCCTGTCATCCTTGAATACAGATTTGCTTCTTTTGGCTTGCCATAAAAAAGAGGAAGGCGCGCGCGCGGTGCTCCTCCACCCACGCGCTGCCTCCTTCATCCTCCTCCTCCTCAGCTGTCTGCATCCAGACCGCAGGAGCGCGTTGAGCCTCTGCAGGAGCCTTGTTGTGTCCTCTCGTTTGCGTTTGACGCCAAACCAAGCGCAGCATGAAGATGATGAGAAGCCAGGAGCGCAGAGGCGCGAATCTGAGGCGTTTGGTGAGGAAGAACTGGCTGCTTATCGCCACGGTGGTGTCCGTGCTGCTCGGTATGTGCAAGCCCGTCATGCGTGCTCTTTAAAGAGACACTTTCACCTCCATTGATGTTATTTTTTCTCCTCCGCGGTGCTGGGTTTCCACCCGGCTCCTGCTGCGGCTGTTCTGTCATTCCGTCGTGTTTATCATCAGCTGTTGTTCGTGACGTTCTCGATCTGATTCTGCTATCAGGGAAAAGAGGGTGTCAGAGGGTGCCAGAGGTGTCAGAGGTGTCAGAGGTGTCAGAGGGTGCCAGAGGGTGCCAGAGGGTGCCAGAGGGTGTCAGGGTTGACCGGCGGGACTCATTTCTTTGCGTCTCTGCCAAACGTGACCAGACTGAGGCGATGGGTCTGAGAGAAGACTCAGCTCCTCTTTGCTCATGTTGCCCAGCATGGGCATCAGCTGCCTCCAGTCTGTGCCACTGATGAACAATCACACCTTTAACAACCTTTAGTAAATGAAAACAGACTCAAATTCAGAAAGAGTTTTCTGGAGGTGGGGTCCATTAACATGATTCAGAGCATGTCAATTCTCACATTTAATTGTCATGGCATTGATTTGAATGAGAATGGACCTTTCATTATGAGTGTGAGACCTCTGTGTAGATTTGTTTTGACCTCTCGCACAACAACAACAGTCTTCTGACTGTCTGACAACAGGTTTCTTACTCCAATCACAGAGACTTCCCTTTTCAGGCCAGGTCTGGGGTAAGCCTTTGTCTACTGCTTTTGTTAATAATTGTGAGGAAAAGATCAACTCAGGTTTTAGCTTGAGCTGCAGATAAAGCCTCACTGAACTTTAGCTTTACCTCACTGAGGCTAAAGCTGCATCGTCTGGACATATACTCGTCCTCAGTCAGAGAGAAACGCGTTTGGGTTTACTGAGATTTTGGAGGATGGATCCTGCAAATTTAAAGTGTGTTCTCACAGCCAATCTTTAACTTGGATTGTGTCATGTTCAACAGTCCCCTCTTTATTTATTTACTAAACACTTTGTTAATGCTGCTGCCTTATCTGTTGTGCCTGTTAAGATGGATCGGAAACCTTCACTTGAAATGCGCATCTCTTTTTTAACAATTAGAATGTTTTTCAGTCAGAAATGTCACATTAACAAATGAATCTGTTACAAAAATCGATTAAATTGATGACAAAAGGGATAGTTAAAGCAAACTGTATTTTCCATAACTCTGCTTTAGAAATGTACGTAATGAAACATTGCTGATGCAAAATCCTGCTTTTCACACTTCGCTTCATGGTGTGATTTCAGAACTCTTAACATGACATCTCTGCTCCTAAACTAACAGGCCACTGAAGTCGTCAATAATTAAATGTGTGGTTTGTGAAAAACATACCAAAGATTGATTTGGCAAAGCAGAGTATAAAACGATGGTGAAAATTCTACCTGTGACACAATATTGCTGTTAATATAAAGCAATATATTAAGCGGTAGTGCCTGCTGGATTAACTGGTTTATTTCTGCTCCTTCCAGCACAGGTGCAGCACAGGTACGTCATGAGTGAAAGGACTGCTTTAAGTGACAGGTACATGTAGGTTATCAGTGCAATTAAGATGAGAACACTTTTATGAAAGGACACTTGATGGTTTTTTTTTTATAGTCAATGAACTCTGACCTGTATGGATGTGGAAAGTAGTTTGTCGTGGTCATAAGTGGACTGTCATTTGAGTTTTAGCTGTCGCTACACCAGAGTGTCAGAGCTGCACTAATTCTGGCTGAATTTTGTTATGGGTTTGTGCTCAAATTTCCCACACGGTTTTGTTCTCTGTGTGACAACAGCGCACTGATAGCAGGCTGAACCAAAGAGTCTGATACTTTCTGAAAGCCATTTTTACCTGTATTTGACAAATGTCAGAATAAAGACTGTGTCTCAGTGGAAGTGGAACCAATTAATGCTGGATGGTTTTTTTGGAGGTAAAAAAAAATCCCTCAGATTATTGAGATTAAGTCACAAACATAATTCACTTAACAGGTCAGCAGGTTTGTGACAGCCTTCAATAAGTAACAGAGCATGTTTTCTTTCAGAAAAGGGAAAGTAACTCAAACACAATGAGCAAATATAATGTGTAGGTTATATAACAATGTATAACATGATAGAAGAAATTTGGTATTTTAAAATTTTTTAATGCGACTTATTGATAAAAGGTATGGCCTTAATTTTTATTGATGGCACTTTGATACACAGAGATACAAGATCTGAGGCCTGTTTTTGTGCCTTACATCCAAGAACATCGCCTCATGCTGCAGCATGATAAAACACAGCTCCATGTTGCAAGGATCTGTTCACAATTCTTGGAAGCTAAAAAACATATTAGGTCGTGCATGGCCAATATACTTACGGACACGTCACTCATTGAGCATGTTTGGTATGCTCTGGATCGGCAGACGACAGCATGTTCCATTTTCTGCCAACATCCAGCAACTTCACACAGCCATTGAAGAGGAATGGACCAACATCCTCAGGCCACAATCCACAACCTGATCAACTCTATGCGGAGATGTTATGCACTGCATGAGGCAAATGGTGGTCTAACCCGGAACTGATTGGAGTCTCCAGACCCCCAACAAAACAAAACAACATTTTTTTAGAGTGGGCTCACATTGTCTCACAGTCTAAGGCACACCTGGGCAATGATCATACTATCTGATCAGCATCTTGATATGGCACACCTGTGAGGAGAAGTGCACTATCACAGATTTAGACAGATTTGTCAACAATATTTCAGAGAAATCACACACATTCACACACATTTACAGATTTACACAAATTCAAACGCACACAAACACACACATTCACACACATTTACACACATTAAAAACACACATTCACATTCACACATTCATACACATTGACACAAATTCAAACACATTGACACACATTGACACACATTCAACACACACACACACACACACACACATATTCACACACATTCACACACATTCACACACATTCACACACATTCAAACACATTCATACACATTCACACACATTCACACACATTCACACAAATTGACACACATTCAAACACACACCCACACATATTCATACACACACACACACACTATTCACACACATTCACACACATTCACACACATTCAACACATTCATACACATTCACACACATTCACACACATTCACACAGATTGACACACATTCAAACACAACACCACACATATTCATACACAACACACACAATATTCACACACATTCACACACATTCAAACACATTCACACACATTCAAACACACATACACATTCACACACATCAAACACATTCACACACATTCACACATTCAAACACATTCACACACATTCACACTCATTCACACACATTCACACATTCAAAAACATTCACACACATTCAAACATTCATATGCATTCATATGCATTCACACACATTCAAACACATTGGCACATTTACACACATTCACACACATTTACACACATTCAAACACATTTGCACACATTCATACACATTTGCACACATTTGCACACATTTATACACATTTGCACGCTGACAGAAATCTAGGCCTAATGTGACCATAGTATCATTTAAAAAAAGAAAGGACCTTGAAGGCTTGTGGCCACAGGAGTTTACTTCACCAACTTACCAGCCTTTAATAAATTACATTTGAGGCAAACTATAATAAGTTTTCTGAGGTCCACCATTGGTTTAAACACCTGTCAATCAAAAAGAAAATTATACTAAATTTCCAACCATCCATTTTCTTACGCTTATCAGGGACCGGGTCGCAGGGGCAGCAGTCTAAGTAAAGATGCCAGACTTCCCACTCCCGGCCATTCCTCCAGCTCCTCTGGGGGACCCAAGTTATTCCCAGGCCAGCGAGAGACATAGTCTCTCAGCGTGTCTGGGTCTTCCCGGGCTCCACCCAATGGGACATGCCCGGAACACCTCCTAGGGAGGCGTCCAGGGGGCATCCGAACCAAATGCCCGAGCCACCTCAACTGGCTCCTCTCGATGTGGAGGAGCAGCTTTACTCCGTGCTCCTCCAGGTGACCCTATCTCTAAGTGAGCGCCCAGCCACCCTACAAAGGAAGCTCATTTAAGCCTCTTGGATCCGGGATCTTGTTCTTTTGGTCATGACGGTGGACGCAGCACCAATCCGCCTGTCGATCTCACACTCCGATCTTCCCTCACTCGTGAACAAGACCCCAAGATACTTAAACTCCTCCACTTGGGGAAGGAGCACTCCACCCACCCAAGAGGGCAAACCACCTTTCTCCGGTCGAGAACCATGACCTCAGACTTAGCGGTGCTGACCATCATCCAGCTGCTTCACACTCAGCTGTAAACTGTTCCAATGCTGGAGGTCCTGGCTTGATGAAGCAACAGAACAACATCATCTGCAAGGAGCAGAGAGGAAATCCTGTGGTTCCCAAACCAGACCCCCTCTGGACCTGGGTGCACCTAGAAATTCTGTCCATAAAGACTATGAACAGAACCGGTGATAAAGGGCAGCCTGCCGGAGTCCAACATGCACCGGGAAAGGTCTGACTTACTGCCAGCTATGCAGACCAAGCTCCTACTCTGGTCATACAGAGACCGGACAGCCTTGAGTAAGGATCCACGGACCCCATACTCCCAAAGTACCCTCCACAGGACACCTCGAGGGACGAGGTCAAATGCCTTCTCCAAATCCACAAAACACACATGGACAGGATGAGCGAACTCCCACGAACCTTCAGTACCCTAGACAGGGTGTAGAGCTGATCCACAGTTCCACGGCAGGACGGAAACCGCATTGCTGTTCTTGAATCTGAGGTTCGACTATTGGCCGGACTCTCCTCTCCAGTACCCTGGCATAGATTTTCATAGGGAGGCTGAGGAGTGTCATTCCCGGTAGTTGGAACACACCTCCGGTCCCCTTCTTGAAAAGGGGAACCACCACCCCTGTCTGCCAGTCCAGTGGTACTGTTCCCGACTGCCACGAATGCTGCAGAGACGTGTCAACCAAGACATCCACAGCATCCAGAGACTTGAGGTACTCAGGGCGGACCTCATCCACACCGGTGCCTTGCCACTGAGGAGCTTGTTGACAACTCGGTGACTTCAGCTTGGTAATGGACAGCCCATCCCAAAGTCCTCAGCCTCTACTTCCTCAGAGAAGGATTGAGGATATCCTCAAAGTATTCTTCCACGCCCGACAATGTCCCAGACGAAGTCAGCAGCTCTCCACCTGCACTGAAAATGGTGCCTGCAGAAAACTGCTTCCCCCTCCTGAGGCGCCGGACGGTTTGCCAGAACCTCTTCAAGGCCAACGATAGTCCTTCTCCATGGCTCACCGAACTCCTCCAGGACCGAGTGTTTGCCTCTACTGCAGCCTGAGCCGCAGCTCGCTTATACTGCCGATACTGTCAGCTGCTCTGGAGTCCCACAACCAGCCAGACCTGATAGGACTCCTTCTTCAGCTTGATGGCATCCCTTACTCTGGTGTCCCAACGGTTCGGGGTTGCCGCACGACAGGCACCAGAGACCTTGCGACCACAGCTCCGAACAGCAGCAGAGACAATGGAGGTGGAGAACATGGTCCATTCAGACTCAATGTTACCAGCCTCCTCGGTACCTGTTTGAAGCTCTCTCCCGGATGTGGGAGTTAAAGACTTCCTGACGGAGTGCTCAGCGAATGTTCCCAGCAGACCTCACAGTACGTTTGGTCTGCCAAGTCTTTCAGCCTCCTTCCCCGCCAACAAATCCAACTCACCACCAGGAAGTGATCAGTGGACAGCTCTGCCCTCTCTTTACCGAGTGTCCAAAACACACGGCGAAGATCGCCTGAAACGACTACAAAGTCGATCATTGATCTCCTGCCGAGGGTGTCCTGATGCCACGTGTATTGATGGACACCCTTGTGCTGGAACATGGTGTTTGTTATGGATAAACTATGACTAGCACAGAAGTCCAACAACAAAACACCGCTCGGGTTCAGATCAGGGAAGCCGTTCCTACCAATCACGCCCTCCAGGTGCTACTATCATTGCCCACGTGGGCATTGAAGTCACCCAGAGGACAATGGAGTCCCCGTCAGGGCACCTTCCAGTACCCCTCCGAGAGACACAAGAAAGCTGGGTACTCCGAACTGCTGCCCGGCCGTAAGCCGAAACCACAGTCAGAGACTGTCCCCACCCAAAGGCAGAGGAATGAAACTCTCTCGTCCACCAGGGTGAACTCCAACACCTGGTGGCTGAGCTGCGGGCTGACGAGTAAGCCACCCCAGCCCGCCGCCTCTCACCACGTGCAACTCCAGAATGGTAGAGAGTCCAACCCCTCTCGAGAGACTGAGTTTCAGAGCCAGACTGTGCGTAGAGGTGAGCCCAACTATGTCTAGCTGTACCTCTCAACCTCTCGCACAAGCTCAGCCTCCTTCCCTCCCAGAGAGATGACGTTCCATGTCCAAAAGCAAGTTCCATGACCGGGGTTTAGGCGTTCTGTCCAATCTCCAGGGATGTACAATTTACTTTTGAACTCTGTCGGGCCATTCTTTCTGCGCTTTCCGTTGAGAAAATGCTCGTGCTCTCTCATGAGCATCCTGGAGTCTTTCTCTGTGAACGGTGAGCCAGTCAGTGCTTCTGCCTCCAGTGTCTTCTTGCCCTAAGAGCGCATCAATAGGTAGGTGGAATTGAACTCCAAAAACATGTAGTATGGGGATTAACCAGTCGACGAGTGAGGGTGACATTGTAAGCAAAGACAAGTTCTGTTTCTGTTTCAAAACTGTGGATGTGGGGTCAGATGACTGGAACATTTAGATCTCAGTTTTTGTGTAACTGGGGAGTGTGGGGTGTTAACAAGTAATGTAGCACTCTCTCCCTGATTGGGGTCAGCAGCATGCAACTGCCTCACCTGATAGATTGAGACTGTTGCAGAGGGTGATACAACCATCAAAGTTGGTGTCCTCAACAATGGCATCTGACTCAGTTAACATAGGCCTCCTGGAGAGGGCATCGGCTGCTGAGTTACAACGACCTGGCCGGTACTTAACCTAATACTAGTACTTAACCTAGTACTTAACTAATTGAACAATCTATACATACATATATATATATATATATATATACATACATATATATATATATATGTATATGTACATATATACATTCACGTGTTACACAGAAGTTACAGTTGGAGTTGTTGATGTGTTGCAATTGCATCAAAAACTTTAGAAAATTCAAGTGATTAAAGACACAAATGTAATTGACTTTACACATATATATATATATATATATTATATATATATATATATTATATATATATTATATACATATATATATATATATATATACATACATATATATATATATATATATATATATGTATATGTACATATATACATTCACGTGTTACACAGAAGTTACAGTTGGAGTTGTTGATGTGTTGCAATTGCATCAAAAACTTTAGAAAATTCAAGTGATTAAAGACACAAATGTAATTGACTTTACACTAATTTTGCTGCAAATGGGTCAGTGGTTCTTCCAGATATCAACAGTCAACAGTCTTTAAGGTTTTTTTTACTTCCAAACAGTTTGATTAAACGTCTGATTTTGCAGGAATCGCACTGGGCGTCTTGGTCAGAGAGTTTGCACCGCTTTCTCATCTCCATAAGCAATACTTTGGCTTCCCGGTGAGCTCCTGATGCGAATGCTGAAGATGGTTATACTTCCACTCATCATCTCAAGCATGATAACAGGTAAACAAGCATAAAGTCTTTATTGAGAGAACCTCTAAACGTGTAGTCACAGGGCTTCAGTTAAGCAGAGTTAATTATTGTGGTAAAATAACCCAAATGTGATGTCCATCATGTAGACGTCAGGTCCTAGGAGGCTAAGGAAAACAAAGAAAGACAAAGAAGAAAATTTATTCTAAATTGTCAGTGTACATTGATTATATTGTGTGATGGGCTTCAAGGACATACTAATGATGTTATGATTACAATGTGCACAACCTATCATTGATAGCTGTGTTTAGTTGGCATTTTATGCTTGAAATGTTCAAAAATTGTGCACTGAGTTTAGCAACCTGCAGTTTAAAAGTTGTTTGATTTGGATTCTAAAACTCAAAGAAATATCCTCAGTACTTTAACCCAACTGCAGTGGTGAAACATGTGCTTTATTTTGTTTGGATCCTCCTGTGAATGTTTAGATGACATGCATTTAGTTCTTTGAAATCAAAGCTTAAAATGTTGTTGCTCAAGAGTTCAGGACTTATTCTGTGAGGTCAAGTGAGGTAAACTTGTAATGTTTTCATTGTTGTACCCTTTTATGTTGATGTTTTCAACTGATATTCAATGTGTTTGTTGAGTACAATTAAAAGCAGGCTTTGACTAAATGAAAATTCTGTCTTTTGAGTCTCACAGTAGCCCAGAAAGTTAATAAAATCTTTATTTGATTTTTTTCTATAGCTGGTCAAAAGTCATGATCTGACCTGAAAAGTTCCCCATAAGAGTCACTAAATGAAGTCTGTTTTTGTTCGGACACATTTTTATTAAGCCAATAATATTTTACATTGAGGAAATAGTACTGTTTCTATTAGATTTCCTAAATTGCAGTGAGATTGCTGAGTGAGTAGTTTGAGCTGCTGGCTCTTTGGAATGAACTTTGACTGTGAGGAGCAGTGATGGAACTTCTGTTGCTGCTGATGACAGGTGTTGCAGCCTTGGACTCAGAAGTTTCAGGAAAAATTGGTCTCCGAGCTGTTACCTATTATTTCTCCACCACCATTATTGCTGTTATTCTTGGTGAGTCATTTTTTCTGTTCTCTAAAAATATTTCCTTTTTCTTCGTTTTGCTCGTACATTTGGGAGTCAGTAAAAAGAAAGTCCAGAAGTTATCTCCTTATCTTATCCTTATCTTACCATAAGTTATCTTTATAGATGAGTTAGGAGAACTACATCTGTATGTTCTTCTAACTCTTTCCCGTTAGTCATGACTGACATAATCATAAAAATTACTGGTGTCATAATTGTGATTAGGGCAAAAACTCTGAACTTGCTCTGGCAATTGAACAAAACTGACTGATCATCTTCTTTTTGATATAATGAGAAAAATATTCTTTTGGCAGGGATTATCTTGGTGATGAGTATCAAACCCGGAGTTTCTCAAGAACTGAGAACATTGACAGAAGTGGAACCACTCCCAATGTTACAACAGTTGACACACTTTTGGACCTGCTGAGGTGAGTGTCTGATGTTTCATGAATGACTTCAGTCTTTGTCTGGAATGGAATTGAAAATGATTTATTTCAAGCAATCAAAGCAAGAATAAGAAAAATGCAAAACAAAACAAAGACAAAGAAAGATCAAACGTGGGAATGGGAGGAAGCTTCCAATCAGCTTCAGGAGTTCTCCTGTTTGGTTCTTTCTGCTGATCAGAAATGAAGACGTTTACCCTTTGGCCAGTGAGTTGAGGTGAATGGGAAGCCTGATGAATGCATCATAAAACACATTTTGACTAAAATAATATAAAATTATTTTTAAAAAAGTAAATGGTAAAAACTGAAATAATGCATGTGAACAAAGTAAAATGAAAAGGTTCAAAGAATGAAGTGATAATCAAGTCCACAGATGAATGGAAACAAATATTACACCATTTTTTTTTAACTTTGATTTGAATTAATTCATCGTTTACATTGGTTTATTATTGCTTACAAAGCAAACTAACTACACGTTGTTTAGGAAAAATGGGTGAACATTTAAATGTATTTAAGTGATTGAACATTTTTCTAAAGTATAACCTAGAGCCAGAACAAAAACAAAGAAGAAAACTAAATGAATCAAAGCTCAAACAAACTTATCAAAATAACAATATTTAATGTTGTTGATAGAAAGTGTGCCCCTTATTTAATATAGTCTAGAGGGGCCCAAGCCAGAGTCTCATTGTGCTTAGACGGAGGAAACTGGTTTGCTGTGGTGACCCCTAAAGAGAAAAGTTAAAAGGGAAAGAAGAAGTAGCCTTTATTTATTGTTACTAAAACATATTTATGAATTTCGGTTGGAAAAACTCTGTCTCTGATAGAGATGTCCTGTTAAAAAACTGGTTCTGCTGTGGCCTTGATATGGGAATGAATTTCGATAAAAACTACCAGCAGAGGCATGTTTCTCGTTATAAGCTGGAAAATGTATATACTATTTTACTACATGAAAATGAATGCAATCAGGACATTTTTCTGGTGGTGCTGGTTCTGTGATCATGGCCTGTGTGTCCTTCCTTGAACTTGTCTTTTGGGAAAACACTGAGTTGTGCTGTGCTGTCTGTGGCTTTGAACAGAAACATGTTTCCAGAAAATCTGGTGCAGGCTTGTTTTCAGCAGGTAAGATGTCATTTTTCACTTTTTGCATGTAAAATGTGTTCTCTTGAGCTTTGGTAAGAAAATGCCATGGAAATCTATGACTACGGGTTTAAGTAATACCCATTTTCACTCCAGTATAAAACCAAGCGAATGGAAATTGAACCTGTGAAAGATCCAGTCAACATGACCACAGCTGCACTTTAACAACCACCATCATGACTGTAGTAAAGGTGGGTGCTTTGAGATTTTTTTTCATGTAGCTACAATCAAAACTTAAATGCAGCAAATGAGGAATACACTGCTTTTGCTTTAGGTCGACAGTAGAAACTAAAGTAATCAGCTTTCATTTCTGGGTTTTATTGCCACAATGGTGTCAAAGACCCATACCATGTTACAGCTTCATCAGAATTATGCACGCACAAACCTAAAGTTATGCACAAATCAAGGATTACACACACACAAATCAAAGTGATACTTATTTCTCTCCATACCTCTGGATGACGTCAACACATTTAAAATGCCTCACAACCTTCTGTCAGAACACTTCAGTAACAGCTTAACAAGGCATCCAAATCCCTTTGACTGTTTTCATTTGTTCTTGTTTGTAAAAGAAACAATTAAAAGAGACAAATAGAGGCCATAACTTTTTGAAAAACTTATTTCAATGAATGAAAAAAAATCCTTTATTTGTGTGCACAAGAAATGCTCATGGTGCTACGAAAACTTGTGATTTTGGATATCATGTGGAATTATTTGATGTGACTTCAGTTTGGTGAATCATTTACTGCACTTTAGTTTCATGTTTCACAACTTTGAAACTCATCAGTCAACGTTAAAAACCTGAGGGCCTCTTTGCCAGGTTTTGCTGACTGGATGATGCAAATCATTTGTTTGATTCTTTGGCAGAACATCACCAAGGAGTACAAAATAATTGGCGCGTACTCAGATGGCATCAATGTGTTGGGATTAATCGTCTTCTGTGTCGCTTTCGGCCTCGTCATTGGAAAGATGGAGAAAAAGGTCGAATCCTTCTGGAATTTTTTGATGCGCTGAATGAAGCCACCATGAAGTTGTCCAGATCATTATGTGGTTCGTATAAAAGAATCAGCTAATAGCATAGAATGAAACTTGTAATTCAAAGATATTTTTCACAATGTATGTAAACGTATCAAGTTGACTGCTTCTTTACAAACTTTAGTATAATTTACCAGGTAAAAAAAAATAACTGCAGTATTCTTTTTAGTTAAACTTTTTAGTTAAACAGTTTAACTGAAAAGACAAAAAGATACTAATAAGATACTAATCTTATTGTCTTAGGATAAGACAATGACATAAGTCATAACACAAGGCTTTTAAAAGGTCTCACTTTGGCTACATTGATGCAAACTGAAAAAACAGCTTTAGGAGGACTTTCACTTCGCTCTGACAGCCATAGTTAATGAAAATTAATCAAGACGTTTTTCCTTTACAGACGTCTTTAGGCAGAACTGTGGATAAAGTAAATAGTCAGATGGTTGGATGGATAGAGCCACGTATAAACTACAGTAACGAAAACATCATTCCCAAATGCAACTGATTTGTCTCTTTTGATGGAAGTTTCAATGTTTTTAAGGGGCCATACACCGTGTTGTTGAATTTTCTTTCAAATAAGGCAACACTACACTTTTTAAAATCGCGATATGCTTGGATCTATGCATAAATGTAAAAAAAAACTTCAACAGAATTTTTGAAAAACTTTCATATTTGAAATTCTAAAAATAAATGACTTGCTCATCAACATTTGTTTTTTCTTTAAGCTACATGCCAGTGGGGATCCTGTTCCTAATTGCTGCAAAGATCATTGAGGTGGAAGACTGGGAGATCTTTAAGAAGATGGGTCTTTACATGGTGACCGTGCTGAGTGGGTAAGCTGCTCCATTACTCTATATCTATCTGCTCCAGACGCTGAGAGTAATGGCTGACATTTGGGCTGCTTCTAGCTCCAGTGATACAGCAAAAGCTGAGCTATAGCTGGGTGCTGATAAGGGCCAAGGACATTTAAAACTGCTCAACCTGCAGATGCAGTAATGAAAGCTTCACTCCCACCTCTAAATCTGTGTACTGACTGCTCAGTAAATCCCTTGTGGTTGGTTTAGAGGTTAGTCCAAGGTTTTCAAACACTTCAAACAACTTCAGGCACTTTAAAGCAACATTCACACTCGAGTTATGTTCCTATGGAACCATGTTTTTGCCATGTTACACGTTTTACTGCTCATTTTATAATCTTATAGGGAGATGATCAGACATTTCACAGCAGGTTTGTGAATTAGGATTAAGCAAAACTCTTCAACACATCCTCAAAATGGTAAATTCTTTGTCTAAGTGTAAACAAATGTTGTCTCAGATCGTGCAGAAAACATTAAATCTAGAATGTGATGGCTGTGATATGAAACGAGCAGCTCACAATGGATTTGTTGGCAGCACGGCATCATCAAAAGTCAAGGGCTAAAGAAAAACATCAGCAGAAACATCTGACAACTAATTTATAACAGGTCATGTAAAAGAAAGGAAAGGTCTATGCTGAAACAGACTGAAGTTTTAGAGCAACATCTGCCATCTTTTAACTGGAGGCCATAAGACATCTTGAAAACAAAAGCTGCATCCATGAATACCTTCACAGCAGAAGAAGAGCTAGCCTCTCTGTACTTGAGAATTTTCACAAACTGTGAACATTAAAATGTAAAAAAGCCAATAGATTCAGTTCAATGCTTGACAAGAATGAAACAAATGTCCTCTGTAAAGTTTAACAGGATGCGTCTTCAGCTTCAGACACAAACCGGGAATCCTGTCTGACCAAAATGTGTTTGTTGTCTCTTCTCATCAGTCAGGAAAGCACTTCCTATATGTATCCCTGTTTCATTACACTTCTGGTGTTTTGTTTTTTTAGTTTAGTTATCCATGCAACAGTCTGTCTTCCTCTCATCTATTTCATCTTCGTGAGGAAGAATCCATATACGTTTACCCTGGGAATGGCTCAGGCTCTGGTGACAGCCCTAATGATCTCTTCAGGTCAGCATGAAATCTGTTTTTCATTTCTGATATATAAACTGCATCGGAGTTAAATGTCTCGACCTCATGTTGTTCTAAAGCTCTGCCACGCTGCCTGTCACCTTCCGATGTGCTGAGGAAACAACCGCATTGACAAGAGATACCCGCTTTGTCCTGCTGTAGGCGCCACCATCAACATGGACGGCACCGCGCTCTATGAGGCAGTGGCGGCAATCTTCATTGCTCAGTTGAATGATATCAGTCTGGATGTGGGGAGATCGTTACCATAAGGTATGCGTGAATGTTGCCATGACAACACCGTGCAACAAACTTTCTGTTGACCTAGCTTAATTTAGTTAAAATCTAGAATAGTTATTAGCAACAAGACAAAGAATTGAATAAATGGAGTACAATATTTAATAATTCTAAAAAGCAGGTTTGTGTGATATTAAAGAACCATCCGAAGAAAAGGATGTTTTTAGTGTTATTTTACATCTTTGTGTAGTTTTTTTTTCTTATAGTAGAGGACATATATATGAGGAAAATTAAGATTAAAATACAACGCTAAAGTTAGCTTACAATACACAGCTTCTGATTCACAAGGAGACTAAAGGACCATGCCACAGCATTTTTCATACTCTGACACTTAAGAACAGGTCCTACAAAGCCTACACTGCCAAACTGGATGAAATTATGCTTTGGATAGCAAGAATACATTAAACATTGTTTCTGATTTGTGAAATTTTTTTTTCTTTATGAAAATGTGAAATAGGATGATTTGATCACGTTTTATGCACTCTGACTAAAACAGGTTCTGTTCAAAACCGCTGACCTCGACCTGTCCTTAGGTGGTCAGAGTGCAATAATACAGTGGAATGTTCTTTAGAGCGTTCAGAAGCTTTAATCGGAAGTAACTTCAGTGTCATAATTAAAATTGCGTTATGAGTATTCCTTTATTCAGATTGCTGTGAATCAGAACAGACAAAAAATGTCTTTGTGATGTAGGTTCTACAGTCTACAGTCTTCAACAAGTCTACAGTCACAGGCTCCCGCTCTGCTCCATTCTGATACATACACTTACAGACAAATGATTCATGAACGTCTTTGTTTTCCTCATCTGAGCTGGAATCTGGATCAAAACTTTACAGCTGGATAGCTCTGATGTTGCTCACCCTTTTTGTTGCACGCTGACATTAGTCTGGGGTTGTGAGGGGCTGTAAGTACGGGAGAGAGTTTAAACAAAAGAACAATGGGAAATGAGGGCAGTCTTATTTGGACTGATGCCCACCCAAATTCAGTGAATTCTAATGAGCTCCTGCTGCTCTGCGGAAACTATGTCTAGAAACTGACCACTTTTAGATTTTGGTTAAAAATGGCATTAAAAGTTCCATTTTGGTCTCATGTGACAGAGCTCCTTCTTCCACGTTTGCTGGGTCACTCTCATGGTTTATGACAAACTGCAACAGGAATCTGTGTTTTTTTAACAATGGTTTTTCTACCACTCTTCATAAAGTCCAGATGTGTTCAGTTCATGACTGATGGTTGTTCTATGGACAGATTCCTCCTGAGCTATAGATCTCTGCAGTTCATCCAGAACATCATGGACTCCTGGCTGCATCTCTGATCAGTGTCTCCTTGTTCAGTCTGTTAGTTTAGGTGGATCATGTCTAGGTAGGTTTGCAGTTGTGTCAGACTCTTTCCATTTGTGGATGATGGACTGAACAGTGGTGTGGATGTTCAAAGTTTGGGAAATCTTTTTCTATCCTAATCCTGCTTTCAGTTCCTCCCTGAGAGCTGTCCATCATCTTCATAAAAACAGCTGTAGTAGCTGCTCATACAGAGAAGCAGTAGCTGAGCCAAAGCTAACCAAGCAGGGGGGAACTAACATTTTTAGGGGGTGCCCCTGTAGCTCTACCCCTGCGACCAAGTCAGTTTTTCAATTACACTAAAAAATGTCACATTTGAGTAAAACAGCTGATCAAAAATCTTTAAAATTTAGAGCTAAAATCTTTAGGTAGTTTGTCTATTTAAGATGACTGCTGCAATTCGTACCGTACAGTTTAACACACAGCGTGTCTTGTGGCACTGCGGCACCGAGTTCATCTGTCATTTCATAACTTTTTCAAATTCTCTTCATTTCAGTGTAACCGCAACAGTCGCCAGTATTGGAGCAGCAGGAGTCCCTAACGCTGGGCTTGTCACCATGGTGATGGTTTTAACGGCTGTCGGATTACCAGCCAATGACGTCACTCTGATCGTCGCTGTGGACTGGCTGCTGTGAGTTGGTTTTCTCCATTTACGTGGCATGAAGGCTTAAACTAATCCACGCTGAAATCAAGCTGATAAAACATGTTTGTCTCAGAGTACCTGGATTTATGTGACTGTTTTATGCATCAGATTTTTATTTCACAGTAATAAATGCACCATATTTTTCTGTGCAGGCTGTAGAGCACCAGAGTAGTCGTTCAAATTGAGTCTAAATGGTGTGTTTCAGGGATCGCTTCAGGACAATGATTAACGTTCTTGGAGATGCGTATGGAGCTGGTATTGTTCAAAAACTATCCAAAATGGAACTGGAGAGGATGGATCTGATATCAGATGTGGATGTTGCCAACCCTTTTGCCATGGAAGCAACTTTGGATGATGAAGAGTGTGAGAAGAAATCCTACGTCAATGGAGGCTTCACTGTTGATAAGACAGATGCAATCTCCTTCACAGAGACTCCCAGTTTTAGTTTTTGTTCAGTTGGGAGGTGAAAATAAAGTGCCACACTGCATCCAATGCAACATGGAGAATCTTTTTTCAGTGTCAGCACCATGTCAAGACTGGAGATCTGCTCGACCAAGCCCAGACATCAGCAACAGTAGCTTTCATTCACCTTAGTCCACATTTCTGCTCCCATTTTTGACATCGACATCAACCACTAGATACAAGTGCTTCCTTATCATTGTCGACATGTGTCAAGATGAAGAAAGTTCTGTTTTTAGAAAGACTGAGCTCTTCTCACTCATAGAAAAGACAGTTTGTCTGTGTGCATTTGGGGGAATTGATAAACTCTGGAAGCCTGTAGATGTAATGTGTCCACTGTTTAAATTCAAATGTATTATAATATCAACAATATATTATATTTAGTATAAAATGTTTCCAAGGCACTGCATTCAGTGTGCTTCTGACCATGCCACAGCCCACTTTTCTTTGTGTTTTGCATCATTCAGGCTGCCTTGCAACATGTTGAAGGGAGTCATTTCATTATTTACCAGCTTGTCTGAAAAGCTCTTGTTTAGTGGTTGGCTGCTTTTCTACTCATTTTTAGGCTAGCCCAAAGCAAATCTTTGCCTAATACAAAGAAAAGTGTGCTAGATTAACTGTTCTGCACAGTACTGTACATCACTTAGCAAGACATTAGATGCAGTGTAACTACTTTTATGTCAGAAGTTGCAGATTTCTTTGTCGTTAAATGCGCTGCTTGGATACTAATGTTGTTCTATAAATATATGCAGAATTAAATTGTGCCAAACACTTTGCCTTTTTTTTCTCAAAGTTGCATGTAGCAATAAGTCAAGGCACAGGTGTAAAGCTCCAGGCATCGAGGGCCAGTGTTCCACAAGTTTTCCAACTAACCTGACACTGAAGCTTCCCACTAGCAAGGCTGATCCAGCTGATCAACAGCTGGTCGGGCTTAGTTTCTGGGGGCCCTGGCGATGCCAGACCACCAGACCTGGAATTTGACACCCCGGGGTTAAAAAAAAAAGCAGATGGGAATTCATATGAGGACTTCTAGACAGTTAGACACTTCTAGGACTTAAAGAACACTGTGAAATCAATGATGTCCTGTAAAACAGAATAACACAAATTGTCTTCATGTTAACAGCATGGGTGAAACTTGAAGTATCCTTTTGCTGTATTTCCTTAAAAATGTGTTTAGAACAAACTCATTTCAATTGTCAAGATGTCAAGAGGAAGCATTAGTGCGTAACTTCTGGAAGTTATCCAGGAACGTATTTTCAATTTGTTTTCCTGAACTGTATGTATTATTTACCTGTTCCTTCTGCAACTGTTATGACTTGTTAATAGATCTGCTTTGTAGCATAAAGACGTGTATGAGTTACCTCTTTCTGTTCATGCTCATGAACAATGTCAAGATAATTAATCCAAGCTAAAGAAGACATTTAATTGAAGTTGAAGACAGACAAGCATCACCTAACATAAAACTTGGGTGGTTAAGGAACAATATTGTGAATAATTGCCTATTGTGAATTACTTGCAATGCCTTTGGAGAAAAATAACCTACATTTAATGGGCAGAAGAGCTTCTAAAACACCTTTTATGTAAACATTTTTTTTCTGGCTAAAGAAGGGAAGAACTGTATGAATCATGAATGTGATGTTAGTTTAGCACTGACTGTGTACTGTTGCTGCTTTACTCCTACATAAACAGTTGTTTCATATCTGTGTTTTCTGGCCTAAATGATCAGATCCGTACTTCTTTTACATGCACATGTTTTCTGAAAATCTTTTCAGAAAGCCACTGGATTGGTCAGTTTGGGTGAAGGCATGGTTTACTCTAATATACAGTAGATATACATATACAGATATACAGTACTATTTATGCAGTTCATCATGTAAAACCAGTGACATGAAAAACAAAGTCCAACCTTTAAGAATGACAAAAATATTAAAGATGTCAGTCTTCCTAAGGTTTTGAAACCCCAAAGCTGACATGCTAGAGAAAGTAAAAACAAAAAGGTGTCTGAGCTGTAACTACAACTTCTACTCTCTGTGTGATTGGGTTAAAACTGGATTAAGCAAAGTATAATAAAAAATAATGCTCCCAGGAAGTTCACGTTAATGCCAGTGGGTGCATGCTTCACCCTGGTGGGAAATTCAATGAGGATTCAAAACATTCAAAAACACTAAACCATTCTGACCCTGACATTTTGTTCTAAATTGACATTATTTTTGCTCTGAGTATTCTGCTCAAAGCAACAGATGTCAACATCACAGATATTGACCCAAATTTGACTAAAGTTGCAAATTTTGAGAAAGCTGGCAGTCTACTAAACTAAGAACTTGTTGCAAAGTAGGCCTAAAAACTCTTAGCTGTTGCAAAACACCAACACTTAGGGGGCGGCCCTGGTCCAGCGGCAGGCCAGTCAACCTCTGATCAGAAGATTGAAGGCTCAATTCCCACCTTGTCCACCCATGTGCCAAAGTGTCCTTGGGCAAGATCAATGAATCCCACATTGCCTTTGGTGGAAGGTTGGCACCAGTGTTCAGCAGTAGAGCACTGTGAATGTGTGAACGGGACAGTGACTGTAAAGCACCTTGGGCCTTCAAGGAATGTGGAAAAGCATTATAGAAGTATACGCCATTTACACATAAAACTACTCAAAACACTTGCCTGACACCCTCCACATCTTTATTTATGATTTGGAAAAAATTGCAATCAAAAAATCTGTTCAAGAAGCCTTTTTGTATGTGGATTCTGCTTTTATTTGAAGTGATTCAAAACAAGTGAAAGCTTAAATATAATCACAACAAAAAGGTACATTCATATTTTTGTCAGTCATTATTTGTTAGTTATGAAAACAATCACTTCTGATAGAAACTTTGGAGAAAACAGAAAATTGCAATTTTGCAGCCAAAAAGAAACGTTGGTGAATAAATTCTGATGCTCCTCAATCTAAGACTGAAACAAGTGTCATTCATTATTACAGCGGTGCTTCCCAACAATGGTGCTTGGGAACACTGTGCTTGGTTTTTGAACCTTTTTAACACCTGCCCTTCAATGAGCATGATCAGGCTTCTGCAGAGCTTGAAGGTGAGCTCAATCAGGCCTGTTTTAAGAAGAAAACATGGAAAACAAGCAGAACAGTGTCCCCTGAAGGTTACAGTATGATTTATTCTAGCAAGGATGTTCTAGATCACTTCATTGTTCATAACTGTCACATGAGAGATACCTGTTCAATCAGCTGGGAACTACACAGCTCCTGAAACACCAGCAGCTACAATGATGCTTCCATCATTTAGTGAGAAATTAAACACTTCATCTTTGCCCTCAATACAGCATCATACAAACATATTTTTGAATTATGCATATCATTTAGCATTAAAACAGTGACATGTATACTCATGTGAAAAAGAACAATTGAAGAGGGTTTTATATTCTGAAACATCAGAATAATCTTCTTGTTCAAATGCAGTTTCAAGTTAAAAATAAAAGTTTATCGATCTAATATGAAGCCAAAGTGTTAACAGAACTCGTAATGTTATAAACACCAGACAAACTGCAAAATAAAAATAAAAAAACAAGAGAAACATTCCATTCTTTACAGACTTCACAAAGAAATAATGGGATATGTTAGCATAGAACTAAACTCCACTGTGATCCTGGAGAAGAACTAATTTAGTCTTGCTGTGCAGGCCCTGAAAGCCTGTGTTCAGCTGCTGAAACCTGGACCGTACAGCAAGATAGAAATCCAACAAACAGCAGCAAGGAGGCGGGAAAGATTCCTCCACAATAATAAACTGTAATGACTGAAGAAGTGTGGTAATAAACCTGAAAGATGTGAAACAGTAACAGAATTAAATCTATCTCGTTTTTCACATGACTCATTGACCTGATTGACCCACTCACAGCCCACTTTATGAGGCACACCTGTCCCAACAAACTTCTAATCAGTCAATCACATGGCAGCAGCTTTAGGCACGTAGAGATGGTATGCAGATGGAGAAGAAAGGTCATTGGAGTGACTAAACGTGGTATGGTTGTTGGTACCAGACTGGCTGATCTGAGTACTTTAAAAACTACTGATCTACTGGGATTTTCACATGCAAACAATGGTGAGAAAAAGAGAAAACATCCAGTCAGCAGCAGTTCTGTGGGTGGAAAAGCCTTGTTGATGTCAGAGGTCAAAGGAGAATGTCCAGACTGGTTCCAGCTGATAGAAAGACAACAGTAACTGAAATAACCACTGGTTACAACCGAGGTCTGCAGAAGAACATCTCTGAACGCACAACACGTCCAACCGTAAGGCAGACGGGCTACAGCAGCAGAAGAACACACCGGTACCACTACTGTCAGCTAAGAACAGGAAACTGAGGCTACAATCCACACAGGATCACCAGGACTGGACAGTAGAAGATGGAAAAACGTCGTCTGGTCTGATGAGTGTCCATTTCTGCTGCAACATTCAGATGGTCGGGTCAGAATTTGGCATCAACAACATGAAAGCATGGATCCATCCTGCCTTGTATCAACGGTTCAGGCTGGTGGTGGTGGTGTGATGGTACGGGGGAGATTTTCTTTGATCCTGGTTCCAACACCACAGCCTAGCTGAGTGTTGTTGCTGACCATGTCCATCCCTTCATGACCACAGTACCATCTTCTGATGATACTTCCAGCAGGATGAGGCTCCATGTCACTAAGCTGGAATCATGTCAGACTGGTTTCTACAACATAACAATGAGTTCACTGGACTGTAATGACCTCCACAGTCACCAGATCTCAACCCAATAGAACAACTGTAGGATGTGGTGGAACAAGAGATCAGCATCATGGATGTGCAGCCGACAAATCTGCAGCAACTGTGTGACGCTGTCATGTTAATATGGACCGAACTCTCTGAGGAATGTTTCCAGAACCTTGTTGAATCTCTGTCACCAAGAATTATGGCAGTTCTGAAAGAAAAAGAGGGTCCAACCCAGTACAAGCAAGGTGGACCTGATAAAGTGGCTGGTGTGTGTAATTCTCTCTACAAATTTGAGGGCTTTCATGAAAATTGGATTCCTTGGAGCTGAAAGAGCAGAAAAGCATTGAAACTGCTACATCTGCGACTGCTGTGTTCTAGTAATCACTTAATACTGCTTACACTCACAAATTCACAAACCAGAAATCGAGCTAACTACCCTGACTGTTTATCCTAGCGACTGGAATGAAGAAGGCTTGGGCAAGAGCAGAATGGGTGGTTTTTTGCATCTATGTACATAACACGTGATCTAGTGATAGCAAAATCCTACACAAACACTGTTCATCTGACTTAAGAGTTCCTTTCCAGCAAATGCTGTTCATTCTATCAGCCCAGAGAGCAACAGTTGTGCTAATCACAGCTGTTTACATATCACCAACATAATTCTCTCTCTGCTTTCCAACACAATAAATAAACTGCAGAAGAGACAACCTGATGACGTGCACTTAATTACTGGGGACTTTAATCTTACAGATCTTAAGTCCATTCACCCCAACCTTTACCAACATGTTACAAGTCAGACTAGGGGAAACAAAACACTAGAACACAGGTTCTTAACCTTTTTGACACTGGGGCCCAATTTTCCCAGTACAAAGTGATTCAAGGCCCATTCAAATATCAACATGTTAAAGTAAATAAATCTACATATTGTTTAATTTTTATTTGATTATCAAATCAAGTCATTTTATGGTTTATCGAAGTAAAATCTTGTGGGAAAGAATGATGTGACACTGAACATTTAAACCACAGTTGTCATGCTTAACATAAATTAGAATTCCAAACATATTTGTAAGGCATTTTGATAAATACATGTGTATGCTAATAAAACAAACACACTTAAAAGTTTCAAATTAAATAAACTGTAAATGACATTTAAAAAAAGAGCTAAATAAAAGACGACGATGATAACCTGCTGATGAACTTGACAAATTAGTAGTCTTGGTTGTGGCTACAGTTGAGAATCCTGATTCACACAGATATATGGTTGTGAAAGGAAGAAGAACTTTAATAGCCCTCAGTGCTAGATGTGGGTACTCCTTTGAGACAACGATCCAGAAAGAGCCTCGGTCCAGTTTGCTTCACTTCCATTTTAAAGTGGTGTCAGTGGGAACTTCCAGAAGCTGTAATTTCAGATGTGCGGGCAAAGTCACATCAGTTTCAGTGGGATCAACTGAAAATGGGTCCACAACCCACATGTGTCCCTCCTGGGATCCTCGGGAAAGTATTCAGTTTATTTCTGAATGACTGACCTTCACCTGAGGTGATGTAACGCCTAGGTGCTGCTGTGTGTGACAGCTCTAAATATCTTCAAATGGAGCTACTCTAGGTCTGGGTTCAGTAAGGAGATTGCTTACTCTTATATATTCTACTATTTAGAATAGTCCACCCCAAAGAAATCACACTGCTATAATAACTGGTTGAACAAAAATGGAATTATTATTTCAGGTAATTATGAAATGTTTCATGACAAAACAAGTGGCCACCCACATAAAAGGGATGTTCAAAATAAAACTGAGATCTAAAAAATGTTTATTTCAATCAGTACCTGAGTCCAATCCCGTTTTTCCTTTTAGAAGAAAAATAATAACACCTTGAGTGCTCTCACTAATAAAATAAAGACAACCCACTTAATGACCAAACTGAGATTTCCAGGTAGAGGTTTACAGTAGATGAGGTGAGATGAATCCAGAAGGTGAGATGACGGAATGATGATGATGAGATGGTAGAAGGAAGGCCGGGAAAAAAAAACTCCAAGAACTCCAAGGAAAAAAAAAGTCTAAACAAATGTGCAGGAAATTATTAAATATTGTCCATATTTAATGTCCCTTTAACATTATTTCCTTAACATTATTTTCATTGTTTCACAGTCACTTCCTTTTTTTCCAAGAGTTTTAACTTAACATATACAACAAAATGTTAAGCTAGCTTACTGTGTAGTTAGCCTGCAACACGTGGTGACTCAGGAGATTTCACACATTAGATTCACAGAACAATTACTTTATGTTCATGACATATTTTCTTTGTTAACTCAACTGTTTTTTTCTGTAACTTTTGGTTTCCATTTTACTTTTTTCTCTCTTTTAAAAAAAATCAGTACACTTTACTAGTGGATATAGCAGGAAAATAAGACACGAAATACGTTTTCCACTCACCGAGATAACGTATTTTCCCACAATTTATCAAAGTCCAACGTAGGTTTTCACCAGACTCATCATCTTCCCGGGGTACACACTAACTGTTGGAAATTGGTTCTTGGCACACCTAATTCAAATATAGTTTTAAGAACCACAACTTCAGTCTTTCTTTCTTGGTATTTGACCTCGCTCAGGTCTTTTTTCCTCTCCCTCAGTCCTTTGAACACATGTTGAAGAAATGTCCAAGATCAGCACAATAACAGGTTGATAGAAATCTCAAAGACCAACATTTAAAAATATTGCCACCAGTGGAGAAATTGAAAATTACAACAAAAGTGAGTGTTAAAAAAACGAAGTAAACTTAAGTAGGGTTACAGTGAGTTTTCCAAAATGTCAGACAAAAGTGGAAACATGTCCAGTCTCTCTTCATTGTCCACTCTTCTTAGTCCACAAAGCAAGTTTTCTTTTGAAAGCTTGAACTTTGTCTGCAACAAAAAATATGTTTCTATTTTTCCCTTGAAGTGAGATGTTCAGCTGGTTCATCTAAGAAGACATGTCAAAGGTAGGCAAGTTTAGCTATGAATGTGGTGTTGGTATAATGATGTGCAAGAGGATATTTCTTTTCAGTGAGAAAGGAGAAAACTTCATTCCGAAGCTCAAAGATCAGTGTGAGAACAAGCCATCTCACCTCACTATGGTAGGGCAGCTGCTTCTATGCCCTCACAAAGTTTAGCAAAACATCTTGAGTTCACACAATTATTTTTAATGAAGTTGATGGTTTTCACAGTGACATCAATCACCTAATGGAACTCTGGTGACATGTTTTTGCTGCAAGTTTTTCACAGTGGAGAAAACAATGGGTCCATTTAGCTTCTGGCGCAAGATCAAGTGATGACACCTGATGACACCGCGATGCCTGCCAGTCATTGACGCTGCACCATAACTGCACACTCCAACACAGTTCTTCTCAGTGAAGTAGTTATCCATGCAGCAGACACATTCCTCAGCTGCAGCTCGAGTTGGTAGTTCTCCACACAACAGTATGTCTTCTTCTAAAGAGCTGTCCTACCGGTTAGGGAAACCAACAGCAGCACCGCATTTATGATGTTGGTCCACTCAACCAGCTGCAAAGAGAAAAATTGGCTCTTTTTTATTCTCCCCAGAAGCTGCTGCTCAATGTCTGAGGCCATGTCAGCAATACGGTGACTCACAATGTCATTCGACAGCGGGATGGTCTGGAGCTTCTTTGCTGAAGCCTCAGCGATCATCTCACGGCACATGTCCACAGCGGCAGGCAGAACCAGTTCCTCCGCTATGGTGAACGCTTTCTTACACTGCGCCACATGTCTGGCTATGAGGTAGCTGGCATTCAAAGCACATTTAGGGTCGCCAGTCGGTGACACGATAGACCTTCTCTGCATCTGAAGCCCATCATCCTTTCTTTTGAAATAATCGACTGGCTTTTCAACGAGGTTCGGATGTTTGGTTTCCAGATGGCACCTTCATTTTGATAGTTTCAGTGCTTTGTTGGATAACGTTAGCCCACGTTCAACACACTGGGCTGTGGGTTCTGCTTCACTGCCTCCATTCACAAAGCCAAACTTTAGAAAATCAGGGTTGTATTTACGTATACATTTAGCCTTTGAAGAGGGGACTTATTTCATCATTTTTTTGTTTTAAAAACATCTCCATTTCTTCTGCGACTGACTTCTTCACACTTGGAATAAGGATCTCCCTTTTATTCTAGAAAAGGTAGTATCAGAGCACAATTACCAGACTAGCATGTCAACAACCCTCTGTGCTGCTCTCTGCAGCGAGTCAGACAGAAAATAAAATGGACATTGTGCCATTGGACTGCGGTGAGTCTCCTAGACAAGTTAATATGTTTAAGTTACTCTTTCATTAAGTTTGGACCGAAATAGACAGAGAGAATATTAGTACATTTTACCACAAATTGGATCTCCTAGCATTTGCCTGGGAAACTGGCTCGCAGCGCGAGACAAATTTGTGTGGTTTAAAAGGTAAAAAAAAAAAAAAAAAAACCTAAACATGAAATGATGCAAAGAGCCACGGTATGAAGAAAATATGATGAGAAGCCGTATACTTATTTGCCGAGAGCCACGTGTCACATGTCACTGACGCCTCACTGCCACCAAGTGGTAGGAAGCTGCATTCAGGTCCTGAGGCCCTCGCGGCCCACAGGTTCAGAACAGATTTTTTTCACGACCCACTAGGGGGCGCGAGGTTGGGCCGCGGCCCCATGGTTAAGAATCACTGCACTAGACCATGCCTATACAAACATTAAACATGTATACAGATCAAAACAACATCCACTCCTAAGCCTCTCAGACCAACTCTCTCTGCTCCTGACCCCTGCATACACATCTAAGAAGGAGCACAATCTCCCTTTTCAAGACCATCACCACCAGCTCCAAGACTGCTTTGCACATACTGACTGGAGTGCATTCCAACATCAGAACCTGTCAGTTTTCACAGATCAATCAGTCACATCACATTCTACATTGGAACTGTTACCACAACAAAACACATTCAGACCTTTCCCAACCAAAAGCCCTGGCTGACAAATGAGGTCAGATCCTGCCTCAAACTCTCAGTTACACTCACCCTGGTCATCACAAAGTACCTGGAGAGACTGGTCCGTAGCCCCAACAGTCTACTTCCAACTTTCGACCCCCACCAGTTCCCCTACAGAGCTAACAGATTGACTGAAGACATCACATCCATCACTACACACAGTGCTGAGTCACCAGGAGCATAAGAATACCTACACAAGGGTACTCTGTTGACTTCATCTCTAGCCTTTTCTAAAGAGAAAGACCTACAACAACGTTTGTTTTTAACCTTTTTTAGCATGCTCTGGTTCATTTTCCATCAACACATTGTGGATCTGAAGAACTTTGTCTTGAATGTTCTGTGTATGTTTTAGTAAGTTATACAAAGGTGAAAGTAAATGACTGTTTTTTAGTTTTATTTTAACGTTCTTTTGATCAGCACACTTCATTTATTTACAGCATTTACTTTTTCCATTTCAGGAAAAGCTTTTGGTTACACTGTTGCTGTCGCATGTTTTCTTATGATTAAATCAAATGAAACTCAATCTTGTAATTGTTCACCGTTTCAAATAATTGGATGTACACAAAGTATGACTGCATTTCTAGACTTGACGTGGGCTCCCTCTTTCTTATTTCATATTATGGCGCAAAGACAAAAGGACTTTTTTATGGATTAAAGTTTACATTCAAGATTCTCTGCATTTTCTGTTTAGACTTCCATAAGAGAGTCCCGCCACTTCTTGTTGTCCACTTAAAGCACTGGTTTCCAGTTTATATAGATCACAAAGTTCAAGATACTATCAATGTGCTCCCTCAAAGGCATCAACCATTTCTTTAAACACAGCATTGGCTCTTGTGGTGCAGTAATGTCTTGGTTCACTTTTATTGGCCTGTGGATGATTTAGCCAAGGACTTGACAAAGTCAGCCTGATGCACATTGACTATAAAGCCATAATCCTGCTTCCTGCCACTGTTCAAACAAAAAATAATAACAGAAATTCCGCTTCAGCACATTTTCCATTCAGTACATTGAAGACTACACACATTGCTGTTCAGTCAGATAAAACCATTGCTGATCTGACAGTGTCTTTTATAGAGTCAGAGAGATGAACAATAGTTCACATTGCAGTAAGAACACTGCAAAGCTTCGATTTACTGCCTCATTTCAACCACTTTGCTCCATTCAAGGTGAGGTAAAGAACATAAAAAGTAAAAGTGTTTTAGAATGGCTCCACAAAAACACACCAGAAGAATCCCTCATTGTTTGAAGAAGTCTTAGCAGGTTCCAATAAATATTCTCACACATTCTGAGAAAAAAGAAATAAATAAAGAAATACATTTTGAGCATAAATGCCATTTAATCAAAGCTGACTGAAGATGTAACTGTATATCTGGAGAAATGGATCTCCTGGCTAAAACCTCGTCAACCTCGGAGACAGCAGCTCCCTAAAAACAACAATGTGAGTTAAACAAACTGGAAAACTTTTAGTGCTAATACATTGCACTGAGTAAAAACAATCAAACATTTTTCTTTAACAGGTCTTGATCATACGGGAGAAACGATTCACTTTAACAACAATTTGATCCATAACATAATTTATGAGGCTGCACGGTGGCGCAGTGGTTAGCACTCTTGCCTCACAGCAAGATGGTTCCTGGTTCAAATCCTATCTGGGTCACTTGAAACAGTGTCACCAATGAGGGACCTTTATGTGTGGAGTGTGCATGTTCTCTCTGTGCATGTGTGGGTTTTCTCCAGGGACTCTGGCTTCCTCCCATCATCCAAAAACATGCTTCATAGGTTCATTGGTTACTCAAAATTGTCTCTAGGTGTGTATGGGTGGGATTGGGGCCCCTGCAACAAACTGGCGACCAATCCAGGATCCAGGAGGCTCCAGCAACCTCGTGACCCAGAAAGGGGTAAACTGGATAAGAAAATGAATGAATCATAATTTATGGTTGCCGGTTGGTTCATTTTGAACAATCCAATCTGATTCAGTGACCTAAAATAGATCCAGGGCATCCTTAACAAAAACTTCCACAAGTGTGACTCAGAGATAACGGTAGGAATAGGAATTGGTTCAATGATAAATTGGTTAATCGTTACACTTCTACTTGATAACACATGAGCAAGAGAAATCAGATTCAGCAGTTCATGTGGACACAAATTTTCTGTGACCTGATTTCTTAAGTGCATGTGAATTTATTTGCCAATTTTCTGGGAAACTTGTTTTTTTTTTCTTGACCAAGCTGATTGTTTAAGTCCATGTAAACACATATAGATGGCAGAACAACTTCAGTCTCAGTTTCAATATATAATCATGTTATGTTCTCAGTCCATTATAAGATAACACAGAGAGCCACATGTGTATTTCTGTTATGATTCTTACATAGATAAGTCGGCACACAGGTTTTGGTGTGGCCCCTGAACACACTCATGAACTTCCTCCCAGACTCCATGAGATCTGGACTCCGATCGGAGCAATTAAACAGACGATGAATAACAATGATTCAAGAGACATACCAGTGTAGATGCAAACCTGCCGTACCCAGTGGTTTTTCTGTTGGGCCAAAGCAGTGGTGAAGGGTTAGGAGTGACTGTAGTCAGTGTCTGGAGACTTGAACAGTTGTAAAGAACCAGAATGGTCTTGTGGCATTTGTTCTGCCTATAACAAGTAGGAAGAAAGAAAAGCTTTTTATTTACCTCGTCTGAGTCTATGCATGATGTTTCTTTGTTCATGATTTCAACCCATACACTGATGAATAAAAAATCTCTTGATCAACGGCCCACTTGCATTAAAAAGTCGGAACAGCTACCCAAGCTACAGACTTCACTGTTGCAATTTCTTTTCAAATAAAAAAATTGTAAGGCACAACATCAAATATTATAGTAAATCTACAACAAACCTGCATTTAATAAAGTTTTTCCTTGTACTTTTAAATCTGAGGAGCATTTTATTTAATCTCTGTAATGTGTGCGTGTCAAGTCCAGTATTGACAACTGAGACAGGGAAAACTTTTAGTTAAAGATTAAAACAAAGTGGAGGAAGAAAAGAAATAAGAAAGATCTCTGAGAAAAGAATTTAAACTAAATGGTCATTGTGAAAAATCTGATCATGAACCTCTGGAACTATTGATTCCAAATCACTGAACGCATCATATCTTACCTCCTAAAAATGCAGCTTGTTAGACTTCTGGGTCAACAGAGCAATATAACTATACACTTTAGATCAAATAAGGAAACAAGATCAGCAATTTAATTGTAAAGCGTAAATAAGACCAGGAAAAACTTTATTACAAGAATGTGAAAGGCTTGGTGAAAGGTGAACAAGTGCTGTAAACTCCTTTAAGGGAACTTAGTGTTCAGTAATAATGCTAAATGATACTATGAAAGCTGAGTTTGACCATTTTTCACATTAAGCCATGCATAATAGCATAAAACAACAAAGAGTTGTTAGAAAGGTAATGGAAAAGCTTGGAGAGCTTTACTGACTGGAAATTAATCTTACAGCTCTTCTCTGCCGCCTGCTGACTTAAAACAGGCATACAGCAGGGCACCAGACTAAATGTTGCACTGGTTACACTGGTGCGTGTGAGGGACTTTAAGCTTGTGGGAGAGAGTGTAAAGGAAGGAATTCAGGAATATCAAAGTAGGGCTACTTCCACGCCAACAGTCCTGCCTACAATCCAGAGATGATTTCTGTTGAACTACTGCTGCTCTGAAGGAACTGTTTAAAAAAACACCAGGGTTCATTTCCCAGGACGCACGATGAGCTTACTCCCGTGTGGGCTTCAGGGCAGACCCTTCACGCTACTGCCTAACTATGTAGCCACAGAGGGGCCCAGGCCTGGATAAAATAAAGGGCTTTGTCAGGTAGGACAGTCAGTCTAAAACTCTCTGCCAAAGTTAATGTGTGGTTCATTGAAGCTGTTTCACTGTGGGCACTCCTGACGGGATATGAACACACCTATTCTACACGCTTTTAATGTCTACAATCAGTCTGGACTATTTCAAGAAGAGGAGGAAAAAGAACAAAGGTGGAGGTGAGCACACCTAAAGTAGAGACATCAGGCACGAACCTGATGAATAACATGGAGTCCAACTCCAACATTTGAACAGACTGCCTTCATCTCTGTGTGCTGTACCACGGAAAACCTTCTAGGTTTTTTTTGCCAGCCTTTGCTGTGCTTGATTATTGATGATGTATCAATAGACTCGTACGTTCTCCTTTACAGTTAACACAATGGATTTTATGAAGGTGATTATTAACTTTGTTCATTTTAAAAATCAATCAAAAGCTAAAAAAGGATATTGGCTGTTCTAATACTGTATTCTTTGCTAAAAGCTCTCCTGCAATTGTTTGTTGTTTTTCCAAAGTCTTAATAACCTGCAAGAAAATGATCAGCATGAAGGACTGTTTGAGTCAATGCATTTGATCAACAAAACAGTATTTAATCTGTAATGCCTTACAGGCTGAGAGGTGTTGGTTTTCCAGGCAGATGGGCAGGAAGCTTCCGTGTCACTGCTGAAGCGCTGTGAACTGGTTCTACATCTCAGAGGAGACAGGGACTGGGGCCCGGCAGTGCAGGGTCTCTGTGGGTCGGCGCTGCGGGCTCGCCTCCCTCTGTGAGTTAGAGGGTGTTTCCTTTCTGGAGACGCGACCTTCCTGGAGTGACACTTTTTTCTGTGTATCGCTGGCCTCTTCAAACAGAGAGAAGATCGCTCCAACAGACTGCAGACTTTCAGGTTTGCTCCAGCAAGTTTTTCTTTATAATAGGTCAGCTTTCAGCAGGATCAACGTGAGTTTGAACTAAGTTATTTACCATGAGAAAATTGGGGTAAATGGTGATTTCTGAGTCCGGTAAGCACTGGCTGATGCTGGTTTTGGTAGAAAACTCCAGCCGTGGAGCAATGCCCTGAAAATAAACACTAAAAGTTCACATATTGAGGCAAATGATACAAGTAAGAACTTTTTATGCAAACTGACAAAACTGAAATATGTTTAATTAGTTAAGATTAAATTAGCTTCCATGTTAAGAAAAGACTAGCGGCTCATTTATACCAAATATTGAAAGTGAGATCAATTGCTTAATTTGAACCTACTGGGAAATAAGGTGCTCGCATCATCAGAGCCTCTCGGTCCACTCCAGAAAAGGGGCGAACCAGCTTGGGTTCTGGGAAAAGGAAATTTCTTGTGTTTTCTTCAAAGCTGGCCAGAAGGTTTCCCGCTGAAAGAAAGACTTCGTAATTTTATTTCATGATCCCTAACCCACATGAAAATCAGCAAAACCCAGGAAGTGTAGGCTGTCCCAGAACTTCCTCAAAGAACCAGCACTCAACAGAGCTCAACTCAAAAACAAAAGGCTTAGAAAATGAACCACTCCATCTGTTACAACCGGCTTGCAGACACCTCTTCACCTCTTTCCTGTTCTGGTCTATAAGAACCTAAAGAACCCTAACCCTCACTGTTCCTCTTGGAAATGTGAAACTAAAGTTGAAAATAAAATGAAGCATTATATACAGTGGTAGTCGCTGCCTTTGGAAAATGACAGAGTTTGATCAGATAACTTAGATGAGAGGTTATCATCATCAATAAGTCTTCTCGTGGACATGGGGTCTCAGTAAAACTGTTACAAACTGTATTCTTTCCTCATCATTTTTTTAACAACCTAACTTTATGCTTGTGATGTTAATCAGTCACTCCTCAAGATCCTTTAAACTTTGTCTTTACATGATACATGCTTATTGTTGTAATGGAAGTATAATATGCATACAGGCATAATATAATATATATACAAGCTCATGCTGGGTTCATTTCATACCTGGAGGGATCAACTGGACCAGTTCTATTCTGATGGTTTCATCTGGGAAGAGATTTACATTTTGTATGATCTCAGAAACAAAAATCAACAATATATATTATGCGACGTTAACGAAGTGTCATGACAATATTATGGTTGTATACTGTATGTATGTACCGGTATTGTACCTTCTAAATTTCCATTTAGCTTGCGTGTATATATAGGTGTGGTTCTCTCTTGTTCTGTGTCTTACGTCCTGCTGTACCTTTTTTTTTTTTTTAACGTATTCTGTCCAACAGCTGAGCAAACAGATATGAGCTGAGAGCCTCTTGCATTAGACAGATTTTACTCTTACAATCGGGGGTTATAAATCATTGGGAACACAAAATGTATGTTGGTATAAGCCCCTTTTGTAATTTAAACTAAACTTTATTAATATTAATTTTGTTTGTGTTCTTTTTGTTGGAACGGACGGAAAAAGAAAGGGGAAAAAGAGAGGGGGGGGGTAGATTATAGATTAAAGAGGATGACTAATGGAAAGGGAAAGCAGAGTTGTAAATCTACAGGCAACAAAATGCTGGAGCCTATACCCATTAGAATTGTGAATGTTGGTCTAAAATGGGCGGGGCCTGTCCACACACTCAGCTGTTACAAACATACTTGCCGGCTCCAAGAGTGTTCACAAAGTTGTCCACATCCAGTTCACACACACCGACATACCAACCAACACATGTAAAGCATTACATTTTGACACGCACACTATTTGAAGGTGCATATGTGAGCCGACGCCTGTGCTCAGGTGAATGTTATGTTAAGCTGAAGTGGATGAAGGAATGAAAAGGAAAAAAAAGGAGGGAGACCTCCCAGACATCCCCACACCAAGAGCCCGCTGAGGCAGCAGCGCCGACCAGGGCCCGCCCCCGCAGCCATACTGTGGGGTCAATGGAGGAGATCCGCCCACCAGGTAGCCCGACCAAGCACCCAGACCAGGGCCCGTAGGACCACCACATGGGCCCGCAGGACCACCACATGGGCCCCCAACACCCGAGCGCAGTGAGGTACGGAAGCGCAGAGCGCAAGGCCCAGCCGAGCCAGGAGAGTAGCCCTCCCACCACGCCAGGCGGTCCAGCGTGGGGCCCCACCTCCGAGAGCCCCACCACCCCAGACAAGCCCAGGATTTCTGAGCATCCCCCCCACCCCAGCCCCGGGTACGAGCCAGGGCCCCACAAGGGAGACCCGCTCCGAAGCTCCAGACAGTTGCGGAGATCCAGAAGACAGCACGACGGGGGTCAGCTACCCCCACCTAGAGGAGGGATGACCAAGAGAAGTGGGGGTCCCCGAAGGAGTACAGAGCCTGACCAGGCTCTCCTATGTTGTAACTTAGAAGGGGCCCAGCACCCGAGGGTAAGGACCAGAACCCGCGCCACAAGGACACAGACACCCTCCAGGCTCAGATGGAATATGATCCCCCACTCATGGACTTGCCAGAGGACTAGGGATCCCTCTCCCCGCGTGGGGAGGGGGCCGCCGGGCCCAGGAGGCCGACACCCAAGAGACAAGGCCGCCGCTGCTGAAGGTCCTGTTCCCCCACCGGGGATGGGGTAGGGGACAGAAGATCAGTGGTCCCACCTTCCTTGTGTAATGTATTTGTGTGTGTGTGTGTTGAGATGTGTTTCCTCTGGTTGAAGGATGTGTGTTATAAAGGGTGCAGTTAAAATTGGCGAGCAGGGCACTGGGGACATCTCCTGATTGCTTACAGGGATGTCCAATCACCCTCTCACCAAGGAACCCTAAATGTCTACTGTGCAATTAAAATTGGAGGGTTGAGCACTAGGAGGACATCTCCTGCTTGCCTGCAGTGATGTCCTAGCACCCCCCCATCAAGGGTCCTACGTGCATTTAAAACCAAGAGAAGGGGGCGAAACTGTGCGGAGAGGGGGGACCCCTCAGGAGAGGAGAGAGGAGCCGAGAGGGGGCCAGCCCCCAGGCGCAAGGCCCCCCCCCAAGCACCGCCCCTGTGGCTGCCTGGTCAGGAACCAGCAGGCCCGAGGACGCCTCAAGGGTCCCATACTGGTGGCGGACCCCCTCTATTACCCATGAACATCCCCTCCCCTTGGCCCGCTCCCCCGCCATGGTAGGTTTTTATATGATATGATATGATCCAATAGCAGATTTCTGTAATGACTTACACTAATATTTTTCTTGTTTTTCCAGTTTAATAAAATTGTTTTTTTTGCTATACAAAGAGTTATGAAGATTATAGATGCTAATCTTCCCTCTGTATCGATGGCACTCATGTCACCCAGCACACAAAGTGAAGGTGAAGCTGTGATTGAAACCTTAAGCCAGACTGATAGATCAGCACATACCTGTTGCCAGAGAGCCTGTACAGGTGTACAGAACCACAGAGCATGCATGTAATTGTCAGGTAGATTACTATCACAATGCTCACAAATGTCTGAGTTTCTGAGACCCGTCTTGAACGTCCTCTGTCCAGTATAGTATATTCTGTGAAGAGTTTTGAATTGGATTAGTTGTAGGTTTGGACTTTTTGTTAATTTAAAGGTATTTAGACACATTTCTGACCAGAAGTTTATGTCTGTACTTCTGCCTAAGTCTGCCTATGTCTGCATCCCATTTTGTTCTTTGTTCTTCTTTATCTAAGTTGCATATGAGTTTGTAAATTTTGGAGAGAGTTTTATTCAATGAAAAATTAATCATAGAGGTAACTAGTTCTGGTAATTTTAGGTAATTGTCACTGGATTTAAATGTTTTAGTAATTACAGATTTAAGTTGCTGATATTCCAAGAATTTATTTATTCCATGTTTTTCTTGTAGTTCTTGGTGTGTTATAAATCTTCTGTCGATAATTAAGTGCTCAAGTAGTCTTACGCCCCCTGCTTGCCAAACAGGGAAGTGCAACATTTTTTTATTTATCAGGGTGTCTGGATTGTTCCAGATGGGTGTCATTTTGCATGGTAAAACTGAAGAGTTTGACATTTTAAGAAATTCCCACCAGGCTGTTAAAGTAGTGCTTATATTACTACTTTGGTAGCAGTCAAGTTTTTTTATTTTTGGGCTGATAAATGGTAGATCTGACAAGTTGATCTTTCCACAGAATGCCTGTTCCAGATCCATCCATGGGTTGGTTTCTGGATTGTTTTTTAACCATCTTAAGATGTATTGCAATCTGTTGGCAAGAAAATAGTTGTGGAAGTTAGGTAATTCTAAGCCTCCACAGCTTTTTCCAGATTTTAAAGTTTTTAGACTAATTCTTGCAGGTTTATTGTTCCATAAGAAGCTGGATATGACTGAGTCTAATGTTTTGAACCATTTTAGTGGTGGTTGTGTGGGGATCATTGAGAACAGATCATTAACTTTGGGTAAAATTTTCATTTTTACTGTGGTTATTTTACCCATGAGTGACAGAGGCAGGTTGACCCAGCGGGTTAGATCGTCCTGTATACTTTTCAGTAACGGGTTGTAGTTTAGTTGCACCAGTTCTGATAGTTTCTGGGAGAAATAAATACCTAGATATTTGATATTTCCTGATTTAACCGGGATTGAGGTCATTTGCTCGGCATTACCATTCAGTGACAGTAAAACTGATTTGTTCCAGTTAATTGAGTCGTCTGAGATAGAGGAAAATTCATTAATAATTGTTGTTTCACTAATGGAATGTGAATTTAGAAAAAGTAATATGTCATCAGCATAAAGACTTATTTTATGATTACTGTATTTTGTTGTAATTCCTTTAATGCTCTGCTGTACCTGTTTTCTATTCCCTGCCACTCTGCTCACCTGGCAGGTGAAGCTAATGCTCCTTCATTGACACCTGCTGGGTATTTAAGACAAGAGCAGGCCACACCAAAGGAGGCAGAGAGAGGAGCAGGTTTGAACTGTGCTGGTTTGTGGCGGTCCCGGTGTCCTCAGCAGTCTTATACTGCTGGGTTTTATTTTCCTTTTGTCAGGGTTGAGGTGTGGACACAAATGCAGACGGCAATCGTCACTGCAAAGTCTCTTCTTTATTTAAAAAGGTCTCGAAAACTGAACACAAACTCATAACAATACAAAACCACCTGAACCAGTGCAGGGGAGACGAGGACTTATAACCAGGAGGAGAGGATAAGGATAAGTGCAAACAGGTGTGTCAATTAAGGAGGGAGAGACCATTCACTAGGAGGGAAGTGTCAAGAGACCTGAAAGAACAGTAGTGAAACACAGGAAGTACAACCAACAACAAAATAAAACAGGAAGTGAACACCACAACAAAACCAACAACCAATGTCCTGGGTGCAAAACCCCACACCTTTGGGTTTGAACCTTGGTAGTCTTAGTTTGCGGGCTTCGTTTCTTCTTTTGTTTTTTATATATATAGGTAGTTTTGGTTAGGCAGCGCTTAGCAGGGAGCTGCTGACTCCGACGGTCAATATGGCTGGGTCAGCTGTCTTTTGTTTTTTTTTTGTTTTTGGCCAAGGTTCCAGTTCCCTTTGGTATGTCATTCTTGTTTTAAACCAGCAAACTAATTATTTTCCATTTTGTTGTTTTCAGGATGCAGTTTGTCTTTTTTATTAAACTGTGTTCCGTTTTGTCCTGGTGTATGATTTGAACCTGGTTGTCATCTTGGGGTCGTAACACTGTCTCAGGGTGTTTTTACCTTCTGGTTTTTGTACTTTCCTCGGGACTGTCTTATTAAAACCTGTGACTAGATTCAATGACCTATGGAGTTCTTGATATATGAATCCGAATATGCAGAATCATTTTCTTTGTTTAGAAACTAATTTATAAAAGTGAGGAATGGGGAAGAATTGTACTTCCTGTGGAAAGTTGCAATTCATGCTGCTTGTGATCCCCTGAAAGCTTAAATGTTTAATGCAGTTATAGTATCAAGATTATCAGCTAAATTTATCTTGTCAGAAAACACTTTTACAGGACTGAACGCCTCCTAACAACAGTCAACATTGCATTATCTTTTGAGAACTGGGATGAAAACACATTGACTTACGCTCGAGCATCACAGCGACGTCTCCAGGATCAAATGCATACCTGAAAACCTGTTTGTTTTTTTTTCCAGAAAAGGAATCAAAGGTTAACTCTCCAGTTTAACGTGTCTTCTTTATGATACACACCAGATAAATTGTGTTTATGGGAGTAAAGAGTTTGTAAAATGTCATAAAAATTCCTAAAAAATAATTTCATGGTCAAAATCTATCGCTGGATGTGTAACCTAAAGTCATCCAAATGAATGTATTTGAAGTTCTATCAGTTGGTAAGATTAAGGACAAGCTGGGCTTCCTGTTTACCTTTTCAAATGTCATTTTCTCCTGGAACAGTAGTGGAAAAACAGCAGGCAGGCATTCGGACTGGTGGTACTGACCCGTGACAAACGCGCTCAGATAAATGTCTTTTTTGGCTGGAAGATGAACTCCAGGACATGAGACCTAGACACAAACAAGCAGCAAGTATGTGCATCCTCTCTCCCTCCTGTAGATTCACATTGAATCGTGTCATTAACTAAAATGTGATTTAAAACATGTTTCTTTCATGCTGGGCTGAAGCAGGATCACAGGCAGAACATTCAGGACTGCAAACACACCTTGCTGACTAAAATACAGAGGAACTCACGTCAGCCTGAATTTGGTGTAAAAAACATGTTTAATGGATGATTTCACAAAATAGGAAAAGGTTTCTTACCGCTCTGAACTTGATCTCAACGCGCACTTTAAAGGCTTTTCGAAGCCCTGGAATCATGGTGCAGAGAGGTGACAGGGAACGGCGCTGTTGGGAGTCTTTTTGTTACCAAGGTTACTTCCACTTCCGGATTAAATTGTCGGAAGAGAACCCAGAGAAAAAAGAAATATTCAAGTTTTAGCGAAGGAACAAAGGCTACGTTTCTAAGGGAAAGGCTGCACATCTGTTCTCCGTTTTTAGCAGCTGCGTGGTTTTTATTCCGATAAAACGTTCCTCCATTTGCACACCTCGCTTCCGGGTTTGATCAGAACTGGGAATTAAGACCTCTGGTGCTCTAGGTTCTTCTGGAAAGTTGGGTTGGATCTATTGTACGTTCATATTCAGCACAGCCTAAATAAATGTCTTCTGAAAGTTTTTCCACTTAAAAAGCTGGGATTTTCATAGACCTCAACTGTGAGACAGAATCCACTCCATGCAATCACACGTTTCTCAGTATGTGGCCATACAAGTACAACAATTAAGCAATCAAGATATGAAAAATAATGACATGAAACACAAGTAAGGTGAGGTTGTGGAAGAACATGGACCAGACCAAAATGAGGAAAAACGTTACACAATTAAACAAGTCCAAACTGAACATTTTGGAAACATAAATTAGGCTAATGGGACAATGAGCGCACACGTTTTAGCACTTTTTTCCTTTAATTTTTTGTGTTTATGTGAATAATGATTTTCATTCATTCATTTTCCCAACCGCTTTACCCCTTTCGGGGTCACGGGGTTGCTGGAGCCTAACCCGGCTAATCATGGGCAAAGGCAGAGGACACCCCTGGACTGGTCGCCAGTCTGTCGAAGGGGCCACAGTCACACACTCATGCACACTCACATCCACACCTAGGGACAATTTAGAGTAACCAATGAACCTATGAAGCATGTTTTTGGATGATGGGAGGAAGCCGGAGTCCCTGGTGAAAACCCACACGTGCACGTGGACAACATGCACACTCCACACAGAAAGGTGACGCTGTTTCAAGTCCCCCAGCCAGGACTTGAACCGGGAACCTTCTTGCTGTGAGGCATAATAATGATGAGAATAATGATTTTATGTGTAAAAATGTATGAATGAAACATTTTAAGCTATTTATTTGATGTTTATCACATAACTATTTTGAGAAAAAAAAAATCATTCTGATTTGATCATTCTGTTGAATTTGCTGCATTGAGTGCAGTGTAAGACTGCTGTTTTAAAAATGTACACCTCTTCTCCTTGTGACATTTGAAGTTAAGCTTGTTGGATTTGTCTGGACATTTCATAGAATTAATTATCTTTCCATTGTGCTTCTATTTGACAGAATCTAGATCAATAAATAAATCCATACTTGATCAGTAATTAAGATGAAGTTTCATCTTTATTGTGATCACTTCTGTTTACATGCCAACATTTTGCAGCAGACTGACAGACTTAAGTTTCTGGTTCAAGTAAATCATATTTTGGTGAAATGATGCCTTAAAGAAACAATACTGAAAGACATTAGTTTAGAGGCATTCACCTGTTTCAACAAATTAAAAAAACCCACAGCAAATAAAAACTGTTTTAGAATACAGTCTTTAGAAAAAAACATACAGATATTCTAATAGTTTGTCTGTCTCAGGAGTTCTCCATTTTTTCTGAGCTTTCAAGTGATTTTGTGTCAGGTTCAGAGTCAGAACTGAATTCTTGATCTTTTTCCTGATTCCTCTCTCCACCCGGGTTCAAGGCCACCGCTCCTTTCCTCTGTGGCAAGACGGTGAAGAAGGCCTCCTGCCAGCATCTCTTCTCCAGGTATGCCAAGATTATCTCAAAGACTGGAGACAGATGAGAGCAAGCTTCAGAAAGGAACTTCTTTCAGAACAAAGACCAGCCGAGTTCTTTTACTTTTCATTTGAAAAACATGGGTTATTGTATCAGAAGATGCTGTATTAAATCCCTTACTTTAAATTCAGCATGTTTCCTATGAGCACCCCTGTCACAGAACTTACAAGCTGTAAGGCTTTTGTAAATGTTTCTTACACTCTTATTTTCCTCACTCATTCATAATCTTTGGATAGTTTAAAAAGCTATTATGTGAGCTCCTTTCAGAGACGCGTTGTGACTTTAGGTAGATATTTGTTTGTAAGAAAACGGTTTAGAATAAAAACCTTAGAGCTGTCATCTGTTCCTTCACTAATGAACAACCTTCTGATATTCTGGAAGCACTGTTCTGAAAACGAGTGGAGCAGCAACCACAGGAGAACTCTTTACAAAGTCAGAAAAAACATGTGGCAGCACATAATTCATGCAAAGTGCTAGAGACCTGAATAAAGTTGTGCTCATCATGTGTTCATGCTGAGGTCAGTATTTGCATATGCCACGTCATACCATGGTTAACAGCCAGAACCTTCCGACTGTTCATTTTGACAAAAGTGCTGAGAGGCAGCTGAGCGTGTTCGATCTCCAGCTCCTTCGCCTTCTCAAAGGTAATTCCCTGTAGAAACATCACTTCACGTTAAATGGCATGGCCGTGAGGAAGAGGCAGAGTGTGGAGTCCAGCTGACCTTGTGGTGGTTGTGGTCCACCAGGCCTCCAATCACATAGGCTTTGTTTTGGTCCAGCTCCGTCAGTACGTTGGGGGAGTCTGAGGTGAGGTACACCAGATCTTCTTTGGCAATAACTTCACTGTAATGTTCTGTTTTAATCCTGATGTCCTGAACAAAAAGTGACAAACACACAAAGACCATGCACTGATTCTCCCTGAGGACACTGCAGAAAACACACCTTGTTAGATGTGTGAGAGCTCTGCATGTCACAACAGTAATCATGTAAAAGTGCATCTTTCTGTCACAAGAGTGGATTTCAGTCAATGGGATTTTTCTTGAATGTTTAAACTTTAAACATTTAATTTGTTCATAAATTCAATGAAGAGACTTCGACAAATAGACAAAAACAACTTGAGCTGACTTCAATTCAAATGTTCATGTCTTCCCATCAGATCAAAGCGGATCTTTGCTGAAAGTCCCACCTCCACCTCTTCTGCTTCACCTACAGAACATGTCACCTCTGTCTTCCAGCTCTCATCCATGTCCGGAACGTCTCCAACATTCATTCCAAACACAGTTCTTCTCTCTGGATCCTGTCTTTAGATCTACAAAGCAGCTCCTTCTGACCGTCTCTGTTCTTCTCCAGAAACCAAAATGTTGTTCTGACCTCAGTCTAGCTTCCAGTTCTCTTTCCCATAATTCTTTGGCTCTCATCAGTTTTACTCCTCTGTAGTTTCTCTGCTCATCTCTCTGCTTCTTCAAAATGGAACAAGAACCTTTCTCCTCCGTTCCTCATCATCCTTTCACTAGATCTTGTTAAAGTCAGAAACTCTTCCTCCTCCTCTGCTAAACTCTTCCAGACCTCCACATGTATGTTTTCAGGACCAACTCTCTCTTCATCCTCTTCTTCCTCACTGGTTTTTGCCGTTTCCTGTTCTACAGCATCCACCTCTTCTCCTCTGTGTTCTCGACACGTTCCTCAATCATCAGCTCTCCAAAGTTCTCCTTCCATCACACTAGTAGAAGATGTCAACACATTTCCATCATAGTCCTTCATCATCCTAAACTGCTGCTCATCCTTCCATCTGGTTTCACTTGTTCAGATCCTCCTCTTTCTCCTTTTTGTCCAACCTGTCGTCAAAGTCCTCATATAACCCTTGTTTGGTCTTTACCTCCTCCACCTTCATCCTTGTTCTCCTGTCTTCCGTCCTCTCTGTGCTCCACTTTTCCTTTGATCTAAACTTCTTCCTTTCACCAGCAACTCTCTTAATGTCTTTTCTTCCTTCTTCCATGACCATCTTAGCTTTACAGTAGATGTCCAGTGATCTGGAAGAACCTTCTGATCTCCTAAAGTCTATTTTAACTGTGTCACCATGTTTTAGCTCCTCCCTAAAATCCACACAGCTCTTTATCTTCATCTTCCACCTCTTGGTCCTCTACTCTGACCTTTGCCCAAGGAAACCCAAAATGGAGTGTGATGAGTTGGTTATTCTAAGGTCTTCGTAGAATGATTCTTGTAGAATTTGTTAGATTTACGTTAAGCCTCTATTGTTTAGAATGACCCTGAAGTCATTTCAGTTCATTCTCACATCACTTCTGTAACTTCAACACAGGAGCATTCCATTCACTGCTAACATGATTTCTTTGTAGCATTCTACAACCAGAAAAGATCTCCATTTACGACCCAGCATCACTTCTATTCCTACATTTCAACTGATGTGACAGGAGGCTGTTCTCTAGATTATAATGTAATATTAAAGGCTCCTGTGTTCCATTGGGCAGAGGATGTTACCTTCCAGTTCACCCATCCTTTGTCCTTTTCATCCATGCTCTGCTTCAGCTGTCCTCCCATGCTCGTCAGATAAAACTATGAAGAAAAGCTTTTCAAAGTCAGACTGAAACTGGGCTTTAAATCACGGTCACATGACAGCACTGACCTGCACAGGATGTGATGCTCGTCTGTTCTCAGCGTAGCACCGCTGGATTTGTTTGTGAAGCTTATGAACGTCCTGATGAGGCAACCAGAAGAGTCAACATGAATGTGTTGGTGCCAGTATCCACCAACCACAGCTCCTCAGCTGTTACCTTGATGAGCATGAGGCTGTCAAAACTGCAGTCTACCACCAGCCTCAGTGAGCTGGGCTTTGACTCTCGACGAAAGCGCTTCCTGGCATTCTGATGATCAGCTTTCTCCTCGTCCTGGAGACTCTGCCTCTGCTGCCGACGAAGCTGTTTCCTCTCCTTCCTCCTTTGTCTGCAATGCCAGCAAGGAAAACCATGACGACTGCATTGATGGAGGTGGGACTTTTGGCTGGACTAATTTTAATTTAGAATTTTATTTTCCAGGTAACAAAAATAAAAGTGCATTTGTTATCCTCTCCAATATTTCTTTCTGCCAGCATGTAGCCCCGCCCCCTTTCTTTGTTAAACTTCAGGACGGCAGGTTCAACATGCAACATTATGTGGTTTACTTACACAGAATAAAAATAACCAACAGCACAGAACACTTTGTAATACCAGACTGAGTCCATTGGATTTTCACCACTCACAATATATTAATCATATTGTAAAATACTCAGTGGATGTTGTATCCACAGCGTTTGTTTCACTTCACTGATTTTCAGGATATGGAGGTTAATTGTATTGTGGTGACAGAAACACCTCATTTAGTGTCTTCCACATAATAGTTTAACTGTGTACAGTGTTTTTTATTTATTGGGGCCAAAACATTCAAAAAGAAAAACCTTTTCAATGTGATGTCAACATTCTGTGAGGATAAAAAGCGGATTTTATTAGTAAGTCCTTCCAAGTTCATCGTTCAAAAGCCTCGTTTCCAGTGAGGGGTCCAGTCCGCTCTTTTGAGCGTTTCCATTGTAAAATGGACCCATTAAACAGTACCGAGCCGTACCTCTGGAGGGCCCCCTTCGGTCGCAGGTCCATAGAAAAGTGGAACAGAAAGGTTGGGGCAGAGCTACTATAGCCACCTGTTAATTGGCAGAACGATGACTAGAAATTGATGACAACTTATAGAAAGCACCAACATAGCTCTCATAAGGTAAGGGTTTTTTCCTTTTTAGGGCGATATTCCTCTTAGCCGCTTGTAACTGTTTTTCAAACAACATTAAATTCCTGTTTTACACGCCGTACCAGAAGTACAGTGTTCCCTGCATATTTTTTTTTTCAGTCACGTGACTCTTTGTCACAAAAACTCTGACAACTCAAGACAGTCGGTGTGTTTGAGATGAGCCAGCGCCTGACCTGGCTCGTCGGCGAGACCAGGCGGCTGCAGGCAGGGGTGGAGAAAGGTGCCTGAGATGAAGGCGAACGCTGAGCTGCAGCAAAAACGAACGAGAACAGGAAGCTTAGGGTTGTGCTTAACATGCGGTTGAGTTTTACTATGCCCCCGCCTTACTCTGGGCTCACACCACATGCGGTCTGGATGCGGTGTGGACGTCAGCAGCCAGCAGCAGGCGAGTTGAAAATCCATTGCCCTCCTTTCGGCAGCATAGCCTTGTTGAGCTGACAATAGCCAATGGTCTTTAAGGCCTGTCATAGTTCCTTTTCTGCACCAACAGAATTGGTGCCATTATCAGAACGAAGTATCGTTACTTGTCCTCTCATGCATTGAAAGCATCGTAAAGCGTTGATATATAAATCTGTGTCTAAGGAATGAACCATTCCTATGTGTACTGCTCTAATGGATAAGCATGTGAAGAGGACACCATAGTGCTTTACAGTGGTCTATCCTTTTTTTACTTAGTATAGTCTGTATCGGTGAAGGGTGGCTTATCCGGGAGCAGACAGTCTTGCGGGAGGTCGACCATTTTTTGTTCTCTTGTTCTTGCATAAAGTATGGGACTAGTCTGAAGTTTGTGCTGTTCTTTTTTCAATTCTCCTCGTTTTAGGGCCTTTGTCTCATCCTCGTATGTCTGTCTTTGGCAGAACTTTATCAGTTCTGTTTCAGCTCTTGAAAGATCATCAACAGAGAGCAGATGTGGTCATTGGGTTTTTTTGCTCTTGCATGATCTTTTGTTTCTGTGGGTTTTCTTTAGGCTGTGTTTTGTAATTCTCCAGTTCTTCTTTTTTAGTACTAAGGTGTAAGAGTGCATTCCTTATGCCCAAAAACCAGGCAACCATTTTCTTTAGCCTATTCCAGTTTGAATGGTAGTTCATAAGTTGGGTCATTGGGTTTTAGCTTTCTTCTGGCTTCAAAGTTGTTGTGACAGCGATGTCTTTCTTTCAGTGTTGGTTTCTGTTGCTGGGCAGGAGATCACTGGCTGGCTTGGCCACTTGGTTTCATTCATCAGAAACTCTGGTCCTTGAAACCATATACTGCTCCTAAGAAAGCGCTGAATCGTCAGGCCTCTTAATGCCTGGTCAGCTGGGTTTTGTCAAGTGTTAACATACTTCTATTGAACTGGCGACTTTGTTGTTTCACTGATGAAGGAGATTCTATTTAACTCGAATGTTTTAAACACAGATTGTCGTTTCCTATGTACTTTAATAAGTCATGCTGTCCGTCCAGAAAACTGATTCTTTCAATGGTACTTGAACCATTGCACCACAACCCAGGCGATCTGCACAGCACTGCGTCTGCCTGTGTGATCTCAAACACGCCTGTTGGTATGAAGCTTTTGCATCTGAAGGAGGTGCTGAAGTCTATCTTTGCACAGTGGAGCCCCCTCCGGAGTACGAAGGAGGAGCGCTCACGGCAACCCCCCTCCCGATGGCATCAGCAGACTCAGAAGCAGCTGAAAAAAATCCTGATATGCTGAATTGAAGGAGATAATCTCAGAGGATAAGGATCATCCGGAGCAGGTGTTTATTATTTGATGATGGAGGAAAGGAAACACGCTTCTGGTTTGAAGGCACAGAGAGACAGAGTGACACTCCTCATCTGCGTCAGAAAGTACGCTGCTGTTTTGAGTAGAAATAAACTCCTTACATTGAGCAACACTCCCATGTTCTTTCATGAATGTTTTACTAAGCATGATCGGAAGTGTTTGGATGAGTACGGATCGGTATCGGACATTCTTCAGCAGTGGGGTGGAGGGGGTGAGACAGGGATGGGGGTTCTCCATGTAAAGAAATAAAAAGACGAGCTGCTGGATGACCCCCATTGTTGTTGCTTTTCTAGTCGTTGCACTACTATGACGCAAACACGCTAGTGGTCTACACCACGCATGCACCACGAAAATAAACTGCTCAGTAGAAGCGAGGCTTAAACAGACATGAACACGGCGTCACTTAACAGACCAGCAGCATCACCTGCTCACGGCGCCTTCAGGTTGCTGGGAGACAGTCAGGTGTTGCAGGTCAACTTGCTGAGTCTCAAAGTGTCATCAGCAGACTTGCATCCAGACACAGAACTCCTGTCAGAGTTTATGACAGACCCAGGAGTGGAGCTCTGCCAGTGACTGACCAGAACCATGACCAGAACCGAAGGAACTCTGCAGTCAGACATGGTTTAGCAAACGCCACACAGCTGCAGGTCCGTTTACCAGATGTGAGGGCACTAGAGGTTACAGACAAACCATTCACAACCGACTCCACCGCTTTGACTGGAACGACTGTTACAGGTGACTGACCAACAATGACCTCTGACCTCAACCCCATAGAGCATGCCTGGGACCAGCTGAAGCAGAGATGGTTGATCAGACCCCACCCCCAAGTGACCTGCAGAACCGCATGTAGAACTCGTGGAAGAGTGGAACTCCTCAGAACAACATCGAGAGTCTAGTGAGGAACCTGAGGAGGAGACGCCGCTGTCATTGCAGCAAATGATGGAAATACTAAACACTGACATGGTCAATGTTTGGTATTTGGTGATATCTGCATTACTGTCTTCATTTTGGGGTAATAAATATCAAACTAACAAAGTAGTGTTTCTACTCATTCATTATTAGTAATATTCAAGATAAATTTAACAAATTTCATTAAAATTCAAACCAAATAGGAAAAGTAAATAATATCTATAACTTATTGTGAGTCGTGTATACTTTAAGATTCTTAAAGACACATTATCGAAATGTATCTCGCAAGTTGAATGTTAATCGTTTTAAAAACGTGTTTTGTTTAAGCTTATAAAATTACATAATAAAAAAGAATTAAAGCAATTTCATATCTATGATTTTTGACCTAGTACTAGTTTACCTGAGCCGTTTGATCAGAAAAAACTGTTCTTCAAACGTGTCCCCCTCGAAACGCTGACATTTGTTAGACCCGTTCATGGAATAAACATGAGACACGGCCGCGGGTGAGAGCGCGCGGGCGCAGGTGAGAGCGCGCGGGCGCAGGTGAGAGCGCGCGGGCGCAGGTGAGAGCGCAGCACCTGTGGTCTGCAGCCCCAACAGACATGAAAGTACGTACTTTCGCAGGTCCCGCTCCTCCTCCCACTTCTGCTGTTTCAGGAGCTTCTTCTGCTGCCTTCTGGACAGGCTCGGAGCCGCGCGTCCGCCTTCTGCGTTCAAACCCTCTCCGGGCTGCGGGGCTCGAACCTCCGTCTGCTCGCCGGCAGCAGCCATCAGAGAGCGAGAGCTGGCTGCGCTGACGGTCGCTGTTCAGCGGGAAGCTAACCCGCGTTGCCGCCAGGACGAGCCCCGCTGCTCATGACGTAAAGACTTGACGGGAAAGTGACCAGAAAACTGGACAAAGCATAAACCTCTGCCTACGAACGAACCAACCAACCAAGCTGCACGTTTCCGCCACACTTCCGGTCTTCTTTGACGAGTTGAAGTTTAGTCACCATCTATGCTGAAGGCGCCAGATCGCCACCTACTGGACTGGAGGTTCCTGAATCAGGACGGAGTTTTCTGGAAGGCTGCTGTTGTTTACACGTGTTGGGAAAATGACGTGTAAATACTCACGTTTTTTCCCGTTTGGGGACATCCTCAGTCGATTAAAACGATGTCTTACTTTCTTTAAAGACCCACTCAGTCGAAAATGGCACGTTTAGTGTTTTTAACATGTTCTTGTTGCATTTTTCTGATGATGGAGGACATGTAAAGAAAATTAAGATGAAAACTGTGTTTCTGAGTATGTCTTTATTGAAATCATGATGGATCAGATGAAAAAGTGCAGCTGGAAAAAGCTTGCAGTTGTTAAATGGCTTATAAACTTATATAGCGCTTTTCTACCTTCATCGAAGGCCCAACGTTTTTTTTACAGTCACAGTCCCATTCACACAAGCTCCATTCTGATGCATCCACTTACAGACAAATAGATCCACAAACGTCTTTGTTTTCCTCATCTGATCTGGAATCTGGACATCTGGATTGCTCTAATATTGCTCATCATCTTTGTTGAACCACTAATGTTAGGCTGGGGTTGTGAGAGGCTGTGAGCTTGAAGGATAGAGTGTAAACTGATGGGAAGTGGGGACGGGCTTATTCTGTTCCAACAGTCCCACCCACAACTCAGAGGTGAATTTCTAATGAGCACCTACTGCTCTGCAGAAACTGTGCTCTAGAAACACAGGTTTTTATTATTATTATGGATAAAAACTACACAGTAAAAAAAACACTTGGAACAATTTTGCAAAAAATTAAAAAATGACTCTAAACAAGAAATGCAATACTTTAGTTTCCTTAAGCCCTGAAATGTACAGTGCATCTCGAAAGTATTCCCAGCGCCTCACTTCTACCACATTTTATGATGTCACAGCCTTCTTTCTCAATGGACTCAATCAGTTTTTTCCTCAAAGATTCCTTGAAAAAAATTCTTTTGAAATGGTTGCAAATATATTAAAAAGGAAAAACCTGAAAATAACATGTACAGCCTTTACTATGGAGTTCCAAAGTGAGCTGAGGTTTCTTCTGTTTCCACTGATGAGTCTTGAGATGTTTCTGCGGCTTCATTGAAGCCGACCTGTGGTCAATCCAGTGGATTGGACAGGATTTAGAAAGGTACAACTGTCTATGTTATGAGGTCCAGGGTTGACTGTGCACGTCAAAGCACAAACCAAGCATGAAAGAAAAGGAATTGTCTGTAGACCTCAGAGACAGGACTGTGTTGAGGCACCAGGCTGGGGAAGGGTCCAGAAACATTTCTGCTGCCTTGAAGGTTCCAATGAGCACAGTGACCTCCATCATCCGTAAGGGGAAGAAGTTTGGAACCACCAGGACTCTTCCTAGATCTGACCGAACATCTAAGCTGAGTGATCGGGGGAGAAGGGCCCTGATCCGGTCAGGGAGGTGACCAATAACCCAATGGTTACTCAAATATCAAATATGTAAATAATATTGATATAAGTGTAGTTGATTGTGAGATTGTCTTCTCTTTGTATCCTGGGTTTATGGAACTCCACTGGCGGTAGAACAACATCACTGACCTATTTGATTAAAGTCACACATTTCAGTCTGTTATGTAAATGAATTCACAAAAATAGACATAGAGCGGAAATTAATTTTAACTTAGAACATGCTTCTTAGTTGTTGTTTTGTATAAAAAAGTTATTCTCTTTTTGCAGCAAATTCAAGCAAAAACTTACCCACAAATGAAGTATGAATAAAGTTAGATCATGTCTTGGCTGGTAAAAAAATTCCAACTCCAAAAGGGCTTTTGGGATTAAAAATCAAAAATTTTTGAGATGTTTAAAACAACCAAACAAAAAAAACTATGCAGTGTCCAATCTGCTATCAACTCACCTCTTACATTAATTTGAACATTTTTACAATGAAAAACCCTAACCCTACTTTAAAATGTACCACAGTGATAATCAATCTTAGACTTGGATCAGCAGAATTCTCTGTGGAGCCCAGATAATAACAAGAACCAGACAAAAGTTTGAACAAAGAAAATCTTGCGTTCAGCTGATCATTCAGTTGTATGTGCATGATGACATGTTGCACACATAAAGAATAGAACTTGTACAAACACAAAGAAAAGGATAAAAGAATGGTTTCATAAAGGGTTATTTCTTAACAAAATCAATGACTGCATGATAATCGTCTCCAAGCATCTTAGAGCTGTAGGCCTCTGCAGGAACTACACCAGAGCTGCATGATTTCATTGAGTTAGTTCACACTGGTGTAAACAGTGACATTATTCAAAAATCTATTTCCTTTTTTTGTTTTTATTGTAAAATGCTAAATGTTAGGGATTCATCATGGATTCAACATTTTATACTGTTGTGAGAAACAAAGCATTAATTCACACAGTATTTTACAGAAAGCAGAAATGAAGGTGTAAATTGGAGCTTACATTGCACGTTAGTGAGAGCAGTGCATGCATGCATCTCTGGGTGTCACGGAATGCATCGTCAACAAACAGGAACTGAATGCCTGTTTAGATATATGGTTCAAGTTCTGCAACCCGATCCAGAACCTTAGCTACCCATCAGCGCCTCCTAACTCAGGGACTGTGTGGGCTATCAGCCAGCAAAGACACTTTTAACACTCCCCAACTGCTTATTTAGCACACATTTCAGCATATACTGTGCTAAGCCAGTTTAAGATGTCTGAACAGAGAGGGATTTGCATTTGAGGATAGAAACACTGGGTTCAGAGTGACCTGAAATATGGTCAAATGAACACAAAGTACATAAAAATAAAGAGTACTGTGCAGTGTTGATCCTTTAACATTCATATCCTTGTTGCTTTATTGTTTTTATGCTAAAAAACAATAATATGGAAAGTAATTCCATATTATCTATGAAAACAAAAGTATAATTTAAGCTACAATATAAACTACTTTTTCATTTAGATGTTAATTTACATTATTTTAGGACATCTTGTAGATGACTAAAGGTGCATACACACCGAATGCGATTCACAAGGCAGAGGCGGCCAGTTTCAAAGTAAAGTCGATGGTTTAGACACAAATTGAGATTCTGTTAAAAAAATATGAACTCTGGGGAGGTGGCTGCGTCTCCTCAAGCAATCAGGCTAAAAACATTAGCTGCTAGCTCCATGTAGCAATCAGGCTAAAAACATTAGCTGCTAGCTCCATGTAGCAATCAGGCTAAAAACATTAGCTGCTAGCTCCATGTAGCAATCAGGCTAAAAACATTAGCTGCTAGCTCCATGTAGCAATCAGGCTAAAAATATTAGCTGCTAGCTCCATGTAGCAATCAGGCTAAAAACATTAGCTGCTAGCTCCATGTAGCAATCAGGCTAAAAACATTAGCTGCTAGCTCCATGTAGCAATCAGGCTAAAAACATTAGCTGCTAGCTCCATGTAGCAATCAGGCTAAAAACATTAGCTGCTAGCTCCATGTAGCAATCAGGCTAAAAACATTAGCTGCTAGCTCCATGTAGCAATCAGGCTAAAAACATTAGCTGCTAGCTCCATGTAGCAATCAGGCTAAAAACATTAGCTGCTAGCTCCATGTAGCAATCAGGCTAAAAACATTAGCTGCTAGCTTCATGCAGCAATCAGGCTAAAAACATTAGCTGCCAGCTCCATGTAGCAATCAGGCTAAAAACATTAGCTGCCAGCTCCATGTAGCAATCAGGCTAAAAACATTAACTGCCAGCTCCATGTAGCAATCAGGCTAAAAACATTAGCTGCTAGCTCCATGTAGCAATCAGGCTAAAAACATTAGCTGCTAGCTCCATGTAGCAATCAGGCTAAAAATATTAGCTGCTAGCTCCATGTAGCAATCAGGCTAAAAACATTAGCTGCTAGCTCCATGTAGCAATCAGGCTAAAAACATTAGCTGCTAGCTCCATGTAGCAATCAGGCTAAAAACATTAGCTGCTAGCTCCATGTAGCAATCAGGCTAAAAACATTAGCTGCTAGCTTCATGCAGCAATCAGGCTAAAAACATTAGCTGCTAGCTTCATGCAGCAATCAGGCTAAAAACATTAGCTGCCAGCTCCATGTAGCAATCAGGCTAAAAACATTAGCTGCTAGCTCCATGTAGCAATCAGGCTAAAAACATTAACTGCTAGCTCCATGTAGCAATCAGGCTAAAAACATCAGCTGCTAGCTCCATGTAGCAATCAGGTTAAAAACATTAGCTCCTAGCTCCATGTAGCAATCATGCTAAAAACATTAGCTGCTAGCTCCATGTAGCAATCAGGCTAAAAACATTAGCTGCTAGCTTCATGCAGCAATCAGGCTAAAAACATTAGCTGCTAGCTCCATGTAGCAATCAGGCTAAAAACATTAGCTGCTAGCTTCATGCAGCAATCAGGCTAAAAACATTAGCTGCCAGCTCCATGTAGCAATCAGGCTAAAACCATTAGCTGCCAGCTCCATGTAGCAATCAGGCTAAAAACATTAGCTGCTAGCTTCAATGCAGCAATCAGGCTAAAAACATTAGCTGCTAGCTCCATGTAGCAATCAGGCTAAAAACATTAGCTGCTAGCTCCATTTAGCAATCAGGCTAAAAACATTAGCTGCTAGCTTCATGCAGCAATCAGGCTAAAAACATTAGCTGCTAGCTCCATGTAGCAATCAGGCTAAAAACATTAGCTGCTAGCTCCATGTAGCAATCAGGCTAAAAACATTAGCTGCCAGCTCCATGTAGCAATCAGGCTAAAAACATTAGCTGCTAGCTCCATGTAGCAATCAGGCTAAAAACATTAGCTGCTAGCTTCATGCAGCAATCAGGCTAAAAACATTAGCTGCCAGCTCCATGTAGCAATCAGGCTAAAAATATTAGCTGCTAGCTCCATGTAGCAATCAGGCTAAAACACTATCTGCTAGCTTCATGCAGCAATCAGAGGTGAGTTCAGTGGAAGCAATCAGTTTTTGTTGTTCGCCATAAACGTTAGCTAAGCTGGCTGAACGATGTGTTTTGCAAGCAAAATACGCACATGTGCAGCATGAACTTCTACACATATAAAAAGCATGGCCACCAAAACAACTGCAACGATGACCATGTCCACCATGTTTGAGACGTGTGTTCGCTAGGTGTACCACCTCCCGAGGATGTTTGTCGAGCAATGCAAACGTTCGTGAGTGTGTGCCGCGAACTTTTTGTTCAGTGAACAAACAGCAATCAGGCTAAAAAGGCTTTGCGTGGCGAATATCCAGACACGTTTGGTGTGAGTGCATCTTAACAGCTCTTAAACTGAGAAACAAGATCAGAATAATTCAAGAAATCATTCTAGTTTTATTTAACTCTCTTTACTAAACTTATATCTTAATGCATTCAAATTAGCATTTTTCACCAGCCTTGATTTTACAGCTGATGACATTATGAATCATTATGAATTGATTGATCAAAACATATAAAATATAAGAAAATATATAAGCATGAACACCAAAGACACAAAAATATTCGTGTTTCTTTCTAAAGTCCCTTTTCAAAATAATGGAATCGTCAGTGTATTTGTAAGGTCTTACATTTATTTTGTCTTCAGAATGAACAATCATCATCAGAATGAACAAACACCATCAGCTGAACCATGGTCTGTAAACAGCTGACACTTTGAAAAGCACAGAACCTCACTATTTACTTTCACATAAGATGATCAAAACATTTCCTAACTTTTTAAGGAGCAGCTCAGTCCCAGAGTGCCGGAAACAAAAGCTAACCATGACACCATTGAGCTAACATTATCCTGACTTATCTACATAAAATGATACAGATGGAGACATAAGCTTTGTGAAATAAAGCTAAAAGTTAGGATCACAAAAGTTGTTTTGTTTAACCATAATTTTGTAACACAGTTTTTATTTTTGCTCTAGATTTTTTTTTTGGGTTTTCAATAATCTAGAGATGTGGAAAAGTCTAAAAAGATGACTAAAAAGTCCTGATTTCTCGTAAGGAAGCCCTACTTGCATTTCCATTACAAACATTTTACCAGAAGAGAAAGAAAATCTTCAAACACAGACAACTATCTGCGGTGTGGCCTGCTTGCATATAGCAGTGCATAATAGATGCACAGATGAACAAAAACATTTTCAAACATTGCTGAATACATCTGTAAAATGGTACAACAGCTCCAAGCAGGACATGAAACAGGAGTTGCTTGCAGCCGCACTGGTGAACTAAGTAAAACAGAAATTCATCTGAAGTTGCTGTCACTTATGGGAAACGTTGACAAGATATGCCTGATTCAAAAAATGATATTGAAATTTCTCAGTATGATTACATTTTTTTCAATATGGGTGGAATATTAGAGCATTAGTTATAATAAGAAGTTGTTTTAGTGGAAATGTAAGTTTGTCCAAATTTTAGAGAATGATTTTAAACAAAAAGCTGATTAGAGTGACACACTGAGACAGTATGGCACAGTCAAATGAGACTTCTCGCTAAAACCTCAACACAAAGCATTGTTTTATTGTTGTGTCTCTTACACACACACTACACACACCTGGAACAACAACACACACACCACACAAACTGGACAAGCATCTTCTGTGACAAAACTGTTTAAGACCACAACTCACAACAACAACAACAGTTTCACTCCATAATTTCGCTGCGGTTCATCAAACTTCAACAATAACCTTTGCAATAACTCAACATTTTCCTGAAAGTGTCAACACAGTTTACAAAAATCATGTTCTAGCATATAAAGAAGGTGATCAGTTTTATTGTTTGCTAAAAAAAGGATGGACTGTCCAGCAGATCCCTGTGTTTTAAACACATGAACAAACAAGATTATAACACAAATATTTGAATTTAAAATTGAGAGCCAAGGAGCTGTCAGCAAAGCTTCATTTTAAGGAAAGGGATGCAGTGCTGCTGGATGTGAGGGTGTGGAGCAGCAACACTTTTCATTGCTGACACGTAAATCTACTTTATGTCATCATAGGTTAGACCATTTTAGAATAGAAACTAATTCAAACAAAAAAAAAGAAAATGTCACTTCAAAAATGTACAAAAAATGCCATCAACCTACTGCAGTAAAATGAAAGACAATTCTTTGACATCTCTCTGTGAAATAAAGCATTCCTTTTCTTACCATTGTGTCAGTGGTCAAGCTCCTCAGCCAAACAGAGGCGGAGGAGACGTCTGACCGACTGTTTGTTGGTGAGACAGCAGGATGTGCTCACCGTAAAAGAGCCAAAACTCTGGTAGAGACATGTGGACCCAAGGAGTCGAAACCCAAAGAAGTCCAGCTGTTTGACAAGTCAGGTCTGTGGGAGATCAAAACAGCAAAACAAACCATTTTTATCATCACAGCATCAACAAGTGAAAAGTCGCAATGATGTGATGGCGACTGTGCGTAGTTAAGCTGAAGCGTAGTATAAAGTACGTTAGAATCCTTTACTGAAGGAAGGAATTTCTGTGCTACAAGAAAGCTTGAAAAATGACCAGTTCCACCTTCTATTACAGTCAGAAAATGTTATGAGTATGTGAAAAACATTCTTTATATGCATTTTGTCATACAAAGGAAGTTGCATGTGCGCTATAAGGGTTAATATGCATACAGTATATTGCACTTGCATTGTTGCTGCAGAGCAGCAGGAGGTCATTAGTCATTCATCTCTGATTGTGAGCAGGACTGTTGGTAAGACCCATTTCCCATTTATTCTCCGCTAGTTAACATCCCTTACACCCTCAAACTAACATTAGAAGTACCACAAAAATGGCGAGTAACATTGGAGCTATCCAGCTGTACAGTTTTGATCCCAACAGCAGCTCAGACAAGGAAACAAAAATGTACATGGATCTATTTGTCTGTGTGGATGCGTCAGTGGAGTAGAGCAGGGAGATTGTGGCCCGGCCGCATACTTTTAAACATCACAAATAAGTTCATTTTCTAATGGTATTTTTTTGTCTGCTCCTGATTTAACGATTTGAATAAAGAAATACACAGAATGCAATTTTAATCTCAATTTTCTTTAAGGTGGCACTTTCTAGTTTATGTTTTTGGTTTCAATGCAACTAGATTATTGTAACTCCTGAACATAATTTGGTCTTCTCTGACATCTCTCCAGCTAAAACCAAATGTTGCACTGGAAGTTCTGAGGATTTGTAGGAGATGCTCTGTCTCCCAGCAGCTGCCTGTAGAATGCAAGATTGTAGCTAAAATAAATTCAGCTTTGAATACCATCCTGTAAAAGAAATATTCATGTTTGGGTTAGAGAGCATGTCTGACAAGCGTCATTGGATTTAAAACACAAATCTAGCTGGAAAAAGAAAAAGTTACATTTCAAGACTGATGTTTAAAAACAAAGAATATCAGATCATTTATAGAAGATATTTACAGCAGTTTCTTTTCTTTTTTTTGGTCTGTTGATCAACATAAAAACAAAAAACAGGAACGCTCAGTTCCAGAATTCTTTCTTTTACAAGTCCATCCATCCATCCATCCATCTCCATCCTTCCATCCATCCATCCATCTTCTTCTGCTCCTCCGGGACCGGGTCGCAGGTCAGCAGTCTAAGTAAAGATGCCCAGACTTCCCTCTCCTCTGTCACTTCCTCTGGGGGCCCCAAGACGTTCCCAGGCCAGCTGAGAGACATAGTCTCTCAGCGTGTCCTGGGTCTTCCCCGGGTCTCTGCCCAGTGGACATGCCCGGAACGCCTCTCCAGGGAAGCGTTCAGGAGGCATCCGACCAGATGACTGAGCCACCTCAACTGACTCCTCTCAATGTTGTTTACAAGTTTGGCCCCAAAATTAAGAAATTGCTCTGAACCGGTAATTTTACCCAAAGATAGCAGAGGGTTTTTTAAACTTTGACCTTTGTCATGATCCCTAAAAGACTGTTCAAACCAGGAGTGTGGTGAGCCTAAGAGGATGATGCCAGAGAGCATGGACGTGCCGGATGCCGGTTTAGCATGTCCAAAGCTGCAGAGAGCTCCAGTTGAATGAAAACTGATGGCTGTGCTTTAGCTCCAGCTGCTGCTGCTGGAACCCCAACACCACACTGACACTTCTCATTGCAGTGCCCATTCTTAAAGAAGTCAGTATACCAAAAGAAACCAAAGATGTTTCAGGAACAAAAAAGTTTGTTTTTTAACCTGCAAAGAACATTGTTGACATTCAAGATGTTTAGGATCTGTTTTAGGAGTGGACCTGCAATGGCTGCTTCCTTGAGCAGGTGTTGGAAACATGAGGAGGAAAATGGTCAGCAGGTGCACAAAATGCTGTGGACAAGTACAGTTCTTAACTTTATCAATGTAAACACCTGATCCAGGTTACCAGCAGTGGGCAGCACAAGAGTCTCTGGAAAACCGATGAGCTTCTCCTTGAGGTCAGCTGTCTTCACTGCAGAGCGCTTGATTTCACTTACTGGCGTGAAAGTTGATATTATGTCATTTGAATTCTGTGCATGCAAATATCCAGGCAAATGATGTTATGTGCAGTTATCTGGACTGGTGGACATCATCAATTTGCTTCCATCCTTCCTACATCTTCAGAGCTTTCTGTGATGTCCTCTTGCAGAGCCTTTCTCATCATTAAAGTCTTGATTCTGAAGTGCTCAATCCAAGTGAGAAAACTATATTTATCTGATCATTTAAGCCTAAACATGTGTTGCATTGATTTGAGAATACATTCTGAGCCATAGAGGGACATCCATAATGAGCTATCAGAAAAAAAATGAAATCTTTGGTTGAATGAACGCTGCCTTTTAGGATAACCTGGGAATTCAAACTGAGGCCTTCTTGCTCTGAGGCAAGAGTACTACACCCCCATGCAGTCCCATGTACTCTTTATTTCAGCTGTTTATCAATAGTTTAAAAAACAGACACATATAGTTATTCAGTTGTGCACTTTTACACCAGGATTGTTTTTTTAACTGAATATATTTTACTCAGACTAATCCAACCAAAAAAGCTGCATCACTGCTGCCTGAAATGAGTCTTTTCCTGCTTTAGAAAGTCTTCCAGAAAGAACGTTTCAGATCTAAACCAGAAACTCACCAAACAACCGTGGCTTTTACTGCAGCTTTAACTGCAGCTCACACACATCTCCATTATAAAAGTTACCATGACAACAGTAGTTTTTCACTTTTTAGCAAAAATCTGTAAGATTTCAACTTCTATCATCTAGATAAAGTTCATCTGTTGAGGATCCAATCTGACATGAGAGTTGATGATGAACATAGCTGGTCTCAGCAGTATGTGGGTGACATTATGAGAAGGGAAACTCCAAATGTTCACACAGAGCAGTTCAGTGTGAAACTGAAATGAAACTGACTTCTCACCCTCTGAGTCTTGAAATGACTGCTCCTATAAAAAGCTCACTGATACTGCAGCAAGCTGCCATCCAGAATCTGACATCCCGCAGCAGCTGAAGCTTTCTGTGCACACAGACAACACATGCCTGCCAACGTTTTAACCTTCTCTGATGCACACATGTGCACACATGCAGGCACATTGTACTGGCTTCCCTAAAAACAAATCTAGACTTTGAGTGTAATCAAAGCATGCCCGCGTTAGCATGTGTTACCCAAGTGTTAGCTGCAAACTTACAACCACATCTTTTGTTCCTTTTGTTCATGCCATGTTCAGTCGGATCCTACACTAAAGTGGGTACAAATTCTAATGAGTTTCATTTTTGAGAACTGGAGTGTAACATCCAGAACGCAATACTATTTTAAGACACAGACCGGACAGCTGAAAATCACTGTTGCGTTTTAGGGAAATGGGTTAACTGAGCATCTTTTAATACTGTGAGAAATACTCTCAATATTAAGGTGAACCTGGAGCAATAGGCTGTGGATAAAGACTTGTTTAAAATGGAGTGTTTCAGGTGTTCTTGAACCAGTCTTGCTGGTTATGTGGACATTGTCTCTGTTGTGGGTCGTCAGATGCCACGACAGCTCCCACCTGTGCTCAATCAGCCACCAGGTATAGCCACCATGATTGCCTGCACCTGGGTCTCCAGCAGATGTATAAAGGATGGTGGAGATCCCAGCTCCGGCGCCAGACTGTTAGCTTGCCCAAGACGGTAACGTGCTGGCTCCCAAGACGTGTCTTAGGACTCCACTCTTGTATCATAGATTTGCCTACTAACTTGTGTGTTTGTTTGCCAGTGGCTCCCGCCTTCTCTCCAATACCCCTGCTGCCTCCCCGAGCTCATCCAACTCCGCTCCGACGCAAGACCAATCCATACCGGACTTTCCCCATCAACATTCATCTCCTTACCCCTTATTAAACCTTAAAACTAAATTGTGTCCTGCGCGTGGATCCTCCCCTTCCTGCTCATCGCATAACAGTCTCTTTGGAGCCAAATCTGACAGAGAGCTTCCAGTTAGCTATTTAGTTAGCTATTCCAGCATTGCTGACTTGAGAGCAATGGGAGGGCCTTGAAAGGAACTGTGAATGCTCAAAGGTGTTTTACAACACTGATTTCCCAGTCAGGGTTCAGACCTCACCATAGCACTGAAACTGCACTAGTTAGAGTGACTAATGACTTGTTACTGGCCACAGAAAAGGGACTAATCTCTATTCTGGTCCTGTTAGATCTTAGTGCAGCCTTTGACACTATAGACCACAGCATCTTACTCCAGAGACTAGAGCATGACATAGGGATCAGAGGATCTGCCCTTCAATGGTTTAAATCCTATTTATCTGATAGGTACCAGTTTGTTTATGTAAATGGACATTCCTCCCATTATAGTTGAGTTAGCCACGGAGTCCCACAGGCTCATTTCTAGGATCCATCCTGTTTATGCTTTACATGCTGCCTCTAGGGAACATAATCAGGAAACACTGGATTAATTTTCACTGTTATGCGGATGATACACAGTTGTATTTATCCATTAAACCCGACCAGAATGACCGCTTAGAGAATCTTAGTGCCTGCATTAGTGACATCAAGATTTGGATGACAGTTAATGACCTCCTCCTAAAGCCAGAAAAAACTGAGTCATTATACTAGGTCCAAATACCTCAGAGATTCCCTACCTGTTCAGATGGTCTCCCTGGATGGTGTAAATATAGCCTCCAATACCACAGTTAGAAACCTGGGGGTTTTATTTGACCAGGATTTATCATTTAAGGCTCACATATCACAGGCTTGTAAAACTGCATTTTTTCACCTACGCAATATTTCCATGATCAGAAACATATTATCTAGAAGCGATGCTGAAAAACTCATCCATGCATTTGTTACGTCTAGGCTGGATTACTGTAACTCTTTGCTAGCAGCGTGTCCTAAAAAGTTCTTTAAAAAGTCTTCAGCTTGTTCAAAATGCAGCAGCTAGATTGTTAGCAGGAACCAGCAGAAGAGAACACATTACTCCTGTGTTAGCTTCACTTTACTGGCTCCCAGTTGAATCTACAATCAAGTTCAAAATCCTCCTGCTAACCTATAAGGCCTTGAATGGGATGACTCGATCCTATATTAAAGATCTCATAGAGCCTTACCAACCAAACAGAACACTTCACTCACTAAATGCAGGACTGCTTGTGGTTCCTAGAATCTCTAAAAGTACAGTTGGAGGTAGAGCCTTTATCACCAAGCTCCTGTTTATGGAATAAACTCTCAGCTCATGTAAGAGAGGCTGACACAGTTTCTACATTCAAAGTTAGGCTTAAAACATTCCTCTTTGGACAGGATTATTGCCAGACTAGCTAGTAATCAGAGAATAATTAACTTGCTGCTCCTCTGCCTCACCTGTTGTGATGAAGTTTACCACACTGGCTTTACTCACTCTTCATCCGCCTTCTACACCCCCCCCCCCCTCTCTCTCCCCTACCCTAACCAGGGTCTACATCCTCCTCCCACCCCCCTCTCCACCTGCAATCTTCCTTACATCACTTGCCATCTGCCAATGCTTTATTTTATTTGGTTTATCATGCCTCTGTTTGGTGCAGTACGATTCTCATGTTGTCCCTCTTTCCCATCCCCTTACGGGGGGAGCGGGAGAGATTCCTGATTTCAGGTGGATCGCCTTTGCTCCTGTCTTTGACCGTGAACTCGCCTTGGGTCTTCCAGCAAACCCAGCAGTTTCCACAACTCCTACTGGATGAGGCCCATCTGATAGACTATTCAAACATGTCTTGTTTATTTAATACTTAGCTGTTATCTTAACTTGTAGCTGTTTATCTAGACGTGTTTGTTTATTAGTCATATACACACGTGGACAAAATTGTTGGTACCCTCAGTTAAAGAAGGAAAACCCACAATTCTCACTGAAATCACTTGAAAATTACAAAAGTAACAATAAATAAAAATTTATTGAAAATTGAATAATCAAAATCAGCCTCACTTTTGAATTACTGATTAACATAATTATTAAAAAAAGCAAACTAATGAAACAGGCCTGGACAAAAATGATGGTACCTCTATAAAAGATTGAAAACTATTTGACCAGACTGACATGATTAACTCAGGTGTGTCCTTTAATTGACATCACAGGTGTTACCAAACTCATAATCAGTCAGTCTGCCTATTTAAAGGGAGACAAGTAGTCACTCTGCTGTTTGGTGAAAAGGTGTGAACCACACTGAACATGGACAACAGAAAGCCAAGGAGAGAATTGTCCCAGGACATCCGAAAACAAATGATAGATAAACATCTTAAAGGTAAAGGCTATAAGACCATCTCTAAACAGCTTGAACTTCCTGTGACAACAGTGGCTCATATTATTCAGAAGTTCAAGACCCACGGGACAGTAGCCAACCTCTCTGGACGTGGCTGCAAGAGGAAAATTGATGACAAATTGAAGAGACGGATCATTTGACTTGTATCCAAAGGACAACCATCCAAAACACACAGCCAAAAACCCCAAGAATGGCTGAGAGAAAAGCGTTGGACTATTCTAAAGTGGCCTTCCATGAGCCCAGATCTGAATCCCATTGAACATCTGTGGAAGGAGCTGAAACATGCCATTTGGAGAAGACACCCATCAAACCTGAGACAACTGGAGCAGTTTGCTCATGAGGAGTGGGCCAAAATACCTGTTGACAGCTGCAGAACGCTCATTGACAAATACAGAAATCGCTTCATTGCAGTGATTGCCTCAAAAGGTTGTGCAACAAAATATTAAGTTCTGGGTACCATCATTTTTGTCCAGGCCTGTTTCATTAGTTTGTTTTTTTAAATAATTATGTTAATCAGCAATTCAAAAGTGATGGCTGATTTTGATTCTTTAATTTTCAATACATTTTTATTTATTGTTACTTTTGTAAGTTTCAAGTGATTTCAGTGAGAATTGTGGGTTTTTCCTTCTTTAACTGAGGGGTTCCAACAATTTTGTCCACGTGTGTATTTGTTATTCAACCATGTAGTTATAGAATTAATTAAGCTCACTTTTCTTTAATAGTTCTAGTACATCAGCTGTCCGTCCGAGGTTGAGGATCTCTCCTTCATGTGGGAAACCCTGAGGTTTCTTATCCCCCCCATTCAGGGGGCGTTTTTGTCTGGAAATTTCTGGTTGAATCAGCGAAGCAACGGGGCTGGGCTGTCATTTTTAAAAATCTGCTTTAATAGAGAAAAAAACAGCGGATGAAACGCCGATCTGGATGCTGAAACGCAGATCTAGCCGCCGGAACGATGGTTTGGCCGCTGGAACACCGGTGAGGAAGGAGACCACTATGAAAAAACAACGGGTTAACCATGATCTTAACAAACGTCAACACGTCTGACACACCATCTGGTGCTCAAAGAGGAGGAATGCACATAAGCGGCAGATAATAATAATCATTTCAGTATTATTTCACAGTATGTTTATACCTGTTATTAATAAGCATAACTATCTGAAAAATTTATGAATGTTAATTATTTTATCTACAAAGAATAATAAATGATGGTGAAATTGTCATATCTTATCCAGGGGTGTCAGACGTATTTTTGACGTTCATTAAGATCATGCTTTCACCCGTTTCTTTCATAGTTCTCTCCTTCCTCGTGTTTTTTTTTATGTAAAGCAAGGTGCTCTCCTTAAGTCGGTAATGTCGCCCAACCAACGGTTACTAAAGTCTACATGTATATTTACCTAATAAAGTGATTTACACATGAGTCAACTTAAAGCACAAAAAACCCGCTGCACTTCTTAATCTTGTTCTTGTTCCTTCCTTAACGTTTTAATCCACGTTTCATCCGCCGTTTTTTTCTATCAAAGCAGATTAAAAAAAATGAAAGCCCCGCCCTGTTACCTCGGGGATTCGACCAGAAATTTCGGCCAATCAGATCAACCAGAAGTGTTACCGCCCCCTGAGTGACAAAAACGCCCCCTGAAACTGAGCGGGCGCAAATAAAAACTGAGCACGTGGTGAGAGCTCTGCGCGCTCAGTTATCAGATACGCGCCCTTCAGTTAATGGCAGAGATGTGACGCCATATATTTGGATGTTCAGATTAGAGACAGCAAATGCTTTCAGATGTTCCAAATGTGTGAACTACAGCTGATGAGGACACTGCATGTCTGCAGATTAAGTTTGGCATTAAAAGTTTCATGCTGGTTAAGAAGTCATTTTGTTTTCACGTGTGGTTCTGTGGAAACAGGATTGATGAATTTGTCAGAACACAGAAGATGAGACGGTAAAGGAGCTTCCTTCAGCGAGCTACAGCAGCACATGGCTGCTAAACACATTACTGTGCCATCAGTCCTATTTTACATGTAGTGTCAACCTAGAAAGAATGAACCAAAAATTAATTTTGACAATTTAACCATAATTCAAAAGGAAATAACTGAAAATTAAATCTGGTGACAGCTGACCTGCATGCTGAGATATGCAAAAAAAAAAAAAAAGTCATAATCTTACCGTCAAATTTTACTGCATCTTATTGAAAACTGTATGAAACTCAAAAATGTGCAAACCTTTCTACACAACCCTAGATTGTGCTTTATTCTTGCAGCTCTGGTCTTTGTAACCTGAAGGAAACAGTTTTATACTCACCTGTTGAGGTGAGGCCGCTCATCGATGCTCCACCACAAAGCTCATGGTTGTCCCGTCGAATGAGGGCGGGGCAATGATTCTGGGTCCCTGCTGGGAGGTTACGCTTATAATGGGCTGTGTGACCCTAGATGGGGTTTGCTGTGGCCTGTTGGCAGCAGCGCCCAGCTGCTGAGTCCCTGCAGCTGCCTGATGGTATTTTCCCGTGGACATGTAAAAGGGGCTTTCCATGTACATCCCTTCATTCTGCTGTGAGGAGGCTTTCTCCATGCTCTCTGCCTCTGATGACACTGACATCTGCGAGTGCACCAGCGCCCGGGAAGGGATGACTGCAGGCGCTGACATGAAGCTGGGGTAGATCATGTAGGTTTGGCCGTACGCTCCAGGACTGAGGGCCATTGGTGAGATGGGCATGGGTAGAGGAGTCATGGGAGGCTGTGGGATCGGCATGTCCACATATCGACCTGTTTCTGGGTCAAACAGGCGTTTTGTAGCCGGCTGCACTGGGGTGTCGACAAGATAGTAGTTTCCAGTGGTGGGGTCCAGGAGCATCTTCCTCTGAGTGGCCTGAAAGGGTTCCAGGGTGGGAGCTGGGGTCATTATGGGTGAAAAGCAGTACATCTGTGGCTGGCTGGTAGACATGCCCAGTGGTATGGAGTGATAGATTGCGGCAGAGGGAATCTCAGGGGAAGGAGTCTCCCCCCCGTAGCTGGAGGGAGTCACCTTTGACACATGCTTCTCCTGGCTTCTAAATCCCTGATGGTTTGGTGGAAGAGGTGGTTGTGATTGGGTAGAAAATGTAAATCCGGACATCTTGTCAGCAGGTGGAGGTTGTTTACTTTTTTTTGGATGTGATTTGACTGGAATAGTTAAATAGTTATCAGATAATGCACTTGAAACACGGAACTTTTCCTCATCTTTCAATTTTCCTGCTACATTGTTGTGACCAATCTTGAAAGAAACAGGTAACTTGGGGGACTTAGGGGCCAAGTTTGTGTCACTTAAAGGTGTTTGAGTGAAGTTGTTTGACTGGTGGATGTTTGGAGCTGCACAGAATTGTTCGTTAGAAGTGCGATTGGAGACGTTTTTGCTACCTGTTACATTTACAGCTTGATGTGACTGAAAAAGCAATGAGTGCTCATGGCTGCTGGATAGATGAAGAGACCTGAGTGGGTCATTTTCTTCCCTACTTACTGGACCAGCAGACCCAGAGGAGGCTGCTGTTCTGGGATAGGAGTCTCTTCCGGTTTTGTCCACGTTGGAACTTCTGACTTCCTCCCCGTCGGCTCCACGCAGCTCCTCGCTGGCAATCAGTGACAGCACATGGCTGTCTGTCAGAGGCTCTGGCTCGCTCTTTCTTTTCCATTCATTTTTTTCAAAGACATAAAGCTGCTCCATGGTTTTCACAGCAGCCTGAAGCTTTTCCAAAGCCACCTGATTAGCAAGTTTAGATTCCGGCTTCTTTTCTGCTAAATCGGATCCTTTTTCTTGTTTCTTTTGTGTCAGTACACTCTCTGTTCCAAGTTCGGGGTTTTCCTCTGAGGAACTGTTGGAGGTAGCTGTTGGTCCAGTGCCTGCTGACCCCTGTGGTGGATCACTTTTAGCGACTCCCGGTGTCACTTTGTCAGAGTCAAAGGACTCCTGCTTGCTTGGTTCCACATTTCTAGAATGTTTCCCAGAGTAATTGGTGTTTACAGATTGACATTTTATCACTATTGGGGACACAGTATCAAGATTTCTGGGGTGCATTTGCTTCCGTTGCTCACAGTGACTGTCAGCAGAGACAGCATTGGACTTATTTTCACTGTTATCCAAAGAAACAAAGTGGTACGAGCTCTTAACCAGTTTCCGCACATCTCTGACTTGGTGAATTGGCGTTTGTAACTTTGCCTTATTTTCTCGGATGTCTCTGACCATGAAGTGTGGAACTCTGTCCGCAGACTCACCCTTCAAAGCTGCAGCCAGTGCTTGTTTGAAGTCTTCAGTTCTGCTGAGGCTCGGCGTCTTTGAGTCTAAATCAGGAGCGCGCAGTTTGGATACACCAAACGGTTCCGTTTTATTGTCCCTGACGCTTCTCAGATTTATTTTAATTTCCGGGGATTTGGACGTGGCCACATTCCTGGACTCTGAGATGTAGAAGGTGTTGTCAGCGCGCCGTATTCTCCCTGTGTTGTCCCCACTTTCAGAAGGATTTCCGCGCTGCAGTTGTCCGCCGTCTTCTTCGCTGGATAGCAGTTGGATGCTTGGAACAAACAAATGAGACATTTTCGTAGGGTTGCTGCTGGCCGCTGAGCACTGATCCCCCTCATCAGCTGAAGGCACCTTGTCCTGCAGAGTTTGATCGCTTTTATGATCCTTTTGAAACTCTAGCTCCCCGTCCTTCCAGCATCTGAAGGCGCTATTTTGGCTGCGAAGCAGCGTGCTTTTAGATGTTCCCAGTGCGCCCTTTTTAGTATCCAGAGCAGCTTCATTCTCCGACGCTGTATTGGTTTCTGGAGCGAGAGCGGCCGGCTCTTTTCTCCAAGAGTGGCTGCTCCTGGTATCACATGAGCCACTGTCCACAATGTCCCCTAACTGTTCCACACACGCGGGAGCGCAGTCAGAGCTGCTCTCGGACAGCCTGGAGCTGCGCCTGTGCAGATCCCTGCCCCCTGCCCCCCGCGGCTGTCCAGGCCCTCCTGGTGCGCGTGAAGCTGCTGCTGCTCACTGATCTCTCCGCGCTCCATCTTCCGCTCCTGCTCAAACTGCATCTTTTTGGAAAGAACATTTTTAATGAGGCTCGACGCGAACACTGACTTCTTCTGCATGTCTTCCATGGTATTGAGGGGCGGCTTGCTGGCCCCTCTGCCCTGACTCCTTAGCAAAGTGTTGGTAACCTCATCTGTGGAACGTGATCCTGCAGGGTTTTGCGCGAACTTAGTGCGCCTTTCTCCCCCAGACATTCCTGCTTTGACATTACAGTGGAAATTCAGAGTCTCTGTCAGTCTAAAGAGTCCACTGCTGCTCTGACCAAACTTCCCCATCAGCTGGATCTTCTGTGTGGATGACGAGGCCCCACGGGGGCTGCCACTTATCGTGAATATTTTGCTGGTGGGGGGTTTCATGTGCGCCAGTGCGAGACCTTTATAACCTAGTCTATTATCGATACTGTTGGTTATTTCAAAAGAAGATGCTGACTTCTGACAGGAAACAACACTTGGGTCGAGTCCTTGTGACATGTTCATGTTTCCATATTTCAGGTCGACAAACGTGGACCATCTGTTCCTGCCTCGGCCGTGCTCTGACGCAGAGGAGTCGCTGGAGGTGCTGAAGTTGATGGTATCAAAGTAGGGATAGGCCAGGCTCTTGAAGGCCCTGGCTGTCAGATTGCGTACCTCCTTGTCAGCATCGTCCAGCTCACTGACAGCGCTGGACGTGCCGCTGGAATACTCTGTGACCTCCTTCCCCCTTAATTTGCCGCCAAAGTGCATCCGTCCTGGCGCAGCTATGAAGCACTTTGCTCTGTCACACAGTGTGTCTGCCTTCCCATCAACTGCCCTGAACACACAACGGCTCATGTCTCCGGAGCGCCTGGCATGATAAAGAATGTTTTCCTGTTCTTGAATGTTGCCGGGGTCATTTATAGCTGTTGAAGTGGCCCTGATTGACAGGCAGATCTGTCCCCCGCTGTCTCCGCTGACCTGCTGCCGCTGCTGCCGCTGTGGAGGCTTCCATATGTTCTCATCTGAGCTGGGGAACTTCTCAGAGGGATCGCTTTCACGAAGACTGCTGACTCCTGCTGATGCGCCCCGAACGCGCGCAGAGCGACGCCCCGCCGCTTCCGCGCCATCAAAAGTATAATCCACAAACGAGTAAACCCGACTGTCATCCTCGATGTCCCAGCTGGTGGAGGAGCCCACCCCGAGGTCGTAGTCGCCTTCGTGGTCAGACAGCTCCGACAGCTCTATCTCGTGCGTAGTAATGTAGTGGGACTCGTCTTCCGTGACGCACTGGCCGGAGTCATCAGAAAGTACCAAACTGACAACCTCCTCATCATCATCTGATTCACTCCTCCCGCTCAAACTCTTCCCGCCACTCTGTAATCCCGCATCAGGTTGTGTCTGTTCATAATCATCCCTTTTGGACACGTCGAGCTGCTGCGTCACGGCGCACTGCTCTTTGCCTCCAGAATTGAGGTGATCTTCAGGGTTTTGGACATATGTCGGGAGGTAAAGCCACAGCGGATCGCAGGAGGCTGTGTGGACATCCCCTCTACAAGTTTCTCCCTTTGTCTCCTCTTCAGCATCCGCCTCGCTTTTGATGGCCGCCTCAAGGTTCGGTTTCGATGCGCAGAGAGATGCTGGGCCATGGTGAACGACGGCAGACATTGGATTTCTTTGACTGAGTCTCGCGTCCTTCGCCTCCCTTTATTTGCTCTCCTCGTGCTGGCGCTGTTGTCGCTCACACTTCACACCTGACGCGGCGGGTCGGAGCTGCCAGGAGTCTGGATCGGAGGTGGAGCCGGCCGGCCTCCCTGTCGGTCAGACAGAGATGGCGCGCAAAGCTCTTCAGCAGGATGACAGACTCCTATGACACGGAGGCTCACATTCCGGCGGAGCGCCCACCGAGTCTCACAGCGAGAGTCTAAAAAGGAGCAGACACATAAGCAGTGTTCAGGACACATGAGCACACTCTGACTCCGCAGACAAACAAAGGCAGACACTCCAGTCCAGTCAGATCAATTCTCCCATGTTCCTCTCATCAAACACCGCAGCCCCGTCAAAAACCTGTAGAGATTTTTCTTTGCTGTCTCAGTTTGTTCAAACAAATCCATTTACGCAGCGTTTGCACCATGTAGTGTTTCCGATATTCTCCTAAGCAAGCAGGAAAACAAAATATGATTTGTTTATTACATGAAGAACAATTCACATGCAGGTCATGACATCAATGTGTTTTGATGTCTCTGTCAGACGTCATCTTTTTATGCAAGTGCTGCTTTAAAAGACAAAGCAGATCATTCAATGCTGGACATACTTCATTCTTCTTACTGAATCCAAAGGCAGCCATTGTGTCACTTCAGGATGATGAGAACTTCAAGAGCATGTTAAACAGTTTCCACAAATAACTGCACAGCTGGAATCACAGACATGCAGCTTTCTGACTGTTAATTAAAATACAGCAACAAAACATGGAGACGGCAACTTAGTCAAGCAGCAGGAAGCATGCAGGGCTGTGGGGGAAGTCAGTCGAACACTTGATAGTGAGAGGTCAACAGCAGTGTAGACCAGCTAAAAAGGAGAGAGCCTGGCTGACTGATGAGGCTTCTCGGGGGGTCTGGGGTGGTCAGTCTGGACTGCAGGGACCACCTAGAGCCTTCAGCAAATTCCAGAGGAGCCAGAGCACAGAAGTCAATGATTTCACTAAAATCATGTTAACAGGAGTTTCACCACAGATCAATACTCCTGAAAGCCTGAAAGGAAACTGAGGGACTTCATACATTTAGCTGAAGGAATAGGCTATCCCATGTCACATACTGCTGTCAATCAACCTCAAGACTACGTACCACCTGAATGAACGAGAACCTTCACCAACATACCAATGTCATTCAGAAAACTGTTGGCTTCTTGCTGGAGAAAGAATCACTACTGTAACAATGATATAGATTTGAAATAAAATACAGAGCCATACACGTTTGTGTATACGGAGTCCTATGTAAACATTTCAAAAGAAGCGCTTTCTTATGCACACCAGAAATGATGGGCACCAGATCTATTTAAAAAAAACCTTATAAGTCCCTTTAGGGGCTCTGTGGGTTTACTGAAAGTGAGAAAAGAATCCTATTATTTTATTTTTTATTTTACATTTGATGATATACAAAGGTTTGAATTCACCCTGCGTCTAACATTTCTACATTTTTAGGTTTTTAAAAATGAATCCATTATTGCTCTGTTGGTGCCGTTTCTGTGTTCTGCAAAAACCACAAAGTAAGATGTACTTTGATGAACTTTTTTGGTTACTAGCTGGGGTGGCTGGTAACATCCAAAGTCTAATCTGGAATCTACTGACCAAACTTTTCTCTGGAAAAAGAATTTGTGTCTTTCAAAGTAAAACAGTTATTCCCTTGATTTATAAAGTTTCAGTTAATGATTTTTCTCTATCAAAAACCAAACACTAGATATAATTGAAAGCGTTGTCTTATGTCATGTTTCACAACATGACAGAAATGTCATGTTATTTTAACAAAAGACACTTCTGATCTCTGAACCTTTGTATGAACACAAACCTTTCTTTAAAGCTTGGACTTGATCCACAAACTTTACACAGCGAAACGTTGAGAAGTCTTAAATATTGATCAATTTAAACTGTTTATTCTTTTGTTTGTGAGTCCTGATGACAATATTGGGCACAAAGCAGTAAACTCCATGGATGACCTGCTGGGCGCTCACGTTGTGGGTGTGGTCAACTTGGTCGTTTTTTAACTTTTTTTTGGTGATTTTTTATTTAATTTATTATAGAAGCGTATTGGATTACATTAAAAAAGAAGACCCCCCCTTTTCATTGAATGCAATGCATTTTAATCTTTATGCTTTGACAAAAATTAATAATAGTGAAAAACAATAAAATAATTAAATAAGTGCAAAGTTTTTATTAATATAATTTTCAGTCAAAAATGTAATGCATAGAAAACATGCATTTATTGAAAAATGTACATTTTTCTCTATTGTGTGTGTTCTTACAGACCAGTGTGTTACGGTTGTGAATCTTAGTCATTTCAAAAAGTATCAATGACATGGAGCAAGAAAGTGAGTGTGTGTTTGTGTTGGCTGAGACGGCTGTGAGCAAATACTACAAATTCCCAGCGCACCTGAATGCAGCAATAGCAAGTTCTTAATGAAAGCGCATAAGTGCAGAAATTCCATGCGGTCCCTGAATGCACCTCCTGCTGTGGTGAATTTGAGGATTAAATCTGCGCCATAAAGTCAGAATGAAATGTTTGAACAAACTCTGGGATGGATGTTTGTGGTGGCCAAGTGTTACGGCCCCAGCCATATTTGGTTTTGTTTTCTTTATATCTTGTGTTTATTTTATTTTGTTTTTGTGTCCGAGTGGGACCTCTGTTTGTCTTGTGGATCTTTGTCTGTCTGCCTCTGTGAAGCTGTAGGAGTGAACAGCCATTTTCTTTCATGTCTTTTCTCCTGTTTCTGTTAGTTTAGGGAGGTTGGCATTTGTCATTGTTTTTCCTTCTTTTTTTGGCAGGTTAGACTTCTGGGATTAGATAGGTGGGGGTTTTGTTTATTATTTTGGCCTTTGGTTCATCCTGAAGCCTTTTGCTTCACCTTTTAGTTATTGTTGATGTTTGGTTAGAGCATCCCCTAGACAGGGTCGTAACACCAAGTGGGGCGGGAAGGCAGACGCCTAAAAGTCATGGTTGGGAGTTTGAGTCCCGTGTCAGAAATGAATGTCTCACCTGCCAAAGTGGCTGGTGACATAGTTTTTCTACCCGCCAAATAAAAGTTTTATAGCTTTTGGCGGGCGTTCATATTGAGCCCTGTGTTTAAATAAACATTCAAATGTACACATCGACGTTGATAACAATGTCTGAACCTGGTATTGATCTACTCTATTATTAATTAGTTGTTATTGCATGCATATTTTTACACATTCACATTGTTTAAGTCAATTACCTACCATTTCAAACAAATAATAAATACATATTTATTGTGAACATTTTAATCCTATTCATAGCATTTATAATGGAATGGAATGCGGCCCTTGAGGCCTGGAGTTGCTTATCCCAGCTCTAGAAGATTTTTGAATAAAAGATTCTTAATCTGTAGTCCTTCTGAAGCAGATCATTGTGTTGTATTAAGTAACATGTGTATATGTGTTGTTGGCTGTGGATGTGGTTACAATAATACAAATATTCTGTTCTGAAACTATAAATGTACATTCAAATACACGAATTTTCATCAGTCAGCCATTTGTTGAACATACCTTTACTTTCCTGTAAACTTCAGGTAATTTCCAGAATTATTTTTACATTTAAATCACTTTGTTGATTATAGTAGACTAAAGCAATAACAAAATTGTATCAAATTAAATGTTTTATCAACCAGGATTAATTTTGGACATCATGTGATAGGTCGTGGGTTCAAATCCACGGTCAGATCACACTAAAGACTAAAGATAGGACTTTCATCTCACACTGCATTTAGAGCTGGGTTAAGGGTAAAATTACCAACTGCAGCCTGTGTGTCTGTGTGGCGGGCAGAAGTTTTTATAAATAAGAAAATGTCTAAAATATTTAAATATTGTTTTCCCACACTCTCGGCTCAAAATTGTGATGTGGCCTTGACATTCTAAACTTTTTCAGGTAAGTTTAAACATTAATGATCAACAGTCCACATGTGGAAACAATGTATTACATGTCAGTGGGATAGCACTATGCAGGAGTCAGGAACACTAGTGTTAATGAAGATGCAACTGGTCACAGTCCAAAAAACGTCATGTATCTCCTTTTGAGTGTAGAAGATGCCTTTGTGCATGATGACAGTCTCCTACTCTAACCACCACAAGTTGGTATCTGCATCCATGGCCTGAATTTCACTGCAGGATTGCGGGAATCTTGCTTATTAAAAATCAATTCCCGCAAACTGAGCTCCTATAATGCAGGAAATACCCCACTTAAAATAATATCTAATAATCTGCAAGTTTGCATTGCAACTGCAAAATCAGAAATAATTTGTAGGACTGAAACGATCAAGTTATTCAGAGTAAGGTTAGCGGAGAATAAGCCCATCTCCCGCTCAGCACAGATGAGTTTGCTCGGCAAAACACTGTTTGATGTTCAGGAGGCCAGTTAATTTTGTGGAATGCGCACAACTGGCCCAACTGTTTCATTTTTACTTATTTCTTTGGATTTTGTTTTGCTGTGTCTACTTTGTTATTACTCAGGAGGTCGTATAAAGGCCTTGCTATACAGTAATATAAAACAAAACATAACAGCTTTGTTAACTCTTCTACTGTTGTGGGCCGATTGTGTTTTAGGGCTTGTACTGGGGCAACATCAGCAGGGTCCATTGTATAGCCCTCTTCTGTGACTAACTTGCCAAGAAAACTTACCTTTATGTTTGAAAACCTCACATTTACAAGGAGTCAACTTCAGTCCGGGGCTTTTGTGTCTGTATAGAATGTTTCTGAGATCCCGGATGTGATCTTCAAAAGTCTGTAAATGAACAAGATAATCATTGAGGTAAGGCAGACAAATATTATCCCTCAACGCCCACAGACCTTCCTCCATTGATCTTTGGAATGCTGCTGGAGCTGAGGATAAACTGAAGGGAATTCTTACCCATTCAAAGAGACCCCAGGGCGTGATAAATAAAGTGAGGGGACGGCTGGATTCTTCCAGGAAGCCATGGTGATATGCCTTGCCTTGATCAAGGACTGAGATTTGGGTACTTCCCTTATGACTGTTTAACATGTCCTGTATGGGGGAATAGGGTGGCAATCGGGTATTGACTTTTTGTCAAGCTCCCAAAGTCGCAGCACAAGCAAAGGCCCCTAACTTTTTTTTGCACACAGACAATGGAACTTGAGTAAGCTTACTTCGATTTGGTTATCCAGCCCCTGTTTAACAGATCTTCCAAGTATTCTCTCACTTCCTTCTGAAGTGGCATAGTGACCGAAATGTATGTCTTTTTTTACAGGGGTGAGGTGATTCATCCTATTTTCAACTGCAGAGAGGGAATTAGACCCACGTCATACTCATCAAGCGTCTCTCTCCTCCCATAACAGCTGCTTACATTTTTCTTTCTTGGGTGGGGAAGGTGCTCCAGAGGAACTGAAGGTTCCAAGGCATCCGGTGACTCCTTTGCAATGAAGTCTGTTTTTTTACATTCACTGTTTTCTGCCTTTTTGTTTACATTGTTTGTCACTACCTGGCCAAAAGTAGTGGGTCTCATTTTTGCAGGGTAGATGACCTTGACTCTTGCATCTGTCCAAAAAGCTGAATGTCATAAGTTGCAGAGTTTGTAATTGGGATGGTAAATGTCAACCGGCTCTCCTTTTTTACCTGGACTACCCCACTCTGCACCTGTAACCCCTCTGGTAATTGACTGTATTAGCTTGGCTCAAACAGTACATTCTGCATGTCTGTGAGGGTGCCAACTCGGACAAAACAATTAACTGCTTTAGTTTGGCCAGCAGGAACAATCACTGTCACAACCTAATTTTACAGTGCCTTCTCCAACACCATCCTCTCCACTTTGCATCAGCTTCAGGGAAAACTTCCATCTTTTTACAATAGAAGGAAAAAGCAGCACTGACTACATCACTGATAATATCAGGGATTTCTATGCCCATTTTAAGGACCTGTTCAATCGCATTAAATCAAATTATGGGTTGGTATGCCACTCCTACTCCAGATGTCACTAACACTGGGACGCTCGATTTTCAGAAGTGTCTACCAAGTGTCTGTAGGAAGTTTGAAAGTAACCTCCACCCACCCAGAAAATGGAATAGGTTTACTTCCCTCCCATCTAACACATCTGGACTAACTAACTCTAGATCTAACGCTAGATCCCGGACTACCGTATCTGGCATGTTGCAATGTCTTCAAGTCTTATTCATGAGGCAGACCTGCGACCCTGTGTCCCACAACACCTTAAAGTCTCCACATCATTAAACGGTAAGCGAATCCCATATTATTTCCAATCAGATTGACAAGCTTTCATCTGCAATTAGGAGATAGTAAATTGACACCAACCGTTTCTTTTTCCAGGATTGTCTCAGTTTTAACTGCAAACTTTGCCTCTAACTTCTGAGGCTGTCTGTAACTAGATCTTAAAGCTCTTGTGTCTCTGCTTGTGTGGGTGTGGTGATCACTGTACTAGAAGTCATAATTACTTGTCCTGTACCTTGTGTTTTTCTAGATCTGCAGTCCCGTGGCATGTGGCCACTCCTCCCGCATTTGAAAAAGTGGTCGCATTGATCTCTATTATTAGCAGACTGACAGCTCTTGCACCCTTGCTTTCTGTTGGCTTTAAAGTTGAAATGGGCTTTGGGAGACTCCAGAATGGCTTTCTTTGTCTCCTTCATTTCACGCTTTAGCTGTGTTAACATGTCAAGAAGCTCTGATTCAGTGTAGGTTGTTGTGTCCGGTGGTTTAGGGCTTTAACCTTTCGCCGTTCCAGAACGACATGGTTGGCTGTTCACACTGGCTATTGTTGTATCTGGACCTGCTGGAGCTTCCACTCTGACCTCTTTAACTCTGGATTCTTTAATGTGTTTTTTGAACTTTTGATTTCTTTCAAGACTAGCAGCTGCATTTGCTTTGGCTATCAGTTGCTCATCAGGAACAGTTAGATCATCTAAATAGTGCTTGAGTTGGTATTTTACATCAGCACTCAGCAGAGCAGTTTTGACAACCTTGAGAACCTTTCTCTAAATCAACTCAGGACTGTACTGTTCTTCTGCTCTAGGCTCCTATAATGCTAACAGTATTCTTTCTTTTAACCCCATGGCCCAAAATAAAAAAGTTCTGTGGTGACTCGTTACCGTCCTGGGTGAGATTGATCAGGCAGTTGTATCGATCAGTGGAACTACCCTTTTAATAGTGTTGACGCAGGATTGTCCACAAGTGTGAGAGGGTGAGGTCTGACTTTATCTCCAGCATCACGGAAGCTGAGACCAGGACTCGCTGCTCTGACAACCGCTTCAATGATCACAGCGTCACTGTAATTCCCCTTTAGACCCATTTCATACTGGTGGGGGAGATTTGAATAGGACAACTTTTGTTCCCGCTCTTTGATCTGGCCATTGATCCAAAACTCTTTTCTAATGGTCACTTGAGGCAGTGTAAGAGCAGGAGGACTGTGTGACGTCTGACTCTGGTGACTTGGTCCCTCTCAAGGTTAATTTGGCCATTTCTGCTTCAATCCATTTAGTAGGGTCCATAAAACGTTCCTGCAGAGCAGCATATTGCTTTCATAAACTCACAAGACCTTCTGTCTCATGACTTGTGTCTGCTGTCTGCAGCAGCGGAGGTGTAGCTGGCTGAAGCATGACTGGATTAGCCTCATTTGCATAGGTGATTAGCTTTAGCAGAAAGCGCTAGGTCCTCCTCTTTACTTGCAACAATGTTTTCAGCTTCCTCACTTATGAATCATAACAGCATGTGCTTCTTGGATAACGATCCCAGATCAACCTCACGTGGTTGATGACCCGATTGGTATTGGTTGTTGTCTCCCAATCTCAATATTTAATTTGTTATTATTATTATTGCTATGATCAGTGTTTTACATTTCAAGCTTATTTTTCTGGACAAATACTCCACTAGAAGGCTGCATGTCATGAAGGGATCACAACATTTTATTGCTATAAAGTGCAGCAGAATACGGCAGCAGTTCAAACAGGAGGCTAACAAAACCAGTTCAGTCAAGCTAGCGAGATGTTCACAGGTTTGTACTTCTTAAAAGCGTTTTAAACTGACAACAAGTATTTCTATTGGCCTGTCTTGACACAAAAAACAATCTACAAGTGCATTTCAGAAAAAAAAAGATCAGGTTTTTGCTTCTTTTTAATGTTAAACTATGTGCTGCCAACAGAGATGGCTGAACAGCAGCTGCTAACTGTGCCAAGTTTCAGCTGTCTGATTTAACTGCTTATGACCCATGCTCTTCATGATATGCCTTTTAATTTCTCTGACAGAGCTTTAGTTAACTATATTAATAACAGAGGTTAAAAAAGTGATGTCTTAAGACTTTAACCACTTAAGAGGTTAAAAAAGAATCTCATAATCTTAAAAATAAACAACAAATGGTTCTAATGATATCAGCTAGGAATTAATACTCATCATCATATTCACGCTACAATAGAGTCATCATTATTTTTAAAAATTTTAAAGGAAGATGTGAATCCCATTTGGCAAAAAATGTTCAATAGTTTTGAAAACAGTAAAATTAAAGTGACTAAACTTTTTCACATGACTAATTATCACCTATATTTATTAGATAAAAGTACATTTTTTTTCCGAGGTACAAGTTGTACTATTTTTATGTAATTGTCCGTTACTTTACAGAAGTGCTCTGTTTAAGTTTTAAATGATGAAAGAAGGTCAATGAAAAAAAAACAAAAAACAGGACAACCTGTGGTTCATTTTTTAAATGTTCAACAAACGTATCGGATTGGGACTCTGTATCAGCAGATACTCAGCATGAAACGACTCGAAATCGGATTGAGCCCAAAAAACCTGATCAGGACGTCCCTACTTTATAAGATATTTAAATATCTTTTGGACTAATACCATCACTGTGACCTTTAGTCCTGAAGGTGTCAGCCGGAGAGAGGGAGTACACTAATTGGTATGAATAACTGGGAATGTCAATGCTTTGCTGGCAAAGACCTTAACTTCTCTCCACTGGGTTCTACGGTGTGTGTGTGTGTGTGTCAGGGCAACAGAATCCTCTTAAGTCTCTGCCAAGAGCGTGATGTACTAGGGAGTGTAAAAGAAAGTAGATATGACACTCTACTTGTTTCTTAGCTCCTGATGTGTCAAAGTCTGGGAACATCCCTGGTGTCTCATACCAATGTAATATTGGCTGGAGAGAGTGGTCAAAGAATAACACAGAGGTCGTTTATAATTTCTGCAGGATGCAAAGTTATTCTGTTATAGTCAAAGTTTTATTTAAAATGTCTTCCTTTCAGTTGAATCGTTTCATTTTAAAACTGCTGGATAACTGAAGTTATTATCTGAAGTGCAACCAACGCATTTGACAAATGGGAGAGCAGCTAGAACGAACTAATTTTGAAAAATAAAAACAGTAACTTCACTTTTTGCTGCAACTATTAGCATCAGAGACATCATACTTATTCTCTGTTGGTCACTTAAGACTTTTTTTCATGATGACTTCCTCAACCAAGTTTTGTTTTTGTGCAACAAAGGACTTTAGTCATTTTTTGGTAATGAAGAAATGATGTCTAAATAAACAAATACTTATGTGTGTGTCATAATAAGTCAGTATTAACCAGTACGAAAAGTTAGTGTTAAAAGTGATAAACTTGGTAGACATTGAATACTTAAACAAAAGGGTTTTTCATGGTTTAAACTTACCAGAACTGCTGGTAAGCGTGCAAAATGAGGATGTGGACAGTAGTTTGGCAGAACAGGCCGCCAACTACTTGAGGTGGTCCCAGGACCCCTGGATTCAGACTGTATTGTTGATTTAATGAATAACACCAATCCACAGAACCCCAACTGCACCAGATGGAACAGAGTGTATCCTTTGGTTCCAGCTTTGAAAAGAAAACCTATTTTTTGATAGGCTGGCCATTTCTGGCAATTTAGGCTACTGGCAATTTTTCTTGTGGTAACATTTCCACAGGTGGAGCTCATAAATTAGGACAGGTAAATCAATCTTGGTGTTCTGATGTTGTGCACGTGACTAATTTTTCCCCTCAGAGCCGTGTGGACACTGTGGTGGTGGTGTGGTAAGAATCAAGTATGATAAACGTCCCTAGAATGTTGACAGAATTCATTATGTACATTATAACCTAAAAAGACTAAATGATTATATACAAGCAGACTTTGAAGCTATGAAAAAACAGCTAGACGCAGACTCACTGATGACCTTCCAGTACAGGATTGCTCTTAACATGCTCTTGGCCGAAACAGCAGGTGTATGTGGGATTTTTTGAGACATGTTTGACGTATGACAAAATTCCTAACACGATAAATTCTTTTGGGTGTTGAAAATAAGGTTAAAAGCTCCAAATAAACCTTTCCTGAGAGGCAGTTTAACTTACACAGATGTTGATTCCACCCATCACAGAAGGTTTATTTTTACCCTGTTTTACAAGTGTGTGCCATTTTAATTGTTTTGCAGCACTGTGATATCCATTTTTGCAGTTACAGCTTAAATGTGGCCTCCTCCGGAGGCCAAGAGGGGGAATGAAGAAATTAAGTCTAAATAAATAAATACTTGTGTGTCATAATAATTCAGTATTAACCAGTATGAAAATTTTGTGTTAAAAGTGATAAACTTGTTAGACTTTGAATACTTAAACAAAAGGGTTTTTCATGGTTTAAACTTTGCAGACAGTTTTATGATTGTGTGAATGAATGATATGATAGTTTCTCACAGCATACAAGGTTAGTTCACATAGGGAGTATGCTGCTTTGAAACAAATGTGTGCAGATGGGAGTGAACGAAGAGCTGATAAGGAGTTAACGAGGAGCAGAGGCACCTGCGAAAGGATGAGAAAAGGCGGACGGTGGGAAAATGCATCTCCAGGGAGAAGATCCAACCACTTATTTTGATCCAACCTTCTTTTTGCACATTGTGTAATAAAACTCTGGGTCAAAGGGCAAAAGGGTGTCTTTATTTTTTGTGCAGGGAGAAGAGCATCCGCTAGATGCTTTCCCAGGGACAGCTGGAGACCCTAAATTCATGTATTAGATATATGGGTGTCAGGAATAAAAATCTTTGGTGGAAAACCTCAAAATCGTTCCAGACCTCGATTTTTGAACACGCACTTAGGCATAATCGGCGAATTAAAGCCTACAGTAATAATTGTGTCTATTCCTGTTCCTCTTACAGCCAGTAGCTATTTGTCTTTTGGTTGTAGAAGATGTGGAGCACATTTAAAGAAAATTAATTTTTGGCCTTGTATAATCCTTGAAGCATACAGTCCATGTAGTCCACAGAAAGCATGATAATAATATGAATAATATGAATAATATGAATAATATGAATAATATGAGCCACTGTTGTCACAGGAAGTTCAAGCTGTTTAGAGATGGTCTTATAGCCTTTACCTTTAAGATGTTTATCTATCATTTGTTTTCGGATGTCCTGGGACAATTCTCTCCTTGGCTTTCTGTTGTCCATGTTCAGTGTGGTACACACCTTTTCACCAAACAGCAGAGTGACTACTTGTCTCCCTTTAAATAGGCAGACTGACTGATTATGAGTTTGGTAACACCTGTGATGTCAATGAAAGGACACACCTGAGTTAATCATGTCAGTCTGGTCAAATAGTTTTCAATCTTTTAAAGAGGTACCATCATTTTTGTCCAGGCCTGTTTCATTAGTTTGTTTTTTTTTAATAATTATGTTAATCAGCAATTCAAAAGTGATGGCTGATTTTGATTATTTAATTTTCAATAAATTTTTATTTATTGTTACTTTTGTAAGTTTCAAGTGATTTCAGTGAGAATTGTGGGTTTTTCCTTCTTTAACTGAGGGGTACCAACAATTTTGTCCACGTGTGTAGCTTCACAACCTGAAGAATTTGCAATAACTTAGCCATCCATCAACTAAATGGTCTTTAGAAACTTCAGAAGGGTTAGGGTTAATCCTAAGACCAGTAGATACACCTTTAAATATACTAACAAGTTAGCAAAGCATCTGGTTAAATTGGCCTAAAAAGCAATCATGTTGTGCTTAACAAATAATCCCAGGTCTTATTAAATAGTTAAATTAATGTTTCATCATTGAGAATTTGATCAACTTTACTCGTCATTAAAAGACTCCATCAAATATGTGCAAAAATTGGTGTTCCCAATTAAAATCCAGGTGTTAAGGGTAAAACATTGATGACATGATGCTTCACAAAGTGACTGCTTTAGTGTCTGAGCCAAACCGGATCTGTGGGTAACAGTCAGAAGTCCACTGGACACGTCTCCAGTGAACTCAACTGATGGATCCGATGTACCGTAGAGGTTTGAACCTCTTTTGGTTTGGGGTGGAGCTGTGTCCATCTTTGTTTCTTTTCATGACACTGTCCTATAACCTCAATTTGCCAGTCGGAGGCTGCAATCTAGAGCCACCTGATGAAGCTTTGCACGGAACTCCCACCAACAAAAACAGCAGATTCCAGCAGGAACAGTTCAGAAAAGCAGAGTGCTGGTGAGGGTTGATGATGAGATGTTGATGTGTTTGTCTCGTAGTGTGTGAGTAGATCTGGAATAGTTGCTGTCATTTTGCCTAGAGAGTGTGGGGTTTTGCTCTTAAAGTTGACTGAAGCAGACTAGGGTTACTGTAAACTCAGCCTCAGACAGGATATATTTAGACAGATATTTCTGTGAGATAGCCTGGTGACAGCAGGTCTTCAGAGGATAAAGTTACTTCTGGAGTCCACATTAAAACAGTAGGCGGTCCGTGATGGTGGGTCATTAGTCAAAAAGGATTAGGAAGGCGACATAAGTGGTTAACAAGAAGAGGGCACTAATAAATATACCTTCCCCCAGATACATCTATTGCCATCATCACACTGACATCTGCGTAGCAGCAGCAAACACAAATAAATGCACGTCAGTTACACTTGAGTCACATGTGTAATCTACACTTTTTGAAGCTCTGAGAAGTTGATGTGCAATACTAGTTAAAGTTATCCATGTCTCGAAGCACAGCAGTATGTCCTCCACAGACAGAAACAGAAAAAGCCACACTTTCCATTTGAAAAGAGTTGCCTTCTTCTGAGTAGGAAAACTGTTTTTTTTTTTTTTATTTACAGGAGTGGAAATCAAGCAAGCAGAGGGTGAATTGATGTTAGTCCATTCATTTGTTTTACCACTCTTCTATGCAAAAGAATCTGCTGTCAGGTTGCAGTAAGCAGACACAAATGGAGGACAGCTGGCAGCTCCAAGAAAAAAAAAAAAAGTCTTTACAGACAGTTCCACAAAAAAAATTTAAGCCTCACTAATGAAAAAGTTAAAAAAAAAAAAAAAAAAAAAAAAAAAAAAAAAAAAAATCATTGTAGTCAGAACTTCTCCACTCAACCTCCCAAAAACCCCTGGCAGGACCGCCAAGAAGCTGGGGAGCAGCAACACAAAACAAACCTGCAGGGAAGCAAGAAGAGGAAACTCCTTAAATACTGACAGGGGAAGACAACTGACAATGGGAAACAGGTGAAACACATCAGGGAGGAGTGGTAATCAGCCCAGGGAGGAAAACACCCAACAGGAAGAGTGAAACCAAAAAATAAAATGACAAAAAGCAAACAATTTGGCTCAAACACAGCACATAACACATTAGTGTTACCAGTGGTCTTTTAATTATGATTAAGCTGAGAAAAAACCTGCATCGTTTTTCAACAACATAGTTTATGTTTAAAAGCCTACCCACCCTCCTATCGTCCCTTTGTTTACATGCTCTCCCACTAGCTTACAGCCATTGACTGTATATAGAACTGGAGCGGGTGGGATGTCAACCATAGAAAATGCTATACCTCTGGCTCCAGCAAAATTAAGCCAATTCAGTCACACCATTTTTCTCCAATACGGATGTTGCTATTTGGAGTCAGACAACAGTGATTGGTTCAAGTTGGTCTGAGTCAGTGTTTCTATGGCAACTACCGTCGCCAATCAGGAGGGAGCTTGTTCAAAATCGACTCCCCTTCCACTGACAGTGGGATTTGAGGTGGGGCCAGCGGGCACCACAAGCTTTACTGAGACATCTGATTGCTCAGTTTAAAACTTGAAGAACTTACAATGAAGAAAAAAAAATCATGAAAAAAAAAGAATTATCAAGAAGAAAAATGTATCAGGGAAAGAACAGTCATTTTGACAAATAGAATGACTGAGTAACAACTGTTTATTTCTGTAAAGACGTTTATGGGATTTCACTTCTTGGAGCAAGCGGGCACTTCCTCTTTGGAACGCCAGGGGGGAGGGGTCACTCGGTCTAGTAATCTCTGCACTGTTGAAGCTTATAGCCCCTCACAACTCCACCCTCACAGTAGCAGTGAAACAAAAATGTCAAGCAGTATCAGAGCTATCCAGCCGTACAGTTATGATCCAGATTCCAGCACTTTAGAGTGACTTCAGAATGACTGTAATAAAACACTGGTAAATTATGTTTGATATTTGAGAAGAATGGAGTAAGTGAGTTTTATTTGTATTGCACCTTTCACAGACTGAAGTCACACGGTGCTTCACAAAGACAAGAACATAGACCACATAAAACAATCATCTCAATTCCAAATAAAAACAGTTTCAGTTGCTTAACAAAATAAACGGTTTTGAGTTGGCTTTTAAAAGAGTTTAGAGTCCAGGGAACGCAGGGAGAGCGAGAGCTCATTCCAGAGTTTAGGAGCAACAGCCTGGAAAGATCCGTCTCCTCTGGTCTGAAAGCGTGTGCGAAGGACCATCAACAGGTTTCATCTTCGCTCTGTGGGTTCGTGTTCGCTGTGGAGAATCTCTGAGGGGATACCAGACCAGAGCGGGGAGGGTTACCTGTTCGGGAAAGAGGCCCGTGTCTGAGGTGCTGTTAGGGGAGGGGTTGCAAAGGAAATGTTCAGTTCTGGAAAATATTTTACTCATCGCATGCTTCGCCGAGGCACTCCCCCTCGACTGCCACCCAAACCACATTGCACTGGCCCCTCTGAGCTCTCCTGCAAGTGGTGGGCCCACGGGAGAGTGATCCCACGTCGATTCTTTAGGCTTTACCCGACCGGGGCCTGTGGGAGGAACCCCGGCCAGCAGGCGCTCACCTGCGAGAGCCAACCCCAGGCCTGGCGTAAGTAGGACGGTGAGGCGTATGGATCCATATCCAACCAGAGTTTAATGCAAAGGCACAGGAGGACAAGGCAAGGTGAGATCAAAAGGCTGGCAAGGGTCAATACAAGGAACAAGGCAGGAGTTGAGCAAAAACAGGCAAAGGTCACAAACACAGGAAGGCAAACAAAGCAGCTTGCTTAGACTGAACGAGGGAAAACAGTTCGAGACTACACATGGAGTCTAGAGTGGATCAGGCTTAAGAGCAGTGTGGTGATGACGATAATGTGGAACAGTTGATGAAGACAAGAAGCGGAGGGCAGATGCATGATGGGAAATGGAGTTCCACAGGATGACAGAGGCTATTAGTACTCAGGTGAGGACCCCCTCTGGTGGTCGGAGAGTGATATGGATGACTGAGTCCTGACACGTGACTCCAGGTTGGGGCCCCTGTAACGCCAATCCGGGCGACGTAACAAGATCAATCTATGATTACTCTTCTCATAAAGGGGGTTGTGAATTTATTTATTTACTTATTATTTTAATATTATAATTTTTTATTTATTTAATAATAAAATTATTTATTTCAATTTGTTGGACAAATAAATAAATAAATATGCCATTAAATCTTTAAAAGTTTTTTTTAAAGGCAATTTTTATATTTTAATCTGACATATATTCGGGCAACCGTGGTACAGTGGAAAGGGCAGTCGGCCTGTGATTGAAAGATTGCAGGTTCAATTCCCGCCTTGCCCGCCCATGCGTCAAAGTGTCCTTGGGCAAGACACTGAACCCCGCATTGCCTCCGATGGAAGGTTGGCAGCAGAGCCACCATCAGCAAAACCATCAGCAAAACCATCAGAAAATGGGTGAGTGGGTGAGTGGGTCCGTGACTGTAAAGCACCTTGGGCCATCAATGAAGGTAGCAAAACTCTATAAAAGTATACACCATTTATATTGAAACCACATTTATTGATTTTCAGTTTTATTTGTTTAATACTAATTTTAAATAATTAAAGACACTTTTATTTAATTATTTCAAGACATCTTTTGTTTTGTTGGAATAAATAAATTAAGTTAATCAGAAAGCTGAACTGTTTAATTTGCTGCTGCCACAAAAAAGGAATAAAAATGCAGTTGCAGAAATTTAAACAATGCATCTAACAAGTAAAAACAGACATTTACTTCCACACTTTAAAATGCTGTTAAGATGTCAGCTTAATGTGAACAAAATGGCTTTCTATGTTTGATTAGAAAAGAAAATTCCTATTGGGTAATAGTAAAAAAAGTAACTTTTCAGGAGCAGGGATAACAGTAAAGCTTCTTGGATAAATTGAAAGTATCGCCCTTATTGTCAACTTCATTGTTGCCTGAGTTGGTTTTGTCTTTTCACAAGTGAAGATAATGAAGACAATTAAACTTGAAATATCTTTACTGGAATATCTTTATCTTTAATATCTTCTACTGGTAGTATTGTTTATATCAAAATAAAAAACCTTTAAATCACTGTGTTATGTGGCTTTTTGAAGTATACATTTGTTCTGTACACCAGCACTGCCAGGTGTCACTGTTTGTCAATAGAAAAAGACGTGTTTTTACATAGAACAGTTTTTGTTTGAAACTAGTGATAGTTGGTGCTAAATGGTACCTTTTAGAAACCTGACTGTGCTTCAACAATGAGCTGTGCGTACACGAAGTTGACATCTAAAGTTGTGCTTTTTGTCACCACTAGAGGGCAATTTACACCTTTTTTCACAACCAAACCTCAACATTCACAAAGATTTACTCTACTCATGTCTGCATCACAAACTATTGGCCAGTATTATTCAACGAAGGCATGTCTTGTTTGAATGCTTGTCTATAAAATTTCATCAAGAGATTTACAGAACAACAACATTGAACTTTTGTACCCACATTCTAGCAAATTCAAACAAATTACCCATGAAAACATGAAGACAAATCTCAATCGAAACAGTAATGCAACAAATGTTACAGAAAATAGCAATTAAAGTTCATTTAAACAAGATTACAAAACATCTAATGTATAACACAACTGACATCAGACACATCTGGAAAAACAAATGTGAACAGATTTATTCCATTGATCAAATCTGAATCCAAGTCTCTTTTGAATATTACATGTCTGGTTTTTTTCTCTTTCACTGATTTTTATTATGAACATCTGAAGGACAAGTGTCTATCAAATCACTCTTTTATCAGCTGATAGTTTTGGGTTGATTGTTTTTTGCTTTTGTGCTTGATTGGTTGTTTGATTGCTGTTTTTTTTTGGCTGTTAAGTTGTTGCATGGAAGACATAGATGACGTTGAAAGATCAGATTTAATTACTTTGCAGAGCCCTAATAAAACATCAGTAATCATGTGATCATGAGATCCGTCAGACTCTCGCAGCGCGGTGACCTTCAGCATACATTGCAGAAGCATAGTCTGAATGAGGGCGTTTTCCGAGGTACTTCCACCTGTCTGTGACCCAGTTTGATTACTGGTTGACCCACATTAGTCCGAGAAGGAAAACAAAATAGGAATAAAATTAGAGAACCTTTTCATTATTGACACAAGGCAAGTCTAAAAAAACCCATAATGTTCAGGAGAAAAAAGGATCAGATTTTCCACCATGTTGGATTTTTGACTCCACCCGCTGATCGCAATGGTTGAGCACGTCACGGGTCAAAGCTGAGTTCTTGACTAAATGACGTATCCAAAGCTCAGATTATTTAACTCAGCTACGACACCTATAATCAGGTGTTCTGATCACATCTGCACCATGTATGAGAACTGGACTGAGGGACCCCTCCCCCCTGTTGTCATTCTGTTTTTCAGAAAAACCTTGTTCAAAGGTTCTTGACAATCCTCATTTTTTTCACAATATATTTCCTTTAGAGCAATTTATCAAGTTATAAACTGACCAATCAGATCCCTCAGTAGAAGCATGGGGTGCCTGCTGGCCCCCACCTTAAACGCTTGATTGACAGATCGTCCAGAGCCCATTTTCAGTGGAAGGAGTGTGGCCCTCCAACAAGCTAACTCCTAATGGATGACAGTTGCCATAGAAACAGTGACAAACCAACCCTAACCCATCACTGCTTACTGAGCTCGTCTCCAACATGGCGGCATCCATATCACAAAAAAATGGCAACCAAATAGACTTTATGTTGTTTTCTGTGGATGATGTCACACTCATTCAGTCCAGTTCTCTGATACAGTCAATGATGTACCATTGAACTGGCGTGCCTCTGCAGAGCCAATGACGCTCAGTGATGAATGCAGATTGATTTCGAATTACATCTCTAGCTGTTGTTTGTCCATTGATCTCTTTCTTTGGGAGCTTCTTTCCAGAAATCCTGACACTGTTGTTGTAAGTCATACTGACATTGGCCAGAGTTCTGCTTTAAGTTTGCTGTCAACTGTTTTAAGAGAAATACTAACATTTGAGAAGCGAACACCCACATGTTCACTTCCAGAATGAGTGTTTTTCAAGGTTAACTTGCATCAGTGATTTTCTGTGTACTTGAATGCAAGCACAGTGCAACAGAATTCCTTCAGGTTTGCAGCAGGTCTCCTTGTTGCTGCAGCGACATCTTCAGGCTGTTGTATCATGCACTGAGCTCATCCCGGATCTGATATTTCTACTTTATGATTATGTGTCTATTGTTGACATTGTTGTATACGTTGTGAGGAGCTCGTGGGGTTTTTGTGTGTCTTAAAACGTCGTATCTTTTACAGGACGTTTTTTTTCTTTAAATGCACAGTGTTGCCTTTCTCTCTGCTCCATTTTTCTCTTTGAATGTCAGGTTCCAGCCCCTGCTGGTGTTCGGCCCATTGTTCTGCTCCACCTCTCTGCTCAGCCTGCTGCTGTCTTTAGAGGGGTGGGACTTTTCAACTTCTGCCTCACGTGGAATTTTTCACTTCCTTTTTACAGTGAAACCCCAGTAGCTGCAATACGTCTGAGGAAACTGTGTACTGTTACAGTACTGATATTGCAGCACTTTTATCTGCTTCCACTTATGGAGGCTGGCAGTTAAACTGAGCAGAGAGCTGACAGAAAAACAAGTGTTTTTCAAACTCACACAGGGATTATGAGCTGCTTTTCTGACCTGCAATGGAAGATTTCAGGAAAAACTTCAGAGGAATGTGAGTAATTTCAGAGTGTTGCAGCAGGGTGCTCGTCATGAAGGAATGCTCTGTTGTCAGAAATGGTTCAGGTATTCTGTGGAAGCTTTTATTACTGACTGGGGGATTCTGGGTCAAACCGCTCTGACAGATTTTCTTTCAGATTTGTTCGACGGTTTATGAAACTGCTATGTTTCTCAATCATCCTGCACTAAGGGCCCAAAAATTCATAGCAAGGAAATCTGTCAAGTGTTTTATACACAGCTGCATGGTGTAGTGCTCACACAAAACACACCATCAGAATTCTTTCATTTGCCCAAAAGAGCAGGGTTAACATCAGAAAATGTGAAATGTCGAATCCAGATATTCAGAAAGACTGGGACAAGTCTAAGCCTGATTGAGGCTTTGTCTGAGTTCTTTGCTTTTTGATGACAGGCTGTTTATTCATGTTTCAGTTGGATTTGTCACTGATATGTTTCCAGAGTCTCTGTGCACTTTAAAAAAAAGAGCTTGTTCTCTAATTATTACTCTGATGAATGACTTTTAGATCAATGGCAGCTTTAGAAATCAGTTCAGACTTTCAGTGGAAAAACTTCGAAATTCGTGTTCCTGGTCCGACCTGGAACATGAACAGCTGGATTGATCCAATAGTGCTCGCCATTATTTTTGCGCTGCCAATGCGAGCTTGGGGCTATAAGCTTGTGCACTAATGTGCAAACAAAGCTCATAGCGGCGGGGAGGGGCGGTGCTTCCTGAGCCAACAGTCCCACCCACAAACCAGAATTGTATTTCTAATGAGCTACTGCCACTGGACATAACATATGTCTTAAAAAACAACAAAGTCTTTTTGATTTGGGCTAAAAACTGCACAGTCATCAGAAGCTCTTCAAAGTGTTCCTTTCACCTCTAGACAAAGTCCTCAGTCGAGGTCATGGTTCAACTGGAGACAGTTGACATGAAAATGGTGCTGTCTTCTCAAGGCGGAAGACTGGCATGAAAAGAATTATGGCTAAAATTGCATTTCTAAGTATTTCCTTATTCAAGTCATCATGAATTAGGAGCAGATTAAATATGTTTGACATAGTTTGTAGTTGCTACTACAAAGAGAACCTATAATTTGCAGACCATGAGCTTTGTGCTCCGCTCCATTCTGATGCATCCAGGTCTTTGTTTCCCTCATATGATCTGGAATCTGGTTTAAAACTGTAAGGATCCAAAGCTCTAATATTGCTCACCATTTTGTTGCACCACTAATGTTAGGCAGGGGGTGTGAGGGGCTGTAAGCTAGCAGGTGAGAGTGTAAACTAAGGCATGATGGGAAATGAGCAGAGGCTTACTCTGCACCAAAAGTCCTGCCTACAACTCCAGTTTCTGATGCAGTCCTGCTGTTTCACAGAAACTTTTTCCTAGAAATTGGGTTTTATTTATCCTGTCTAAAAGCAGCATATTCAGATTTAAAAGAGCGCTGGGACCTAGAGTTGGAATAGATTGGAGTGGCGCTTTAACAGAGAGCTGATTTCCCTCCTGAGACGTGTAATGGTTAGCAAACATTATTGCAAGGTGGGTGGAGAATCTTTTGAAAATACTTGTTTGTCAATAATTTGGCTCATGAACTTAATATAAAAGGAAAACTTCATGTTTTACCATTTTGATCTTTTGCAGGCTCAGCTTTAGGTTTGTCTACATTTTCACCTACAACTTGTTCCAGTTCTGCGGTCACACATGGATCCTGGCTAATACCATCACAAGGTTTTTGACGTTTGGTAAAGGTATGAATGACGATTCCAAACATGCGTATGTTCTGACATCTCCTCTCAGCCTGATATGATGCTGTTGGTGAGTTGGAAAAAGACCTTCCTGGTGTCTCTGCAGATGCTTTGGCCGACACCTTTTACTCGGTTGGCTTTGTGATGAACCTGTGCCAACTTCTGTCAGTGCTGGAGCTTTTCCACATTGCAGACGGCGTTGAGAAAGCCAGACTTCTTCCTCGCTTTGTTCAGGTGTGTGAGACAACTCATTTGCTGTCTGACAATGTGAACTTCTGTCATTCACCTGGACTCATGCACCGTGCTCATGGTCTCATTCAGGTCATGGAGAAGAACATTTTGCTGATCACGGTCACCATGTGTGAAGACATTCAAAGAGAGCCAGTAGTGTGTGTGCAGTTCTTCCTGTGGAACATTCTGGACCTCCTGCGGTACGTCCCTGAGCAGTTACAAGGTTCCCAGTGGTTGGAGCATCTAACAGATCCGCTTTATTTAGCATTTTCATCATGTTTCTAATGATGGCAATGTACAAACTGATGTCATCTTTTCAGAAGTCTAATTTTCACGAGGCCAAACATGATCCATGACTGGTAAAACCACTCAACGCATTAGAATCTAATGGAAGCGAACTTTATTTATCTCACAGAGAGGAAATCCAGTCATGGCAGCTCAAAAGAAAACACAAGTCCCAGATCCGTCCAAATACGCCAAACTAACAAACAAGTAAACCAATTCATTGATGAATAAATACAAGAATTATTGCTGATGACCTTATCATACAGAGGAGTTGTGCAGTCCAAAAGCAGTTGGAGGAAATGATTTGCTGTAACACTGTAAAGGAAGGCAGCCTTGGATGACTCACTCGCACTAAAATAAGAATCACAGGTGTTCCCACAGTCAAAGGCTTGATTGGATTATTTGGACCTATAAGCACAACCAGGTTATGTTTTTAGAGCTTCCTACCTTCCTCAAACACCTCTGCCTTTGGTGACAGCCATTGACGATCAATCAGGTGTCCTGAAGCAGGGCACCATGGGAAATTTGCAGGACCGAGGTCCCCAAAGTCCAGAGCTGAGAAATGTGACGTGACAGTTTTAAACTTATGACAATACCCAACTAACCTCACCAAACCTAGCTTGTACCACAGTCCAAAGAAATGAAGTTATTTTCCTTTTCTTACTTTTTTGAAGTGATTCTCAGCAGTGAAACATGATGCTTGATAACAATTTTTGTATGGATGGAAATATAGAGACACAAGATTATAATCTCCAATGTAGGTTAATGTTCAATTTTTGTTTTGGTGCAAATTGCAGAGATTTGGCTGATCTGCAGGAGCATGCTCAGATCTCAGATCACAGCTCAGACCTGTAAGCAAATAAAGTCTGATGACCTGATTATAAGGTGAAAAGCAAATCTTATTTACTGACCTGGAAGAAGCATTGTTCAGCTATGGCTTCTGGATCAGTGTTCGTGTCTTATTCAGCAGTAAATGCCAGGCTTGAAGCTGAAGATATGCTTGTGAACTACTTTTATTTTGAAAAGTTAGAAGACAAATGTTTTCAAAATGTTTATTAATGAATGGAATTGTGTTGGTTTAACACAGCAGAGTGTTTCTTAACCCTTCACTAGATTACGCTGTGTTCAGTATTTATGCAAGAAACTTTCAAACATTTTTTTGAAGAAATTAAAATGTTTACCAGAGCTGGCATGTGGGCGTAGCCATCATTTAAATGGCGCTATCTCAAAAGAACCTTTGGTGACACACTTAAACTGTTTCATGACTTCAAAGAAAGTGTCCTTTGTGTGTCAACAGGTACCCTCATGAGCTGCTGTGTGTTGTGGCTACCCCCTCCATCACCATGCTGTGGACGCGATATTCTCTCTGGATCCCTTTGTACACCCTGTCAGTTATCAACGAAGGTGACTCCCAGCATAAATTAACCTTTCATTGTCAAATCCTGAAGCACCAGATTCCGACCAAAGTTACAGGAAGCAGAAGTTCACTGACAGGAGCTGCCAGCAATGACCTGGTGAGAAAGTGTTGGTGAAAAAACAGGAATTCAAGTATTTGTTTTTACATGAAGATTCCCTAAAGGTGGATGTTCATCAGAAACACATCAACAAAGCTGTTAAAAATGGCAGTAAAACCTGCTTTTTAAGTGTAGAAATGCTGACTTTAACGCAGCAGGACACTGATAGATGACTTGAAAAGTTTAGGCCAACTTGAGAAGGGGCGAAAAGCTTTTTCAGTTTGAATAAATTCACGAGATCCACTCTGATGAAAACGGTGTTTTTAACACGTCCTTGTGGCATTTTTCTAATGATGAAGGACAAAAAGAAAGATGTATATATGAGGAAAATGAAGCTCAAACGTACATTTGTGAGTATTTCTTTATTCAAATCACTGTGAATCAGAGGCAGACAAAAAAGCAGCTTAAAAAAAAGTGTATTTGTGAGAAAAAACGCTGGGCTGGTCACAGGCTCCCTGCTCAAAGCTTTCAGCAACGGGGAGGGGAAAGGGGGACGGAGTTGCTCCACGCTGACAGTCCCACCCAAATTTAGTGGAGAACTCCTAATAAACTCTGCAGAAACTGTGTTCTAGAAAATGACAGGTTGTTATGCTTTGTCTAAAACCAGCAAAATCATAATTTAAAAAACAAAACAAAACACGTTCATGGCTAAGAACTCAACCCCACCCCCCACCACATGTGAATAATAAAAATTACAGAAGAGATTAAGATTAGGAGATTAAGACTCCAAAAGACTCAAGATTCGGACACAATAAAAGGCAACAAAAAATAACACAAATTCACAATGGCTGAAAAAAAGGAAAAGTAGAAAGAGTAACAAATCTACCATTCTAAGCTATTTTAGGGTTTTCATTTCTTACTTTGATTCTTTGATTTTGATTTTCATGTGTTTTTTCATTTCAAACTTTTTGTTTCAAACAATAAATAGAGAGGAACAAAACTAAAGCGACAAGACGAAATAACAAAATGTAAAAAAAAAATCTATATACATTATAACATTTTTACATCAATAAATTGTTCAAAAAGGAGAAAAATAAGTTAAAACTTTTTAATACTGCCTGAAAACAAATACTATAAGATAATAAAAAAATTAGCATCAAACACCAACATGCAATACATGTAGTTATCATCAGAAATCTACACACACAAGCACACATCCACACTCACAGACATCCACTCACACAAACAGACACCTACACACACACAAACATCTACACACACAAACATCTACACTCACAGACATCCACTCACACAAACATCTACACACAAACATCTACACACACAAACATCTACACACACAAACATCTACACAAAAACATCTACACACACAAACATCTACACACACAAACATCTACACACAAACATCTACACACACAAACATCTACACACACAAACATCTACACACACACAAAAATCTACACACAGACAAACATCTACACACACAAACATCTACACACACACACACAAACATCTACACACAGACAAACATCTACACACAGACAAACATCTACACACACAAACATCTACACACACACACAAACATCTACACACACAAACATCTACACACAGACAAACATCTACACACAGACAAACATCTACACACACAAACATCTACACACAGACAAACATCTACACACAGACAAACATCTACACACACAAACATCTACACACAGACAAACATCTACACACACAAACATCTACACACACACAAACATCTACACACACACAAACATCTACACACAGACAAACATCTACACACACACACAAACATCTACACACACACACAAACATCTACACACAGACAAACATCTACACACACAAACATCTACACACACACACAAACATCTACACACAGACAAACATCTACACACAGACAAACATCTACACACACAAACATCTACACACACAAACATCTACACAAAGGACAAACATCTACACACAGAAACATCTACACACACAAACATCTACACACAAACATCTACACACACAAACAAAGATCCACACACACACAAACGTTTACACACACAAACAGACATCTACACACACACAAACATCTACACACACACAAACATCTACACACACAAACATCTACCCACAAGCATCTACACACACACACAAACATCTACACACAAACATCTACACTCACACTAATATCTACACACACAAACATCTACACACAGACAAACATCTACACACACAAACAAAAATCCACACACACACAAACGTTTACACACACAAACATCTACACACACACAAACATCTACACACACAAACATCTACCCACAAGCATCTACACACACACAAACGTTTACACACACAGACATCTACACACACAAACATCTACACACACACTAATATCTACACACAGACAAACATCTACACACACAAACATCTACACACACAAACATCTACACACAAACATCTACACACACAAACAAAAATCCACACACACACAAACATCTACCCACAAGCATCTACACACACACAAACGTTTACACACACAGACATCTACACACACAAACATCTACACACACACTAATATCTACACACACAAGCATCTACACACAGACAAACATCTACACACACAGACATCTACTCACTTAAAAACATCTACACACACACACAAACATCTACACACAGACAAACATCTACACACACAAACATCTACACACACACAAACATCTACACACAGACAAACATCTACACACACAAACATCTACACACACACACAAAAATATCTACTCACACACAAACATCTACACACACAAACATCTACACACACACACGGAAACATCTACACACAGACAAACATCTACACACACACACAAACATCTACACACACACACAAACATCTACACACAAAAACATCTAAACACACTAACATCTACACACACAAACATCTACACACACAAACATCTACACACACCAACATCTACACACACCAACAAACATCTACACACACAAACAAACATCTACACACGAAAACAAACATCTACACACACAAACATCTACACACACAAACAAACATCTACACACACAGACAACTACACACACAGACATCTACACACAGAAACACACATCTACACACACACAAACACCTACACATGCAAATAGATACTTACACACAAGGAAACATCCACACACACACACATCTACACACACACAAACACCTACACACATACATCTACACACACAAACATGCACAACCACAAACATCTACACACACAAACATCTACACGCACAGACATCTAGTCACTTAAAAAACATCTACACACACAAACAAACATCTACACACACACACAAACATCTACACATACAAACATCTACACACACAAACAAACATCCACACACACACACACACAAATCTACTCACAAACAGACATCTACACCCACAAACAAACATTTACACACACACAAACACCTATACACACAAATTGACACACACAAGCAAACATCCACACACACAAAAATCTTCACACACAAACAAACATCCACACACACACAAATCTACACACAAACATCTACACACACACAGACATGTACACACACAAGCAAACATCCACACACACGAACATTTACACACACACAAACATCTACACACACACAAACATCTACACCGGACAAACATCTACACACACAAACATCTACACACACAAACAAACATCCGCACACACACACAAATCTACTCACAGACATCTACACCCACAAACAAACATTTACACACACACAAACACCTATACACACAAATAGACACACACAAGCAAACATCCACACACACAAACATCTTCACACACAAACAAACATCCACACAAATCCACACACAAACATCTACACACACAGACAATTACACACACAAGCAAACATCCACACACACCTAAATAAACACCTACATACACAAACATCTACACACAGACAAACATCTACACACACAAACATCTACACACACACACAAACATCTACACACACACAAACATCTACACACAGACAAATCTCTACACACACAAACGTTTTCTACACACAGACATCTACACACACAAACATCTACACACACAAATAGACACACACAAGCAAACATCCACACACACAAACATCTTCACACACAAACAAACATCCACACAAATCTACACACAAACATCTACACACACAGACATGTACACACACAAGCAAACATCCACACACACCTAAATAAACACCTACACACACAAACATCTACACACAGACAAACATCTACACACACAAACATCTACACACACACACAAACATCTACACACACAAACATCTACCCACAAGCATCTACACACACACAAACGTTTACACACACAGACATCTACACACACAAACATCTACACACACACTAATATCTACACACACAAGCATCTACACACAGACAAACATCTACACACACAGACATCTACTCACTTAAAAACATCTACACACACAAACAAAAATCCACACACACACAAACGTTTACACACACAAACAGACATCTACACACACACAAACATCTACACACACACAAACGTTTACACACACAAACATCTACACACACAAACATCTACACACACACTAATATCTACACACACAAGCATCTACACACAGACAAACATCTACACACACAGACATCTACTCACTTAAAAACATCTACACACACACACAAACATCTACACACACAAATAGACACACACAAGCAAACATCCACACACACAAACGTTTTCTACACACAAACAGACATCTACACACACACAAACATCTACACACACACTAACATCTATAGAGACAAACATCTACACACACAAACATCTACACACAGACAAACATCTACACACACAAACATCTACACACACAGGCATCTACACACACAAACAAACATCTACTCACACAAACATCTACACACACATAAACAAACATCCACATACACAAACAAACATCTACAAAAACATCTACACACACAAACAAACATCTACACAGACAAACATCTACACACACAAACATCTACACACACACACAAACATCTACACACACAGACAAACATCTACACAAACATCTACACAGACAAACATCTACACACACAAACAAACATCTACACACACAAACATCTACACACACAAACAAACATCTACACACACACAAACATCTACACAGACAAACATCTACACACAGACAAACATCTACACACTCAAACGTTTACACACACCAACAGACATCTACACACACACAAATCTACACACAAACAGACATCTACACAAACAAACATCTACACACACACACAAACATCCGCACACACACACAAATCTACTCACAAACAGACATCTACACCCACAAACAAACATTTACACACACACAAACACCTATACACACAAATAGACACACACAAACAAACATCCACACACACAAACATCTTCACACACAAACAAACATCCACACAAATCTACACACACACATCTACACACACAGACATGTACACACACAAGCAAACATCCACACACACCTAAATAAACACCTACACACACAAACATCTACACACAGACAAACATCTACACACACAAACATCTACACACACACACACAAACATCTACACACACACAAACATCTACACACACAAACGTTTTCCACACACAAACAGACATCTACACACACACAAACATCTACACACACACTAACATCTACACAGACAAACATCTACACACACAAACATCTACACACAGACAAACATCTACACACACAAACATCTACACACACTAACATCTACACAGACAAACATCTACACACACAAACATCTACACACAGACAAACATCTACACACACAAACATCTACACACACAGGCATCTACACACACAAACAAACATCTACTCACACAAACATCTACACACACATAAACAAACATCCACATACACAAACAAACATATACACAAACATCTACACAAACAAACATCTACACACACACTAACATCTACACAGACAAACATCTACACACACAAACATCTACACACAGACAAACATCTACACACACAAACATCTACACACACTAACATCTACACAGACAAACATCTACACACACAAACATCTACACACAGACAAACATCTACACACACAAACATCTACACACACAGGCATCTACACACACAAACAAACATCTACTCACACAAACATCTACACACACATAAACAAACATCCACATACACAAACAAACATATACACAAACATCTACACACACAAACAAACATCTACACAGACAAACATCTACACACACAAACATCTACACACACAGACAAACATCTACACAAACATCTACACACACAAACATCTACACACACAAACATCTACACACACAAACATCTACACACACAAACAAACATCTACACACACACAAACATCTACACAAACAGACATCTACACACACACAAATCTACACACAAACAGACATCTACACAAACAAACATCTACACACACAAACAAACATCTGCACAGACAAACATCTACACACACAAACATCTACACACAGACAAACATCTACACACACAAACATCTACACACACAGGCATCTACACACACAAACAAACATCTACTCACACAAACATCTACACACACATAAACAAACATCCACATACAAAAACAAACATATACACAAACATCTACACACACAAACATCTACACACACACTAACATCTACACAGACAAACATCTACACACACAAACATCTACACACAGACAAACATCTACACACACAAACATCTACACACACTAACATCTACACAGACAAACATCTACACACACAAACATCTACACACAGACAAACATCTACACACACAAACATCTACACACACAGGCATCTACACACACAAACAAACATCTACTCACACAAACATCTACTCACACAAACATCTACACACACATAAACAAACATCCACATACACAAACAAACATATACACAAACATCTACACACACAAACAAACATCTACACAGACAAACATCTACACACACAAACATCTACACACACAAACATCTACACACACAGACAAACATCTACACAAACATCTACACACACAAACATCTACACACACAAACCTCTACACACACAAACATCTACACACACAAACAAACATCTACACACACACAAACATCTACACAGACAAACATCTACACACACAAACATCTACACACTCAAACGTTTACACACACAAACAGACATCTACACACAAACAAATCTACACACAAACAGACATCTACACAAACAAACATCTACACACACAAACAAACATCTGCACAGACAAACATCTACACACACAAACATCTACACACAGACAAACATCTACACACACAAACATCTACACACACAGTTATCTACACACACAAACAAACATCTACTCACACAAACATCTACACACACATAAACAAACATCCACATACACAAACAAACATATACACAAACATCTACACACACAAACATCTACACACACACTAACATCTACACAGACAAACATCTACACACACAAACATCTACACACAGACAAACATCTACACACACAAACATCTACACACACTAACATCTACACAGACAAACATCTACACACACAAACATCTACACACAGACAAACATCTACACACACAAACATCTACACACACAGGCATCTACACACACAAACAAACATCTACTCACACAAACATCTACACACACATAAACAAACATCCACATACACAAACAAACATATACACAAACATCTACACACACAAACAAACATCTACACAGACAAACATCTACACACACAAACATCTACACACACAGACAAACATCTACACAAACATCTACACACACAAACATCTACACACACAAACATCTACACACACAAACAAACATCTACACACACACTAACATCTACACAGACAAACATCTACACACACAAACATCTACACACAGACAAACATCTACACACACAAACATCTACACACACAGGCATCTACACACACAAACAAACATCTACTCACACAAACATCTACACACACATAAACAAACATCCACATACACAAACAAACATATACACAAACATCTACACACACAAACAAACATCTACACAGACAAACATCTACACACACAAACATCTACACACACAAACATCTACACACACAGACAAATATCTACACAAACATCTACACACACAAACATCTACACACACAGACATCTACACACACAAACAAACATCTACACAGACAAACATCTACACACAGACAAACATCTACACACTCAAACGTTTACACACACAAACAGACATCTACACACACACAAATCTACACACAAACAGACATCTACACAAACAAACATCTACACACACAAACAAACATCTGCACAGACAAACATCTACACACACAAACATCTACACACAGACAAACATCTACACACACAAACATCTACACACACAGTTATCTACACACACAAACAAACATCTACTCACACAAACATCTACACACACATAAACAAACATCCACATACACAAACAAACATATACACAAACATCTACACACACAAACATCTACACACACACTAACATCTACACAGACAAACATCTACACACACAAACATCTACACACAGACAAACATCTACACACACAAACATCTACACACACTAACATCTACACAGACAAACATCTACACAGACAAACATCTACACACAGACAAACATCTACACACACAAACATCTACACACACAGGCATCTACACACACAAACAAACATCTACTCACACAAACATCTACACACACATAAACAAACATCCACATACACAAACAAACATATACACAAACATCTACACACACAAACAAACATCTACACAAACAAACATCTACACACACAAACATCTACACACACAAACATCTACACACACACAGACAAACATCTACACAAACATCTACACACACAAACATCTTCACACACACAAACATCTAAACACACAAACAACCACACACACAAATCTACACACACACAAACATCTACACACACACAAATACCTACACACATAAACAAACATCCACATACAAAAACAAACATCTACACAAAAACACATACTTATATACAAACATACCAGATTTAACATTCTTATACTTTGCCTGTTCATAATTCTGTCCACTGGGACATCAACTCCAGCCCCTGTCATCCTCACCAATAATAAACAATACATACAACACATTAAGTCATTCATATAAACAAGCATCTATGCAAACAATAACCTGAATGAGTAAATTACATTTATCCTTCGTCTTCAAGACCATATTTACTGAAGATTATTATCTTGTGTTTTTGCTTAAAATGGTTCATAATGTTGCTCAACCACAGCTCATCATTTAGACTGTTCCACAGCTTAACTCCACATATTTTGATACAAAAGTTCTTTTTAGTGGTGCGTTTCTTAAGTTCTCTGAAAATATTTTCTTTCCTGAGACTATAACCGCTCATCTGTCATAAAACAGTGATTGTAAATGTATTGGTAATGAATTATGTCTGGCTTTGTACATCAGCTGTGATGTTCTGTGTTCTAAAAGATCAGAAAGTCTTACAATCTTTGATTGATTTGATTTTATCATAATTTTATCTTAAAGATTATTTTTGCCAAAAAAAACATAATTTTAGTTTTATCCAAATGCAGTGATAACCTATCCTTTTATTTCTATTTTCCTCTGGTTACTTTGGCCAGGAGGTCGTGGATGCTTTTATCAGAAAACAAACCCTCAGCAAATAATATAAATTTAATTTCATGATGTTTTGACAATATTATTAATGTAAAGATAAAATAAAACTGACCCAAGTACTGAACCTGAGGGACACCACTCACAATGTCTAAGACTGTTCAATCAAAATAACTTTATTTGTATAGCACTTTTCATATGAACCATAACGCAAAGTGCTTTACACTAAAATAAAACAGATAAAAAACAAGCACGACCATAAAAATATAGCCCCCCCGCAAACACACACGCAATCCTCCCAACCCCTTTCACAACTTTCACCCTCTTAACTGATGGAAACCCCTGGAAAACAGGCTGAGCACGGAGAAAGTCGGTTGGTGGACACGCTTGCAGTTGGGACCTCTTCTTCCATGGACAACCACATCGCCAGTCTAATGCAGCATCACAGGCGAAGACCCAGCCCCACCACTGCAAGGTGGTGGTGCAGCAGCTGAACCATAGCCGATCCAGAAGACTGTGGTCTCTCATCTCAACATATTGCTGCCTGTCTCTCAATTAGCTTTTCACGCAATCTAAACCTGGTCCTCGCACTCAAAGTTTACCCGTTTTATCAAGTTGAAAATCATGAATTATCTAAAAATTAATAGACTCCAACTGCATATTAATTCTCATCCATGACATTCATTATCCATTAGAGCCAATGATGATGGTCTGTTCTCTCTAAAACCATACAGGCTCTCTGCAAGTATATTGTGTTTATTCATGACTTTACAAAGTCTATTTTTTAAAATTTTTTTCAGAATCTCAGAAAACTGAGGGAGGATGGATACAGACCTGTAATTCAGGAGAAGTTTATCTCCAGTTTTGTACAATGGGAGGATTTTAGCAGTTTTTAATGTCAAAGGGGATGTACCATTCTGAAATGATAGATAACATATATATTAATATATATGTGAGCTATGAGTTTTGAAATGTCTTCAATGACCTTCTTGACTAACATGTCAGTATCATAGCAGTCTGTAGATGTCTTGTTCTTACACTACTTAAAGACTTCAATTACATCTTTTTCTTCCACTTCTTCAAGAAACATAGTATTGATGTTACTTCCTCTTAAATAAGGACCTTTGCTTATTGTTGGAATATCTTTAGCTAGACTTGATTCAACATTAGCAAAGAAGTTATTAAACTGATTTGCTATATCTTTTGGATTTTTATGTGTGTTTTTCCATCCAGAAAATGGTTGGGATGGTTTGTGTATTTTGGATCATTCCTAATGACCGGATTTATTATGGTCCACATTCTTTTTGTATTATTTTTTTTATCCTCCAGTAATTTATTGTAGTCTTGCTTTTTACACTTTCTCATAATCGTTGTTAACTTGTTTTTGTGTCTTCTATCTCCTCTTAGCCTCTTTACTTCTGTGCTTTATACATTTTTTGTATAATTATTTGTTTTTTTACAGGCATTTTAAAATTGTTTAGTAATCCATAAAGTCCTTATATGTT
>BNCR01000016.1:22707729-23032729 GCA_014656515.1 Oryzias celebensis | reverse complement strand
AAAAGAAGTAGCTGGAATGTTTCTTCTGAGCTCAGTGAATGACATCCCACCAAGTTACCAAGACCAACAAAGAGGGAAGCTCTGCTTCATCAGACCCAAATTCTTCATATGCTGCAGATAATTTACAGTAACCTTTTATAGTGACCAGTGTCTTATGTTATACCTATAGTCCTATTTTAATGACCACACCTTTGATATTTCTTTTGATTGTTTTCTTTCTTTCATGTTTTATGTAAAGCACTTTGATATGTCTTTGTACATGAAATGTGCCATACAAATAAAGCTGTCTTGCCTTGTGTTTACTATAGTTAGACCTGTTAAAAGTCCAGCCAGAAACAAAAAAGCCAGATTGTTCAGAAACAAAAACATTTCTGCTCTTCAATCTGATTTGTTTAGCAGCAACTGCTTCACCAGCATGACTTAAGACAGAAGAGAAAGCTTTAAACGTTTTCTTTTTAATCACGTTATTTAAACTTAATTTTAATCAATAATTGATGCAACTTGCCACATGGACTCCTCTGCACTATTTCAACTACTGCAAAGAGTGATTCAATCTGTACCCTTCCCATCCCTTACGATACAAAGTTACTGTTAGAGGTTCGCTGCTGCCAGGATCAATATATGATCCATGAGCCAACCAGCAAATCCCATAGATACAAATATATTAGTAAACTTTAAATGATGCATCAAAGCAATGACCCTAATGGCACTTCTGAAGTAAGTAAATGGGCTGTAATGATTCAATTTAACAACTATCCAGTTCATCATAATTTATGAGGGATGGTCAGACTTAGACAAAAGTGGTTCATTTTGAACGATCCGATTCACTGAATCAAAATGGATCCACGACATCTTTCTCCAAAACTTCAACAGTGAGACTCAGAGATAAATAGCTGCTATTGAACAGTGAAGTTTTCCAGATTCTTCTATTTCTTCAAGATCACAAGTGTAAATAAATATGTGTACAAACAAACAAGTAAACAAGAATGAATGTCAAATCCATTCACATTTGAGTTTGATAAAGTTCAACCCTCCTGGGCTGACAGGCCTGCCCTTGCTGCATCCTCCTGGAGCTAAGTCAACTAACTTGGTCCTGCTATCATCAGCAGGCTGTGGGGCCTGGCCCTGCTGCATCTTTCCGGAGCCAAGTTGACTACTTTGGGCCTGTTACTTCCCACAGGCCAGGAGGCCTACTTCGACTGTATCAACTTGGAGTCAAGCTAACTAGCTAGAGCTTACAACATCCCTGTGGAGTAAAATTGACTGACTTAGGCCTGTTCCAGCTTCCTGCAGTAACTGGAAACACCGTTTTAAATTATTCACCCATTTAAAGCATAGGATAATGGCATACTTTATCATTTTAATATGTTTGACGGGAGTCTGGGACATGGAACCAGACAACGCTACCTGGGTGAGTACCCATAGCAACGTGATGTGCTCTTGGGGCACTTACTAACAGAGGCACTGGTTCCAGTGTTTTTTTTATAAGCTAAGTTATAACCCAATGTTTTAAACTCCAAAATGTTCATGTGCTATATGACCTGGTGTTAAGAAATAAAAAACACAACAATACTGCCTCAAAATGTAATGTGAAACAACGGTTGATGATAACCATACTTATCTGGAAATGTGTAACCAAACCAGGACTTGAGCTGCAATATATCCAGACTCATGCTGACTTGAAAGCAACACATGGGCTCAAAATTATTCACTAATTATTCCTTATTGTGTGCAGTTTATTACCTTTATTGGACATGGTCAAGATCTAGATTAAATCAACAGATGCCGACATTGTGGTAATCTCTGAGACCTGGCTGATAAAGTCTATTACCAATGACAAGGTAAATGTAAATGGATACAATGTCTATCGTACAGACAGACCTAAAAAAGGTGATGGTGTAGCGTCTATGTTAACTCTAGATTTGATGCCTCAACTGTCTTAACCATACCCATTCCTAAACACATGGAGCTCTTGGTCTTGAACGTGAAATAGCCAAATCCCTCTCTCCAAATGTGGTGGGGTTCTATAGACTCCATCTGCTGCCAAGGAGGCATCATCACCTTTAAAACACCATCTGTCTGAGGTAAAATACAATGAACTCCTAACGGAAGGAGATCTTAACCTGGATTGGTCGAGTACAGCTTCAGAAGAATTTAAATCCCTCTGTAACTGTAAAGATTAGTCAGTTGATTAATCAGCCAATTAGGCCAAATACTAAATGTCCTGAAAAGTCTACATTGATCGACTTAATTTTAACAAATGCTCCAGATAAATTTCATCTGTGGGTGTTTTCTGCAATGATTGAGTGATCCCTGCTTTGTTGCTGTGTACAGAGATACAAAAATCCCCAAATGTAAACCACGTCCACTTTTCTGGAGAACCTTGAAGAAATGTAATGAAGAAGCTATGATCACTACTTATCATTCATGACAGAACTGAGGTCTTGAATAGTCAGAATCAGTATGTTATAGCATTGTTTTTTTATTTGACTCCACAGGAGCTGCCTCTGTTCCTCACTGAACAGATGAACCTTTTACATTTGTGCTCTTTACTGTGAGCCAAATTCATATGGCTCTAAAAATCCTGAATCACAGAAAGCTTCCTGGGCCACACTTGATAGGACCGTACTTTTTTTTAATTACACAGCCTCTTGCAACTTTTTTGAGGCGTCATTGAAACGAAAGTTCAGGAGGCCTGAGCAGACTGCTTTCCCATCCCGCGCCGGCTCTCTGTCTGGCTGCCAGCTCCTCCTCGGTGGCGGCATAGCGAGCTCCAGCTCGAAAGTGTAGCGCCATAGTCCAACAGCAGCAGACTGGATGGTTCCAAAAGTGTCGCTGCCCCAAAAGGGATCCAGTGGGGTAAGAAAATGAATGAAGTTCAGGAGAATCCAGGGATTGATCCACTTTAAACACCAGGAAATGGGTTTGCTCCCTTTCTTTCTGCAGCCGTCTTTGCTCCTTCATCCATCTGCTTGAACCATTCTCTGACATGTTTAGGATTCATCCCAAAATGTGGTTCAGATTCCTCACCAGAAAGTTCTTTGGTATATTCCAAAAGTTTAAACAAAATGGAATGAGCCAAAATGTTGTGATCCATGTTACACTGGCTGAATGCTAAAGACACCCACTATAAGAGACAGGCGTCTATTACAACTAACACCTGTTAGACCGGTTTCTATTGGAGACCAGCATCTGTTAGAGACCGGCCATTATTGGAAGATATACGGTATGCATCTTTATGCTGATGATACCATCATTTAGTGCTTTGGCTCCTCCCCTGCAGCTGCTGTCCAATCTCTGCAGAAATTATTTGATATGTTACAGCACACACTTCTGAAGCTCAAATTAGTTCTCAATGCTGAACAAAACAAGTTCATGTGATTTTCAAATTTAAGGAAGAGAGCACAGGTCTCCCCTACAACACCGACTCTGCAGGGAAATGAAATTGAAGTGGTTCATCTACATAATCTACATCAACATAAATATCTTGGGAGTCCTCATTGATGACCCCCTGATATTCAAGCCCTGTATTGAGAATCTTGTGAGGAAACTGTTGGAGGTAACTGTACATAATCAAAAATTTGTTGTCATCTCTTTGCAGGACCTCCAATCAGCAATTAGGAATGTCTTAGTGCTTAAAACCAACGCTGTGCTTAACACAAAGAAGAAAAGCTTCATAAGGAGCTTTTACAATGAACTCCCTGCTTCACTTTCTTAAAGAAGTACTTGCAATGCTTTGCATGTAAAAGAAAAGGCTTACACTTGGACTTCTAGTCCTTTTTCTATTTTTATCATGTTGGAATAATGTGACTAGCTCTGAAATAGTGCTGTGTGTTGTTTTGCTGATCCTGGAGGCCTGTTGCTGGGAGATCTGAGAGAAGACATAAAGATAGGTCTGATGCGGAAAACGGACTGAGCTGAGACGAAAACTATGTGTAACTCTTATCCTAAGATGTAGCGAGACCTGCGCCTCACACATTATAACACTGCCGATGAAGTTTTCCGTGTTCTTGAGAAGCGCTTTGGCAACACTACAATCATTGCCGTTGAGATTGTGGAAGAAATACAAAGAATTCCACCTGTTGGGAGTCACCAACCAAGGAAAACGGATTGTTTTTTAATATCAAGGTACGATTTGCTTGGATTTCTGCCTTCTTACATATGTACTGTAATCACCCCAAGACCGATGGACTCAGATGGTTTGCATTCCAATGATTATTTGTTGCTGTCAGTTCCATTTGACCGCACTGACCTTGGAAAAAGGGCTTTTGCCTTTGTGCCCCCTCCACATGGAAAATGCAACAGAAGGACTGGAAACATACAGAACTCGTTCCTTTAAATGATTTTAAATCCAAGTTGAAAGCACGAGAAAAAGATTCTGTTGTTTGTAACGGTTTTACATGAAGTCTCTTGTTTTTTACCCGTAATAAATAACTGTCTTTTTCCTGGCCTCTTGGCCAGTACTCCCTTGTAAAATTGTTTTTTTAATCTCAATGGGACCTCTGGTTAAATAAAGGTTAAATAATACATAAATAAATTGGATACGTTTGTAGAGGCATTTGTTTGGTTGATTGTTAAGCAAACTACCACTCCTTTTTTTAAGAAACCGTCTCTACTGAACAAATGAGAAAACACAGGTTCTAACTTTTATTACATTTTATTTATTCTTACTTTTGTCTCAAAGCCTCAAAGTGTTTCAGTAACTCAAGTGGGTTGCTTGTTGCTTTCAACTTGTTTCACATGTGCCTAAGCTCACCTTAAACACTTCAATGTGACACAGGCGTCTCTGTTATGGGACACATTGATTAATTCAGTGGTTAGAATGAACCCTTTAAGATAGGCTATCCCAAGTGTTTTCATGAACCAAAAGCACAAAGAAATAACCGATTAGAGTTATGGCTGCTTGATATGTGGCAGTCCATGAAATTGCATCCCTACAGAAATGTTATGGCAGATATGTGCCTATTAGTTACAACTGTGTTCACACATATTTGCCACTTGCTTTTTATGGGTTAAGACCACCCCCCATTCTATTTTATTCCAATCTATCTAGAAAACACCAAATGTTGCAGCCCTTCAAAAGACAGCAGGAAGCCAGTTCCCACTGACTACCATGTTAAAAACTTGCACTTTACCTAAAAAATGAACACAAGATACAGCCTGCAATGTATTTCTAGGGTCTAACGGTGTAGGTGTGAAACTTTTAACTTAATGTCACATGCATGTTCTCCATAGAAACAAGACGCAGGGTAGTTGCTTTTCCAAAGATAGGGCGGTAGAGAGCATACTGTTGGCTGAAAGCGTGGGAGCAGAAATGGGAATTACCTACCTGGCAGGGGTCAACAGAAGCAATGGCTTGGTATGCTTTCAGAGCCAGCTGGCAGACATCCTCATCACCCCCAACGATGAGATAGGTCACAATGAGAGTGAATGAGAAGGGTAGCTGTTGACAGCAGGACGAGGCCGAGCTGACTGCCGAAAGCCAATCAGCTGCTGCTGCTGAATCGTCAGCTATTTTGCGCAGAACGGACAAAGCCACACTGAGCTCACTGTACCAGGAGCTGAGAGGGAGGGTCAGGCCTGGGCCTGGCTGAGGAGGAGAAGTATAGTCAAGAAAGAAAAAGTCACTAAGACAGGATCTGCTTCACACTCACCCTGAATACAACTAAAAAAACGAATGAAGAGATTAATGCATGCAACACTCGCACAAAAGAAACACTAATAATTAATACCGAACGGCCACATTTTCAGAGGCAGCATTGTGGAAAAATGACCCATTATTAAAATATTTTAAATACTACAAACAAAAAAAACCTTTTATCGGTTTCTGGTGCAACAAATATTTTGCAACTCAAAAGTGAAATACATCTTAACTATCTTCAGGGCTGGTAAATACAATGGAAAAACAAGTGTATTCCATTGTTTTTGCAGGAAACTAACCTGCAATAGATGAAATTCACAAAGAAGGATTTCAGATGTCTTAAGGCTGTAAAACCCCTCACTACATACACTATAGACTACATACTTTCCTCACACAGAAGTGGAACATTTTCAAACTTTTCTCTCTTGTTTAATCTCTTTAAATTCAAACTTGAATCCAGCTTTATAGAATGAAAACAAAGACCTGATCATGATCCAAAATGTATGTAAATGTGGCAAACTCAACACATTTGTACAGGAAACAGGGCACATAGGAGATTGATTGAAAAGATCTACAGCCAATCAGGATGCAGAACACGACGCAATATGAAAAGAAAAAAAAAGGAAAAAATTACACTGCAAAAAACCAGCCAGACGACAAAAGGTGAACCACGATCAAGAAAGGGACCTCTGTATAGAATTAAGAAACCGTACCAACTTTTAGCATTTCGTCATGTGCTCAACTATTTAAAGGAATCAGGACAAACTGAAAGATGAGAAAAACAAAAAAGGTTAGTAAAAAGGAAAACTGGACAAAAGTTGCTGCCTGATGGTTCAGTCAGTGGTCAAACAGTTGTTTCACTCAGTGTTTCAAATTCAAAGTTACAGTAAAAACGACTTTATTCATCGTTCTCCTGTTTCCTTCCCCAGTCACAGAAAAACAGCAATGTGTGCTCACAAACTAATAATGCAGATAACTGTTGTCTTAACATGAAATCTATATTGTTAACAGATAAAAAGTTGGTGTGCAGGGAGTTGGGGTTAGGCAGTTTGACAGGTACCTGTGGGGGTCTGTCTGTAGGCCTGCTGATGCTGCGGAGCAGGCCGTGAGCCAGGCTGTGGTTTAACCTGTGGGTACTCTGATCAGCCAGAGCTTCAGTGAGACCTGAACAGGAGAGAAGCTGCAGCACCGGAAATACAAGAACTGGACTCAGCCAAGGAGGTTCCTCTGCTTCCTCAGGGGCCAAACTCAGAGCTGCGTAGAGAACAGAAAATGTGTGGGGTTTTTACATTTTTGTATGTAGATTAGAACATATGACACTTCTAGGTCAATGTTTCAGTTGCATTGCAGCTAAAAATAGTAACTGTGCAAACAAAAAAAGATAATCAGGAACATGTTAAAAAGGTATCAGAGCTACAATAGTTATTCTGACCCAGAAAAACTGAGTAATAACTGCTTTTTTCTCTACAGAAGTCTATGGGATTTTGGCTTCTTGGAGCCAGCGGGTACTTCCTGTTTGGAACGCCAGGTCAAGTTTTCTTATCCATTCAATGGTCTTTTCATGGTCTTAGCCCTCATATTGGTGCTGTCATTTTACACAGAGCAACTTACTGACAACAAACTAATGAATGTGGATCAATGATTAAGACATCTTCAGCTTCCCCATCATAAGATACATATTATGTGCCTATTAAACAGTGCAGGTTTAGTGCTTTAGTTTCTAGTGTTTTACCGAGGCTGAGCAGTCGACTCTGCTGAGCTGCAGGGGCCTCTAACAGGAACAGCGCCACACTCATCAGCAGTTCATCCAGTGGCAGTTCCTGAAGAAGATGGCTGAGCTCAGAAAAAGCACAGAAATCTCTAAAAATGAAAGAAGTTCACGTCTGTCACCTGTTGGCAGATAGGCAGGAGCTGTTCAATCAGATCAAGCAGAGGCCGGCAGTCTGTGTTGAGCTTTAGGCATCGCTGACACGCACACAGCAGCTGCAGCAGCAAACTGGTTCTTTCACTGATCCAGATCTTTCCAGAAGCCCTAAGGAGTTTCTGAAGAAGGGCGCCGGCAAACGCACACCATTCCAGTGCTGCCTCCACTCTATCCAGCTGCAGCAGAGAAAACAACGCAGAGTTTCTGCTGGGTCACACCACACATGGCTATAGTGCAAGGTACAGCTGGGCTAAACAGTGACCATCAAATGATACACGAGCAGAAAAAGACAGTCACTGATGGGTCATTTCTGCAACGAACCGTGACCCATGTCAGAGCAGTTGCTTTTCTGAGAATAATCTGGGATGTGAAAGCGAATGCCGTCCAAAAAAGTTTAGAAATCACAATGAGACTGGATTCCAACACTGTCCATTAATATAACGACTGAGCAAAGCTGTGTAGAACCACAAACCCTCCTTCAAAAGTGGAATTAAGACAAACACAGCTCCTCATCAGCAGTAAAAACCCAAACATCACTTCATTCTGAAGTTCAAAGAACCATAAGGAGCAAATGAAATGCAATGCTGAGAGCAAAGAAGTTTGTATGTTGTTTTCTCACACTGAAACATTTTCAGACCCATACTAAACTAAACAAACAAAAACAACATTTAGCCCAGTTCTATCTTTTTTTGTCTTAATTAATCCATTTCTTTTGCACTTAAAAAATGATGCATTTAGAAAAAGGTTGTTGCTCCCACGTGATGACACACTCACACAAACTCTGACATTTGGAGCCAGCAGCGCATCACCTGCATGTGTGGAACCAGCTGACAAAGACACAGCAGCAGGCTGTCATGCACTGCTGAGGCCTTCTCCTGAGGAGCTGATCCAGCAGTGGGGTGTGTTGGTAGCAGCACCCTGAGGAGACTCTGTCGGAGCAAGGCATGCTGGGGTTGCTGCTGAGGCTCGCAGTACAGGTAACGGAGGAAGGGAGCCAGCATGGTGATGTACGAGGCTTTACTTCTGAGTACACACACAGACACATGCATAACAAGACAATTGTTGTTTTGTGTTGTTTCCATGCTGCACTGGTACAAGCATTAAAACATCATGTCATGTTCATGACTCACGATGGTGGCCCATGGTATTTCTCTTTAACATTTAAGATTCAGACTACTGCTTACAAAACTACAATTTTAACAAGTCAACTGCAGCGTTTTTACCAGTAAGTTGAAAAAATGTAGAACAACACAAAACCAACTGTGTTCATTAATCCAACCCAAAGAACCGCCACCCGAATGTGGCAGAGGGGATTAGAGCTCCAGTCATGTGGTTTAGAACCACCTTATGAGTCAGCAGCAGCAAGGTTCAGTCATATAGCCCTGACTGGCATCAATGGCGCCCCAACTTGGAGCCAGGCATGAGGGTTCCCAGGTTGGCGCCTGGAAGCCAGTGCTCTTCCCACAGGCCCTGGCTGGTAGGATGCCTTGGCGGCTGAACACTCACTCATGGAATCTAGCTTTTGGGACTTGAAACATCATCCCTTTGGGACGGAAGGAGCCTGGGCTTGTGTAAGAAGCTGAGAGGTACCAGCGAGGTAAAGTTGGGCACACCTCTATGCACAGCTTGGGCTCTGAAACGTCATCTCTTTGTGGTGGGCTGGTATGGGCTTACACTTGAGCCCCCAGCTTAGCTGCCAGGTGCCCCACAGCCAACTTCATTGTCCACCTGTGGGATTTAGGATTGTACGTGAGCAACAACAGCGACACCTGGAGGGCCTTTGTTGGAAGGAATGGGGTAACTGATCTGAACCCCCATAGTGTTCTGTTCTTGACCTTTGTGTTCATCATAGTTTGTCAATAGCAACCACCATGATCAGAGACACGTGTATTCATGCACTTGGCACCAGAACAACCAAGGCAGGAAGTTGTAGTCATTTCAGGCGACCTTTGGCCTGAAGAAAGTTAGAGTTTTCCACTGATCACTACCCGGTGGTGGGTTTGGTGGCGGGGGCAGAGGACGAGAAAGACTTGGCAGATCCAAACGTGTTGAGGGTTTGTCAGCCTAAGCCTTCCATCAGAGAAATCCTTAACTCACACATCCCGGAAGATTTCAACTGGTGTACAGAGAGAAGCCAGGTGGACCGTGTTCTCCACCTCTATTGTCTCTGCAAGGTCTCTGGTGTTTGTCATGGCGGCAATCTGCTAACCCAGTGGTGGAGACCAAAAGTAAAGGATGCTGTTAAGATGAAGAGGGAATCCTACTGAAACTGGCTGGCTTGTGGCCAAACCCTGGTCTCCTTAGGAAAAAGCCTTTACTAAATTACTAAATGTAAGTATGGCAAGAAAAAAACCCCCAAACAATCAGTTGTTTGTTCATCAGCCCCTCTCTGGGGCAGTGGCTGCAGACTGCCCCAGAGAGGGGCTGAAAGAGCTGCCAAAGCTGGTTCTTATTAACAACTCCCACCTCTAAAGGGCAGAAGATTATTTATTTATCCATCCAAAAAAAGAGGTGTTGTTAAATAAAAATGTAAAAGCTGGTGAGCCAGCTCATCATGAAGTAAAGTCAAATGCTTGCCTTTCAACAGCCTGCTGAATGAAGTCATCAATCTCCAACAGCAAAACTGGCCAGCAGTCTAAGCGGTTTTCCAGGGCAGTGATGTATGGATGGGGGCTGTTCCTGCAGAACAACACAGGGTCAAAGGTCATGCACGCTTCCCCAGCACCTTATTTTATGGTTATGGGTAAGTGTGGTACTATGAAGTGTTTAAAGCACCTACCTGCGCCCACATCCATGGAATTAAGAACACTAGCAACAATATTTCAGCAACCAAATCAAAACTTTACCCAAATGAAATAAAAACAATGAAACATCAAGTCATTTCATATCTGTGGTCCTTGGGCTTCTGGGACTCAAAGTGAGGCAGAAAGCATCAACGCAGCTCTCAAACAGTTGGAACCTCTGCTCTATTTGGGAGTGCTTTTAGAGAAAGCTGTGACGTTGTCTGCCTTTAACATTTGGAGATATACTAAAATGTCATACATCAACAGTCAATGCACTATTATTCTGCAGTAAATACAGAAACAAACCATGTCTGATCACTGCTGTAAGAAAAAGACGAGTACAGACCACCTCTCTCCCACTTCTGGGACATTCCAACAATAATTTTAATGGATTTATCTGCGCTTTTCCAGATGCTCAAAGCACTTACGATGTGTATCCATCATTCCTTCATACTTGGTGATGGGGAGCTACTGCTGCAGCCACAGCTGCCCTGGGGCAGACTGACAGAGGCATGGCGCCGGTACGCGCCAAACGGCCCCTCTGACCATCACCGGTACATTCACACGCATTCACACACCAGTGGAGCCACACACTGGAGGCAAGGAGGGTTCAGTGCCTTGCCCAAGGACACAATGACAGTTGGCTGGAGGGAGCGGGGATCGGACCGCCAATCCTTTGACCATTGGCCGACCTGCTCAACCACCTGAGCTACCCTGCACCTTCTGTACATGAATGCTACCTCTTTAGCTGGTCACTGCCTGGACTCTGTTTATCACAGTGCCCTCCTCTTCATCACCAAGTCCACCTACAGGACCCTTTACAGTGTTCTGTTCTCTGTTCATGGCCTTCAATCAACCACATTGGACAAAGATACTGGCTATATTTCATCTACAAAGGTCACTCTGGGAAAACTGCCCTCATACTTATGCCGTTTCCTGCTAACAATGGATACAACTCCCACTCCTCACACAGACTTCTCCTCTTTATTTGCAGGATCCGCTCAGAGCTTGGGGAAACTGCCTTTTCCACTGCTGTTCTGCTGTCACAGAATAGCGCTCAGAGCTCTGTACGACTGCGGAAACAGATCTTCCTAAGTTTTTTTTTTTAAAACAATGCTTTCTGAGTGTGCAGTCAAAGAGTCTACATGTTGTTCTTGAGCTGATTTAAATTTTGTCTTATTTTCAATTACATTTTATTGACACTAGACATTTTTTATATATCCCTAAGTTGTATGTAATATTCTAAAAAAAAATGCATTTTTTTTTTAAGAAAAGGTGCAAATCCACTATATTGTCAGAAGTATTGTCTCACCTGCTTGGAACTGAAGTTTCATCCCATTCCTAACCCATGACATTCAATATGATGTGGGTCCACGTTTAGCAGCTCTTACAGCTTCAACTCTTCTTGGAAGGCTGTCCACAAGGTTAAGGAGTGTTTCTAGGAATGTTTGGCCATCCTTCCAAAAGCGCACTGATGAGGTCACACTCTTATGTTGGTGGAGAAGGTCTGGATCTCAGTCTCTGCCCTAACTCATCCTAAAGGTGTTCTATGGGGTTCAAGTCAGGACTCTGTGCAGACCAGTCCAGTTCATCTACACCAGACTGTCATCATGTCTTTATGGACCTTGCTTTGTGCTCTGGTGCACAGTCATGTTGGAAGAAGGAGGAGGAAGGTTCTGGTATCCTGAAGCATTCAGAGTTCCATTCACTGGAACTAAGGGGCCAAGCCCAAGTCCTGAAAAACAAGCCCACACCATCATTCCTCCTCCACCAAACTTCACACTCGAAACAGAAGTCTGAAATGCAGCGTTCTCCTGTAACCTCCAAACCCAGACAGGTCCATCAGATTTCCAGATGTGTACTTGGACTAATCTGAAGGTCACATGTAGAGTGCAGAAAGTGGGTGACCTCTTTGCTCTATGAGCTCCAGCATCCTCTGACCTCTCTCCATCCGTTTACGTGGTCCACCACTTGGTGGCTGAGTTGCTGTTGTTCCCAAACTCTTCCATGTTGTTCTGATCGAGCTGACCGTTGACTGAAGAATATTTAGGACATTTCACCACTGGATTTGTTGCACAGGTGTCGTCCTATGACAGTTCTACACTGGAATTCACTGAGAGCGAAACATTCTTCCATGTCTGAGGGCTTGATTTTATTCACCTGTGGTCAGACCGTGTGATTAGGACACCTGATCCTGATCATCTGGATGGGTGAGCCAAAACTTTGGGTAATAGAGTGTGTTTTTAATGAAACCAAATCCAAACAGTTATACTACAAACCATCAATAAAACAGTATCTGATGATAACAGACCTACTACATTTAGAGACCACAGCTAAAGTAGGTTGATGACAAACAATCTCCAGGATACTGGAAAGTCAAAAAAATACTGTAATTAAAATCACAGTCTAAAATAAAATATGTCTGTGAAGGTTATCATTCATCCAGGTGACATCTTGAAGTAAAATCACAGCAACTGCACTTCACATTTTCTACAAATTTGTCAAAAATAATCCAAATAGAAAAATGTTAGTGATTACAAAATTTAAGCTTCAGCAAACCATTCAGATTCAAACTGTGAGAAGCTTCATGATTCTTAAGCAACTGTCTGAAGACAGACATTAAGACGATATTACACTGATTTTTATTCAACTAAATTTGATGTTGGGATTACCCTTACATTCTTAAAATCACGACAACTGAAGAACAGTGATTTAAAAAAAGATTAAAAAATGACTAAAGATCATCCATACTTTTCTTAAAGAAACAAAAACTGAACAGATCAACTCCAGACTGACCAAATGACCAAAGAGATTAAATAGTTTAAATGGAGGTAATTTAAAAACAAAACCCAAGTGAACCAAAGCTAAGTCAATCTGATTTAAATATTTTAAAAACCATCATGTGAAAAGCCTTTGCAAGCTGTTTGCTAGTTGCCAAAAACTGATAGTTCCCCTGAAACAATAGAAGATAATCATGTGGTTTGTGGACTCCAGGCTCTTTTAATTTAAGAGTTGTAGGTAAATCTATCCGAGAAAGGCAGAGATGTACATTTGCATTGATCTAGGAGTATACTGTGTCCTCCAATAAACTCAACTCCTTACAAAGCAGCTGGTAGGTCTGATGTTGCTTCAAGGAATTAAATTAAAGTTCAGCAAAACACACAAAGTTAATTTTTTCAACCAAGAAATCATATAGTCATCTAGGATGTATCCCAGTATAATTACATCAGGATTTGTTGGGTTAGAACAGATAAAATGTTGTTCAGGAAATGTGAGATGTCCTTTTTAAACATGGAATCACCACAACAACATCCAGAGCCATTAAATAAACGGTTGTAATGTTCACATTTTTAAAAAACAGACACATTCCCCTGACAAATCCTGAATGACTTTTTGAGGAAAATATTTGTTTCAAAATGATGTCTTGGCAAATATCTGCTTTTATCAGAGCTATGATGATCTACCAAATGCTTTTCCTGTCTTGTATCTTAACTGGGCATTTCCTTTCAGTACATTTTAGATTTCAGCATCATTATCATGTCAGGTATTCCTTTGTCTTCATTCTTCACCCTGTGAGGAGCTTGGAGGAGTGTCCGTTATTCTGGAGGCAGGAAAGGCATCAAGTCCAAACATGAAACTGGGCTCAAATCCAAGTTAAAGTCTTTGTTTGTGGTAACCTTTCAGTCTACAGCAGGTCAAAGATTAGCACAACACTCTTGATGCATGTGGGGGGTCAACACAACACCAGGCCCACTTGGCCACTATGTATGGAAGCAATTGTGACTCATATTTCAAAATAAAAGCCTATCCTGGAAATACTTTTTCATTTTCAAAATGCAGCTGCCTCCATTGACTCAAATATAAAATGAAAAGTCAATCCGCCAAATGTCTTTCTCTTCTTCAACACCGCTCATTCTGTGACGTAATGAAAGCCATAATGCAAAGCGGGATTGCTTTTTCGTTTTCACATTCACCACGCACAACGTGTCTCATATATGACTTTCAGCTGGCAGTTCCAGAGGGGGAGCGTAATGGGGGGGGGGAATGACGTCAGTGCTCATGCTTCTTCTGCGTTATTGACGCTACCGGCGAACCACCCCACCCCCCATTACGCTCCCCCACTATCCTCCTGTTAAGGAAAAAAACGAAAAAGCCATTTGGCGGATTGAGTTTTCATTTTATTTTTGAGTCAACGGAGGCAGCTGTATTTTGCAAATGAAAAAGCATTTCCGGTACAGGCTTTTATTTTGAAATATGAGTCACAATTGCTTCCATAACTGTGTTCCATCAGTCACTACAAACCCAAGTGCAGGAAGGAAGCTCTCAGGCGGCTTGTGACAGCCCATCGTCTGGGTCAGATTTACAGATCTGCTTCCCCTTCTTATCTGTCTGACCATCTCTGCACACCCTCCTTAGGTTCCCTGCCATCTCCTCTAGACCCTCAGCTTTAATGCCACTCCCAACCACTGGACTTGAGTGATGACCTCCACAACTATTTCACAAAGGGAGAGATAAAGACAGAGTACTTGCCACTCTTTGACTTTGGCTTCAACTTCAGATCTAAGTGTGAGCACAACCGCACCATTGTTTCTCTTCCTCTGGATGTCTACAGATTATGATCTGAATTTTTCTTCTCCCCCATTTGGAGTTTGACAACATTAAACATGCCAGAAATGAACTCAGGGGAAAAAAATGTAAAAATATAAATTACATCTTTGATACTAATCATTTTTGAGTGTGAAAACCAAATGTTGGACTTTGGTTTTTTTTTAAAAGGTTACATTAGCACTGAGTAGTAAGATTGACAACTGAATTTCCCTCTATAATAGTCTAACAATGTTTTTTTGTCCATGAATAGTCTTAGTCCGTCTTTATCTTTCAAAAATGGAAAGGCATTCTCCCGCTGCTCGAGTGAACAGGCTTTAAAAACAATCAGGACAGACTGCACACGAGTACCCAGATCAAAACCCTTTGAGAAAAGAGGTGGGGTGGTGGCCGCAGACCCCACTGGAGGCCAAGCCTCCTGGCAGATTGTAGTGGCCATTATAAGCAGACATTCAACAATGGGCACCAGTGTGCATCCTCCATTCATCCCTAAGCACTTACAGTTACCCAGCAGTGCCAGGACCAACAACCAATGACAGGCCAGGCTGCCAGGCCAATGGCGCCACCCTGCTGCCTTCAACACATTCATCTTCCCACCAGGGAGATTCAAGCTGTCTGACAGATGGACAGAGGAGACAGTGATAAAGACAGACAGAGCAAAATAGGAGGCTAGGAAGGAAGGAATACGTGAAAGGTTATTACAGAAAATAAAAACAGCTGTTGAAATATCAAGAGCAAAACAGCTCTTTTTATGTTTAAGGACACCCCGGGGCTGTAGCAAAACACAGAATTAAGATTGTAGGAGGAGAATGGAGAGGAGGAGGTAGTGGGCAGTTCCCGCGGAAGTCCAGCACTCCTCTATAGACATCCACCAGTCACACCTGAACTTTTACCTCTAAACCAGGCATGTTCAAAGTCTGGCCGGTGGGCCAAATGTGACCTGCACTCCAATTACCAGCAGCCTGAAGGCTCCTCTCACGCTTTCTAGCTCATTTCTAAAATGTCAATTGGAAATAAAAAAGAAAGTTCGGCAGTGAGGGCCACTAATTCCAGGACAAGAGACATTTTTTTCTGTGATATATGAAACTCTCCGCCTAATATACCATGAGACTGTAGCTGTTTTTGAGGAGCTCAATATCAAGAGACACTACCAGACTAGAAAAATAGTCAAACCAACAGGAATTTTGGTAAATCCTATTTAGATGCGTTTGTTGTCTATGGTAAGAAAATGAAAAGTATGCCATTGCGATAAAATGAGTATGAAATAGTTCATTTGAACTTATTGTTATTAAAATATTTGAAAGAACGCAGGCTATTTGTTTGGCCCTCAAACATTTTCACCTCACCATATCTGGCCCTCTTGTAAAACATTTGGACACCTCTGGTCTAAACCATCCAGGATAGAAACACATGTTCAATATCCTAATCAGAAGGCCAAAGCCTTTACACACTTTTATGTTGCTTTTTAAGATTGACCATTTACCCATATCAGAGGGTAATGGGGTCAAACAACAAGCTGGCATGCAGTGGCAGTTTTTGATATGGGCGACGTGGGCGGTCGCCCAGGGCGGCACAGACAAGGGAAAACAATTACTTCAATATGAATAGCACAGCTTCTCGTCATCTGAAGGTGAATTAAAATATCAAACAGCGCCTTCTGCCTCAACCCATTACGGAAGACTTGGAATATACCAAGTCAAAAAATGCAAGAGCCTCTTGCATTTTTTGACTTGGTATATTCCACAGTGTGCAATGTGAAGGAATTCTGTAAGACGGTTACTGGCAAGACGATGGCTATGAATGTCTGCTGACGAGGGTTTATGACACATGGGTTGTCGGGAAAACAGTCAGAAGCAATGTGTGTCACATTAAAAGATGTTTAAATGAGCTCGAATTCATCCGACCGCACTTCAATGAGTTATTGTGTCTCATTGTTGTGGCGTTATGGCATCAAGAGAATTCTGTCCAAAAGCTTTTAGGGTGATGTCACAGCAGTGTGTGCCACAAAAGATGCAGAAAAAAAGCACGTAAGAAGTGTTTTTAGCAGTGTTAAAATAAACGTTCTAACAAGACAGCAGTTGGACCATTTTTCTATTTGATAACATGACATCACATGACCAGCGGCTACGGTGGTCTTTTTGGTCCAGTTGTTCCGCTCTGGGCGCACTATGTGTTCAGATTGAGGAATCTCAGAGAGAACCAAAGCTCCATCCAAAGGGAAAAGAACCAAGACCACTTGGAAAGATGGGTCCAGGTTGGGTTCCTGGTCCCAGACCAGGATTCGCTTGGGTGTATTCAGACTGAAACCTTGTTCCGGATTATCGGAGGACATGAACTCTGGCTCATTTTAAGTAAACCAAATGTGTCCAGTCTGAATACATCCTCAGTTACAGGCATCAAGGTTACAGCCACACTAACATCAGCTGTCAGTGTTAGTCATCCTCCATGAAACAGAAGCTTCTTGTGGCCCAGAGGTCACATGTCAAGTGCAGCCTGATTGACTCAGAGGTTAGACTGACCTGATGGCGTATGGACAGGTAAAGTTTGACTCCTCTTCTCTCTGGTCAGCCTGCATCTGCAGCAGCCGGCCAATGATGTTGACAAGCCCCTGAAGGTTGCTGTTTAAAACAGAAGCACATTGCAGAGCGGACATAAACCCAAAGACATTTCAGACTGAATAACAGTACATGTGCCCATTACCTTGTTTATGTTCTTTGTGGAGTCACCATACACTTTTACTTACACTCTTTATGTATAACAGCGCCTCACTACACACATGCAACTGGTTCCAACTGTGCTGCATTTGTTATGCCAGCTGTTTGTGATGTAATGTCATTGTGGAATCGAGAAGACAGAGAACTATTAAGGAGAGGAAACATCAGGAAAACACCAACTACAACTAAATCAAATGGGGCAAAAAATGTTCCTTCCTGTTAACAGTTGAGCTTTCTTTCCATCACCTTCAAGCTTGTTTGTTTTTTGGTTTTTTGTTTACTTTTGTTTGAGGTTGGCCTGGAACCCAAGATGCCAATACACAAGTGGGTGTGCATGTTCTGGTGAGACTTACTATTGTTTTAAGCTCCATACTTCATATAAATTCAGACTAGTTTGTTTTACCTTCCAGATTTTCTGCACATCGCCAGTAGCCCATGAGAAATTCACTTGAGTTGTGGACAGAACGCTTGTCACGGAGCAACCCCGCTCCTTTCCCTCCCAGTCGCTGAAGGCTCCTTTGCGCCCGCGCATGCCTATAGCTCTACCATAACATTAGCAGTGCAAAACCTCGAGGAGCAACATTGGAGCTATCCAGCTGTACAGCTTTGAAGCAGATTCCAGCTCAGATGACAAGAAAAACAAAGATGTACATGAGTAGGTGTGGAGAAGGAGCAGGAGCAGAGCAGTGAGACTCTGGCCCACCCATGGCAGTTCCTGCGTCACAAACCTGAGCTTTTTCACGCTGCAGGTTTTCATCTGCTCCTCATCTAGTTCAATCTGGTGTGAGCACGCAACATTCAGATGCTTCCAGAAAGAAGTGTGTGGAGCAAAGCAGCTTCAGGGTGTGTTGCTCACCTGGCAGAAGGTAGAAGATTGAGGACACAGTTGAGGATGTGCTGCAAGTCTGCATGGCCCTGATTCACCAACAGAACCACAGCATCGCAGCAGACAGAACGCACATGAGTGCAGTCACTGCAGCACTGCTGCCACAGGCTCTCCAACGCTGGGCTCTGCACACACAGCACAGATCTAACACTTTAGATGGAGGGAGCTTCCACGTAGAAAAATAACCAGATCTTCTCTTTTGAATTCACCTGAGTGGACGACTGAATAATCTGACCATCTGAGCCTTTTTCTTTCAGCACAGCAGCAACAAGGCTCCGCACCGCCTTCAAAAAATAAGACATATCATACATCAAATATTTATTACCATTAGTTAGTGCATAATTAAACATTGTTTAACTATCAAATAACAGACTCTTTAATGAATTACTTTGCATTACTAAGTGCATTAGTTACCAGTTAGCTCATGTTTATTATTCAACCTTACTAAATGCAAAACAAATAATTAATCAAATGCAATAGCTTAGCATTATGTATGCATCAACAATGCAATGTAGTTCAGATATATTTAAAGTCTTAATAATGTCTGAAGTTATTATTTACTATGGTTGTTTGTTTGGAATTGGGAAGCAAAAAGTAAGTAAGGTTTTATTTAACAGTTTCAGTCTGACCTAACCCTTTATAAATGAATAATAAAACCTTATAAGCATTACTTAACCATAGCTTATATTTATGAAATGATTATTGGCTCCTTATTGTAAAGTGTGAACAATCATCTAATAGGAAACACTTAATAAATGTCTGAGAGCCTAAAAAAAATTTGGTTTAGCCAGAACATGTTAAAAAGAGAATCCAGAGCAAAAATGGTTATTCTGACCAATACAATGACTGAGTACCAGCTGTTTATTTCTCTGTAGAGGGCTTTGGGATTTTGGCTTTCTGAGCCCAGCAGATACTTCCCATTTGGAACATGAGCGGGGAGGAGATAATCAGTCCAGTTCTCTCTATAAACTGTCTATATCCCAGACAAACACAGCTAGCAAAAGCCACCGAGAGCTGGAACAAAAACACATCTAGATGGAAACAACTGACAGCTAAAATCCAGTCCTGATACTCCACTTCCGTGTGGCTTTTTTTTATTTCCATCCATCCAGACCCGAGTTATGTTTCGGTATGAGTTTACAGCTCATATAAAGGGTAAGCTTGGTCAAATTGTTAAATAAAACCTTACTTACCTTTTACTATCTAAATCCTAACAAACAACCATAGTCAATAATTACTTCAGACATTACTAAGGCTATCCATGTATATTAACTAACATTTTGAGGCAAACATAATGTTAAACCACTGCATAGGGAAACTTTTATTAATGCTTTGCTCTGCTCTGCAGTAATTAAGGCAAAGTAATGTACAACATTCACTTTATTCAATGCTTTTTATGGCAAATATATCTATGTTTATGCCTCTTAACTGTCTATAAGAAGCACATATGAAAATAAATAAGTATCACTCCGATTTGTGTGTAAATGCAGTGTTCTGTGTACATAAGCAATTTGGGTGTAATTTTTAAAGATTTGTGCGTGTTGTTAGTTTCAAGCTGTTGTAATTTGAAGCTCTGCATGTGTAAATTGTATTTTTTTTTATTTTCTAATGTTTGTACTCATGCACAAGATGCATTATATGAATTACAAATCTGAGTGATACTTATTTCTCTCCATAAGCACAGAACACAGATTTTGAGCCACAAATCTGCCTTCCTCGTGTTTCAAAACATTATAGAGACGTACAGTCTCTCAACACTAGATCACAAAAAAACATTCACTAGATGTGAGTAAAGCAGAGATCTGGAATAACAATTGTGAAATAATAACAACACAACAATGAAATCATGCATTTTACTATTCTATCATATCAAACACAATTACTGAGAAAATGTAACTCTGCTCTTTTTACCTGCTATCTGTTTAATTCACCAGTTTAGTTCCTTGAAAGATTTCAGAACGTTCCCTGCCATGAAAGTCGCACCTTTGCGTCAATCATCAATATTTGTTGAATGAATAAATGTATATGATGCGGTCTGTTAACCTTCTCCGTATAAATAATATCAAATCAAATTAAGCTTTATTTATAAAGCACTTTTCCAACAAACAAAGCTCAAAGTGTTTCACATTAAAAACATTTCCAAATGTAAAAGACAAACATTCAGACAAAAACAATCACACATACAATGCCCCCCTCTCCCAGAAACACACAACCCCCCCACACACTTACACACAACACAATAAAGCATAAAATCAGGCACCAAAAATACAAAAAGAAAATTAATATGAACTGAAATCTGGCTTGATACTAAGAGGGGAAACGATATATTAGGGACCTGTCCACATCAGTGACACCCCAGTGACCAGGGAAGCCAACATAGGATCCGCCTGATCAAAGCAAGAAGCCAGACCCGCTAGATCCCAGTGTAGCGACCCTGTTCACTAAGAAGGAGGTCCCCCTGAGGAAAACACTGGAGTTAGAACAAAATGTAAAAGGAATAAAATAGATAGAAGTACATGGAAGTAAAAAAAACATGGGAGTTCAAAAAGCCATTAGTGACAAAATACAAAGGCAAGTGAATTATTAAAGAAGTAAATAAATAAATAGATAGGTAATAACAAAGAGATAAACATCACTAGTAAAAGAGTAAAGAAAGGAGCAAAAAAAATAAGAAGTTAAAAGATAAATAACATCAAATTGTTTAAATATCAACAAGTTCCTAAATTTCTACTAAATGTCAGATTTAAAAGGTGAGTTTTGAGCCTTCCTTTAATAACATGAAGAGTGTCTGCGTTCCTGAGGCTCTCTGGGAGCCTGTTCCACAGGCGAGCTCCATAGTTACTGAAAGAGGCCTCGCCGTGTGTTTTAGTTCTAACTTTTGGAACAACCAAAAGGCCGGTACCAGAGGACCTTAGGGTCCGTCAGGGCTCATATCTTAAAATCATATGAGATAGATATGATGGCCCAAGACCATCAAAACATTTATGAACCAATAAAAGAATTCTGAAATCAATTCTGAATTGCACAGGGAGCCAATGCAGCCATTTTTAAAATGGGTGTAATGTGTTCCCGCCTCGTCAGCACGCGTGCGGCTGAGTTTTGTAATAGTTGAAGGTTTGATGTCCTTTTTCTGGGAAGACCAAAGAGCAAGGCATTACAGTAATCTAATCTGCTGGAAATAAAAGCATGCATCAGCACCTCTGTGCTGGAAAGAGACAGAAATGGACCGACTCTGGCCATGTTTTTAAGATGATCAAATCCCGTCTTTGTTATATTTTCAATCTGTCGAATAAAATTCATCTCAGAGTCAAAAATAACACCCAGGTTTCTCACACAGTGAGGAGTTTTATAGTTTTTTAGTTTAGATAAAGCAGTCTCTCTCTCTTGTCTTCAGAAACCTCTGTTTTATCCTGGTTGAGCTGTAAGAAATTCCCTGCCTTCCATGACTAAATGTCTAAAATACAGTTTAAAAGAACGTTTACTGACTCTGTCATCTGGAGACACTGCGATGTAAAGTTGTGTGTCATCAGCGTAGCTATGAAAATAAACGCCATGATGACGTCCCCAAGTGGCAGCATGCATACATTAAAAAGTAGTGGGCCTAATATTGCTCCTTGGGGGACCCCACAATTGAGTTCATAGGCCTTTGAGGAGCATGTATCCATACTTACGTAAAATCTTCTGTCTGTGAGATAGGAGTAAAACCATTTCAGAACAGTACCAGAGAGGCTCAGACTTCTCAGCGTGTTGAGTAGAATATTGTGATCTACTGGATCAAATGCAGCACTCAGATCCAGTAGTACCAGGACTGAGAGTTTCTGAGAGTCTAGGTTACATCCAATTTCGTGTACTATTTTTACAAGGGCTGTCTCCGTACTGTGGTTTTTCCTAAAACCAAAATTATATTTTTCATAGATGCTGTTCCTATTTAAAAAATCCTTTAGTTTGACAAAAACTGTTTTTTCTATGATCTTACTGAGAAATGATAAGTTGGATATTGGTTGATAGTTATTAAAGGTTTAAGGATCTAAATTAGTCTTCTTCAGAAGAGGCTTCATCACTGCTGTTTTAAAGGCAGCAGGGAAGACACCTGTCTGAAGAGAGTCATTTCCTTTATTTAAAAGCTCAAACTCAAAGACAGCATAGGATGTTTTTAAAAGTGATGTGGGGATTGGGTCTAAAGGGCAGGTGGTTGGCTTTAACTGGTAGAAAACTCGACCAAGTGCCACAGCATCAACCAGGACAAAACCTTCCAGTGTTTCCTCTGATGAATACAATGCTATAGATTCATTTATATCAACTTCTTTTTGAGTTAAAAGACTAGAACCAATAGCATTGATTTTACTCCTGAAGTGGTCTGCAAAACTCTCACATGTAGCATGTGATGCTGGTATGGAGGACCTCTGAGAATCTCTGTTCATAATAGAGTCTACTGTGTTGAAAAGAAATTTGGGGTTGTTTTTATTTTGATTAAGTAAGCTTGAGCAGTGGAGGCTTCTAGCTTCTTATAGCGCATTGTTGTGCATCCTTAGTTGTTCCTAAAAGATCTCTTGATGTACAGCTAGTTTCGTTTGTCTCCACCTTCTCTGCTCTCCTCATTCCTGTTTCATGACTTTGATTCTTTCATTTCTCCATGGTGCTGTAGCTTTGGTTTTCACAGTTTTGGTTTTAAGTGGAGCTACAGCATCAATTGCTGTCCTTAATCTTTTGTTAAAATTTTCAACCAAAGTCACATGATGCAGGTAAAATCTGAGCGGAAATTTGGTCTACAATGTTGATCAAATTAGGAGTCACTGAAGGAGTTTGTTTTGTTGCCTCACAGTTCTCACTGGAGCTTCCTGTCGAGTAACACTTGTGATGTTACAAAATATACAAAAGTGATCTGACACAGCCATGTCAACAATAGAGGACACACTACAGCTCGCTGTGAGTGGATTGTGTGACATGCCGTTAGAAATCCATATGAGCACCCATCACCCAACATCACTATCTTTGTCAACGTGCAGATTAAAATCACCAGTTATTACAACTGCATTATTTAGAATGTATAAGTGATAAGAATTCAGAAAATTTGTGAATAAAACAGGATGGAGGCTTTGGTGGTCTATAGAGGTAAGCAGTTAAAAGAAAATGCGTGATGCTCAAATGTGGAATAACGATTTAACGTAAGGCTAAATGGGGCTGGTGTGAAGGTGGTCCTTTCGCAGGGTTCAGTGGATGGCGTGCTGTGCAGACATCAAGCAGGAGCTTACCTGTGCTTGGATGACGGGACTGGAGAATTCTAACCGAGTCTTCAAACTGTCCGTCATGTCTGAAAGCAGAACACATTTGTGTTTTCATTTTCTCTGATGCAATGAAGAATTAATAGTTTTGCTCCATTTCACATGGACCAAACTCTGTAAACCATAGTTTCACCAAAACAAAACTAATAACTCAAAGTTCTGCACTGATCCAATTAAACTCCAGAACGCCACATGTGCTGGGATGTAAGATTTGGATAAGAAGTTATCTGCAAGCTTTGATGAAATGAGGTGACAATGGCTAATCCAATCAGACGGGAAATCATTCTTTTCAAATTCTGGAGTTCAGAGTAAATCTGCAAGCTGTTGAATTGTGTTCCTTCGTTTTTCACTCACTGCTATACATTTGTCTGCCTTATCAGAAGGTTTAACATGAGTGGTTCACCAAGTTTTTTTTATTTTGTGTTGGCACAGGGGTGCTTCCATCCTTCAACCTAGCAGTATTTCTAAGCTTAAATAGTTAGGCAGTGTGATGTGCCACAAGTAATATAAAAGAAATAAATATTACAAAATATCAGAACAACAAAAAAAGAGAAATGAATACTGGGGTATGAGATAAATAGTGGGGGAAAAGTGTGGAGTTTCTTCATAAGAATTACTTAAGAAACCAGACAACTGTATGGTTGTCTCAATAAAGCTTCCTCAATATGTAATTACAATTCAAACAATAGTTGGCTGCAAGGTCAGACAGTTAGCCAGAAAGAATAAAAGAAAGAAAGAAAGAGTTGAGCTGTAAAAAACCTTTAATAATCGAGCAGCACTTTGCAAGTTAAAAATTGCATGGACAGGGAATTAGTTTGAAAAACAAGAGGCAAAACAACAATCTAAACTCAAAAATTCAGCAATTGAATTAGTAAGTCTGTAGAAACAGATTTCTTTTCCCAACCGAGCAGCCAAACTTTTCTTAAAGAAAAGTAAGACATCATCAGACCCAGCTCCCTGAATCTTTTTTCAGGACCTCCAAACCGCCAACTTAGCCTCAGTTAAGAGGAAGTTCTGAAGTGCACACTCTTTCTAGCCTTGCATTTGGGGCAGCAAATAAAATAAACCAAAATAAATTGTTCCCTGAACCCCTCTCAAAAAAGTGATACCCTCCGTCACCCAAGGTAGGTTTCCTGCTAATATTGGCAACGGTGAATTCACTCAGTGCCCTAGACGCAGTGCAGTGCTCATCTCCCAATTAACTTTAGCCGAAGACGCTTTCTGGAACACATTTGAAAAGTCACAGAGAAGATTGACGTCTTCTGATAACGCACAAAAACTGAAATGACATCAGCATAAACAAAAACCACAATAGTCTACCTGTGAGGGAGTCCAGACAGCATGAACTCCATCAGCTTGGACCACAACATGATGAGCAAAGGTGCAATGGTGTAAAGTTGACCTGAAAGAGGACATTCCTGTCGAATGCCTCTCTGAACCATCACAGGACGGCTTAACCCCCCACAACCACAACCAAAGGAAAAGTCTGTCTACACAAAAGACTCAAAAGGGAAATAAAAGCCTCCCCAAAAGCAAAAGCTTTCAGAAAATAAATAAGAATGATCAACTCAAGGATTTTTCCTGATCCAGAGAGATCAGCCCAACATTAACACCAGAGGACTTACAAATATCAAACAAATCACACACAACAAAGAAGTTATCCATAATGGTGCGATCAGGAGCACTTCTTAAGCAGAGTCAAATCTTTTTTTTGGCAGGAGAGAAAGAACCACTTGACAACATGAAGAAGGCAGAAGGTCAGTCCTCGCACAATCCTGCACCACCTCCAGGAAATCCGGCCCAAGGTACCTCCAGAAATGTACAAATCTGATGGCAAACCATCCAGCCCCAAAGACTTCCCAGATGTCATCTGACGCACAGCCGCCGTTAGCTCGACCAGCAAGTGTAATAATCCACTGCATGATCTCTCATAGCAACAGGGTCTGTAGTAAAAGATCCATCAGAAAGGCGAAGCGTCCATGTCTCTGATGCTGGTGAAACAAGCTTTAATCAGCGCCCCCTTCACTGTCTCCCAGCACTTTGGCACCCCTAAAGGTGGTTGTAAAGTGCTAAATGAATAAAGCTTCATTCATTCATTTCATGCCTTTTCTGAGGAGGGCGCTCCAACTCATCTCAAGGCTGGAAATGTCTTTCTCCAAAGCGGAGATGGTCTTCTTAACAGTCACTGTAGCATGACTGGAGTATTGCTGACACAACACTCATATTTGAGCTTTTCCCACCTCCCACAATTGTCTGACAGAAACAAAAGCTTCCAAAAAAACCTCAAAATTCCCACAAAAAGCTTATTTAACTCCGCCCGCTCATTTTTTCACCCAATACCCTGACCCATGTGTACCGTCTGATCGGGGATTATGGAGCCACACATCACCAAGAGAGAGGGTGGAAATGAAAAGCTACGGTTGTTTCACCATCGGGGGTCAGTTTGGCAGCTGTCCTCGACCTAACCTCCTTCCTTATACGACCACTAATTAGGGTAAAAGGGGGGGCGTGCTTGCGAAATACCTCGAGGGGCCGAACCACTAGGCAGTGGTCCCCCCTCCAATGGTTGCCGTACACTTTCACCCCCTTCTCTCGGTTTTAAGTGCATCTGAGACACGTAGGACCCTTGGTGGGGGGTGCTTGGACATCACTGCCAGCAAGCAGGAGATGTCCTCTCAGTGCTCTACCCTCCAATTTTTAACTGCGCCGTAGACATTTAGGGCGTCTTGGCCATGTCCCCAGTGCCCTGCTCGCCAATTTTAACTGCACCCTTTATTACATACACCCTTTAAGCATCAAGAAACTCACCTCAACACACAAATACATTACACAAGGAAGGTGGGACTACTGATCTTCTGTCCCCTACCCCATCCCTGGTGGAGGGAACAAGGTCTTCAGGATGGGTAGCCTTGTTTCTTGGGTGTCGGCTTCCTGGGCCCAGCGGCCCCTTCCCCACGCAGGGAGAGGGATCCTTAGGTCTCTGGCAAGTCCATGAGCGGTGGATCATATTCAATCTGAGCCTGGAGGGTGTCTGTGTCTTCATGGTGCAGGTTCTGGTCCTTACCCTCGGGTGCCGGGCCCCTCCTAAATTACAACATTAGGAGAGTCTGGTTGGGCTATGTTCTCTACACCTTCGGGGACCCCCTCTTCTCTTGGTTATCCCTCCTTTAGGTGGGGGTAGCTGACCCCTGCCGTGCCCTCTTCTGGATGTCCGCGGCTGCCTGGTGCATTGGGGCGGGTCTCCCTTGAGGCTGGGGTGGGGGGGATACTCGGAACTCCTGGGTGGTGGTGGTGGGTGGCTTGTCTGGGGTGGTGGGGCTCTCGGGGGTGGGGCCCCACGCTGGGCCCCCTGGCACGGTGGGGGGGCTGCTCTTCTTGCTGGGCTAGGGCTTGCACTCTGTGCTTCCGAACCTCACTGCTCTCAGGTCTACTTCTGTAATCCACCCCTTTTCCCTTTTCTTTAGCAAACACCCCGTGACACCCCCCCCCCCCGCCTCTCTTTTTCCATCCGATCCAACAAAAAGAATACAAACAAAATTAATATAAATAAAGTTTAGCTTAAATTACATACTAATACACACATTGTACGATGATTTTATAACTCCTTATTGTCAGAGTAAAATCTGTCAAACACAAGAGGCTCTCAGCTCATATCTGTTTGCTCAGCTGTTGGACAGGACAAGTTCAACATAAATTTAAAAAAAGAAAAGAAAAAAAGAAAAAATTCAAAAAAGAAAATTCAAAAAAAAAAAAAAAAAAGGAAATGATTTTTGACAAGATAGAAAATGACCAAAGGTGAGGTTTAGCACCCATCCTATCCAAATTAAAGTTTAATGTACAGTTCCAATCCCCCCCAATACAATAGTATCATTTCGATCACATTGTCTTAAAAACTCCTTAAGTTTCAGAAAAATAGAAATCCTGCCCGTACCTTTGGTTGGTGCATGTAAATTAATAAAACAAAGCATACATTGAAAGCTACGATAGAATAGAATACAGGAGCGTGTAGAATATGGACTGGAAACCCCAAAGTCAAAATGGGAAACACTTCAGAAAGTGGTAGAGAATGAGAGAACAAAGATCCAGTGGGACTTCCAGTTACAGACGGACAGGATGGTAATGGAACCAACCAGACATTGTAGTGGTGGATAAAGAACAGAGGAAAGCTGTTGTGGTGGATGTAGCAGCACCAAGAGATGGAAACATCAAGAAGAAGGAACATGAGAAACTGGAGAAATACCAGGAACTCAGAGAAGAACTGGAGGAGGCTGGAAGGTGAAGGTAACAGTGGTGCTCGTGGTCATTGGACTCGGGGCTGGAACCAGCCAATAGAATTTAAAGGCATGGGATTAACTGAGTTGTTCTTTCTTTTGGAACAGACTTTTGAAACAGTTTGTGGTAGAGTTTTAAAAATGTATTTCATTAGTTTTGTTACTTCTCTTTCAAGCGCTTATTTAAAAAACATTTGTTTGAAGAAAACAAATACACAAAAAACGAACCAATCCAAGCCTATGGAAGATAAGCCTGGTGAGGCCTCGGTGCTGACACCCCTCCCCAAACAGCTAACTCCCCTCCATTATCAGGAAGTTAAAGCAGCCGCTCCGCTGTTCTGTCCACCTCTCTGCTCCTGTTGACTCTTCATCATCTCCACAGACATGAACGGGTAAGTCAGCCTCCTCTCACAAACATAAAGCTCAGACTCGCACTGAACATTTACCAGCACTCATTTCCAAATGTTTCTACCGGAACTCAATGTGTACCATGTAAACACATATGTTGGTATCTGGAACTCAAAAATTTTAAATAATCTGAGCCTCTTAACTCTTGAAAAGGTTTCCTCAATCAGCTTCTACTCAAACTCACTCTGTGGCAAATTAAGTTTTGAGCAGATTAGATGGAAAACCATTCCAGTGGATTCTACAACAGTTACTTTAAAGCTAAACAATAAAGGCTGCCATGTCCTGCAAGGTCTGCATTAGTAATACAATGCATGTGTTGAGCCAACAAGTGCTTTAGAAATAATGCTGTGTGACACTGGCTGCTCACAGAGCAACCAAACAGTAACGTGGCACTTTTCACAAAACACCGCAGACTTTGTTGCCACAGATCTTTTTGAAAAAAACAGGAAAGCAGATCTTCTCACTTAAACAATGAATTTTTTTGAAAAATAAAATCCAGTACAGATAGGTCAGGGGTGGGCAAACTACAGCCTGGGGCCATATGCAGCCTGGAATAAATGATATTGATAATCCTAAATGTTTTCCCTGTAATTCTAGTGTCTACCCATAGATGGTGCACTACAGCTGCTTAGGTGCAGAAAGTGATTCTGCATTCATGTGGTGTTGGAAGGTTAGCTGTTTTTCTGACGTTCATGTGTTCTCCAATTTGAACAGTCATTTTTCTGATCATCCCAACACCATATGAGGAGGACAAAACTTCATGCTAAGGTACAGCGGCTGCGGTTCAGCGGTAGGGTGGTCACCCTGTGATCGGAAGAATGCAGGTCCAAATCCCATGTGTCAGAGTGTCTTTGGTCAAAACACTGAAACCCACATTGCCTCTGATGGAAAGTCTTTGTTGCAACTGGCTCTAAAATGAGAAAAGCCAGAGTTTGGAAATAAAAACTCATAAGTGTTCTATTATAAAATATTAATTTTCAAATCAGAATTAAAGCATGTTTCATCCAGATACCATGTTATTTCTTTCTCTAATTAGCTGGATTAGCTAAACACTTCACGCATCTGCTCTTAGTCTGGCCCTTTGGTCAAATTTTTAAACCTTTTGTGGCTCACGAATCAAAAGTTTACCCATACCTGAGCAAAGTAGTCCAGTTGCAACTATGAACCTGGTACTAAAGCAAGGCATTCCAGTGCACAAAAAATGATGAATTAATCATTTCTGGAATATTGTTATAATTTTTTTCTGATGTCAGTTATAAAGCACTCCATTTTAATACTTAATCAGTGACATGTATCATGATTTCTGGAAAAATGTAATGTCTTTAATTAGATTATAAATATGCAAAATACTGTGCAAAATAGTCAAGTAAGGCATAATGGGGTGGAATTGTATACATTTGCTTCTTCCCACTCCTATTTAAGAAGTGAATTAAACTCTTTTTGATCAATTTCACATTTAATGGACTCAATGTGTCGTGTACTGTTTAAGAACAATTATTTCTATTTATGATCATATGTAATTATTAGGGGTGTAAGGATTCATTTGAACAATTATTAAATTCAAATTATAATTTGTGGTTGATGATCAGATTCATAGTTGATACTGGTTCATTTTGAACGATCCAAATGGATATGATTCTCTGCTCTAAAATGGATCAGAACATCCAGAACTTCAACAGTGAGACTCAGAGATAAATTCCTGCTCCTGAACAGTGAAGTTTTCCAGATTCTTGTGTTTCTTCAAGATCATCAAGTCTAAATAAATCTGTGTACAAACAAACAAGTAAACAAGAATGAATGTCAAATCCATTCACATTTGAGTTTGATAAAGTTCATTCCACTGTTGTTTTTCCACATCAGAATAATCCAAAGGAACATTATTAGAACATTCTAGAACACTGTATGGTCACATGACTTTGTAAATTCAAAGTGTTTCCACACATCGGACTGGAATGATGGTTGATCAGTTTCTGCTGCATCACGTGGTTGTTGTCCTCTGGGATGGACTTGGTTGCTTTTACGTTGTACTAAAATAAACCTACTGTACCTCAATCCAAATGGTATTTTCCAATATCGTTTATCGTGTTCTCATTTTGAAACAATTTTATTATGGTTTAGGGCGATTTGATTTGATTCTGCCTCAGACAGATCTGGTTGGATCGTAGGTATAGAAATCGATTCAGTGATTCATTGTTACTCCCATAGTATTTATAATGGCATCATTTCCATGTGCATATGGATGTATATTTATAGAAGGATGTCTCTCTTCCTTTTAAAGTTTTCAGTTTCCAATCAAATCACAATTAATCGTCCTAAATTTATTACATCTATGTATAGATATATATCTTTTTTGTCTTCAGTATTTCAGCTTTGATTCCTTGAAATAAACCAATTCAAGTCCAACTTTACAAAGAAAAAAAACATTTGTCTCTATGTTTTAAAAAACAGAGTTTGTTTTTAAAAAAACATTTGTCTCTATGTTTTAAAAAACAGAGTTTGTTTTTAAAAAAACATTTGTCTCTATGTTTTAAAAAACATAGAGTTTTGTTTTTAAAAAAACATTTGTCTCTAGTAAAGTCCTTTTTGGCTGCTGTTATTCGCACATTTTTATTACGTAATTAAAAAATTACGTAATTAAAAAATTACGTGCACTTTTTTAATATTAAAACTGACCTGGGTGACAATGACAGGCCTAAAAATAACATTTTGATTAAGACAAAGCAGATCCATGGCCAACTGTGGAACTCCCTCATCATCCTCACTCACATCACTATTTGAAAGACATGATGCCATCGTGGTTTTAATGGCGTCAGGTCATGTGTTTCAGAACACCAACTTTATGCTAAAGTGAGTCCCCAGGAATCATCTTTTGTTTGCTAAATGTACGACTTTCTGTGATAGATGTGTGTGTGATTCCAACTTTACATTTTAACTGAAGGTTATTTGCATTTGACGCAAACTTGTCGGTGTGTTTTAAAGAGGATTTTTCTAAAGGAATCTTCCCCGATGCTGCCAAGCTAGTCCGAGCATGAGCGTCAACCTCCACTTTCAAGCCTCCTACGAGCACATCCGTTCAAGCTTGGAGAACTGAACGCAGAAACGCCTTACGGTTCTCAGATAAAATACAGACATTAAAATGAAATCAAACAAACTCTTTCCACGAAAGAGGCGCTAATGAGACCGCGGGACATTGTACTACACAATAGCAGTGGATGCTAACAGCAGCTGCAAACTAGACATTAATAGTTGGAAGGAAGCCAAGCCACAAGTAATTATCTGTCGGGATGAGCAGAGAAGAAGAAAATAACACACTGAGGAATTCTTTAAATACATTTTTACCAGCTGCAAATGAAAAACGTTACCTTCGTCATCAAGAGTCCCGCAAAACACGTGAAACTACGGCGAGCAGCGTTGATCAAAATTCAATGGCACCAACCTGTGGAGTTATCTGTTCAGGCGTCTTAAGAGGATGCGAGATAACTGCTACAGAAGAAAACAAACATAAAGATAAACACAGCAGTAGATTTTCACTAATAAATTAACTTTATTCCACACATATTTAATGTATGAATCTAACGTATACCTTTTTTTATTCCATTTGCTTCAAACATGATTACAATAACAATATGATACAAACTTAAAGATGAACAAGAATAATAGCTACAACTTAATAGAAGAGCAATAATGCAAAACATGTAGCTTTACTTGTTGACACCTGCCCCTAAAAAGACGCTTGTCCCAGAATCTTAGTTTGTTGTTCAGAATACATCGGGGATTTGATCCCCAGAATCAGGCGAATCACCAGAGTGATCTTGATGTTGGAGTTTTCCCATTCACCGTGAAGCTAACGTTGTTGCGATCGACATGCGGTCTCCTGATTGGACGCCATTCTGTCTCCTATTCTCCTATTGGCTGTGTGCGTCTCGTACAGTGTCAATGGTCTAGCTTCCCAGTACAATGCGCGTGCGCATTATGCCTTGGAACCGTCAAGGTTTGGGGATTAAATTTAAGATGCGAAGGAAACAAAGTTCTTTCACCTACAAAATAAAAGACCAATGTATCAATTTTCTGTTTTACCTCCTCAGTTTTCCTAGATTAGACAAATTTTGACAAATTATACCAAATTTGAAAAAAGAAGAAGAAAAAAACGAGCATGCATTGAGTATTATTTTAACTTGGTTTACCTATCAATATGCATCATTATTGAAGACTTTTGTGTATTTAGTTGATTTAAAAGAACATCATTCCAGACTTGTAGCACTCTTGTCACTTTCTAAAAGCTGAAAAACACTGTTAAATTGTTCACATTTTAAATAGTTTTATTTGTGCTGTTTTAACTCACTGATATTAACATGATTTTGCCTGTATGATTAGCATAAGTGAATCTCCTGTGCATTTCGTGTATTAATAGTCATGTAGTAAACTTACTCTGTAAGGTTGCAACCCTCCTAGTTATAATAACTATCAGAAATCAGAATTTCAGGGAAAGGAGGTGAGTTAGCAATAATATCACAGCTTAATTCCTAACACTAGGATGGTGGTGCAGTGGTTAGCACTCTTGCCTCACAGCAAGAAGGTTCCCAGTTCAAGTCCTGGCTGAGGGACATGAAACCGTGTCACCAATGGGGACCCTTATAGGTGGAGTGTGCATGTTCTCCCCGTGCATGTGTGGGTTTTCTCCGGGGACTCCGGCTTCCTCCCTCCGTCCAAAAACAGGTTTCATAGGTTCATTGTCCCTCTACTAGGTGTGGATGTGAGTGTGCATGGGTGGGATTGTGGCCCCTGCAACAAACTGGTGACCAGTCCAGGGGCGTCCCCTGCCTACACCCATGAATTGCCAGGTTAGGCTCCAGAACCCCCGTTTGGAAAAATGAATGAATAATTCCTATCCCTACTATGTAGCTGTTGTTCAAACATGTAGCTGTTATTTAAACATGTAGTTTTTATTCAAACATGTAGATGTTATTTAAACATGTAGTTGTTTTTCAACCATTTAGTCGTAGAGTTAAATATGCTAATTCTTCTTCAACCGTTGTAACACATTCTCAGGCCATCCTGGGAGAGGATCCCTCCTCCATGTGGGCATCCCTGATGTTTCTTTTTTTCCCCCCAAGATAGTTGAAATGCATTGCTAGTTTCAATAAAATAATTAGTGGTGATCCGAACTTTAAGAGTTCGCACTCTTTGTTTTATAGTGTATTTTTAGCTTCAAAATTTAATTAAATTCATATTTGTTTAGGGGATTGAATCTAAGATTGTGTAAACTTTTCTTACAACTAAAAGGAAAGAGACATCAGGAATCATGAATTCAGTCAAGTTTGGGATTTGATGCCATGACCATGCTTGGTAGTTTCCAGCTCGCTCACTGTTAATGTCAAACATGAATATCACGTTAAAAAAAATGTCCTCCTTGTTTCTGGAAGTCCCATTTTCTCTGTTTTGGGGCTGAGATTTGTGCAGAAACTCGTTGGGTTGGGTTTAATAGTTCTTTGAGTTTTTCTCGTTCTGCAAAGGGCAGTATCTTGCGTTTTTCTGAAGCTTAGATAAATTAGATGCTACTGTTGCACCATGGCAACTTTTTATATTTGTCTGATTTTATCCTTTTGTGTGACAGATGAACTGTTTACTTCTCCATTGATAATCCCGTTCAGTGGATCATTCATATGCAGTCTTTAGATTTTGAAACAATGCTGAAACTGGTAGCAGGTAACTACAGCCGTTGGTTTTGTCATTGCTCTGGGGGTGAATAAATCTGAATTCCAAAATCTGATTGTTAGAACTGTGATTTACAAGAAGCAATGGACTTTCGCCTAAAATAAGAGGACACTTTAACTTAAAAATCCTCCCTAAAAATAAAAGAGGGCCTGGAACTCGCAAAAATCTCTTGAATGACCTTTGGCGGCAGATGTTGTTTGGTGCTTTTATTTTGAAAGGGATTGAAGGAAGTCGTCCTAGTGATTGTTTGGGTCTTGACCGCCGGCGAGCCTTTCAAAGTCTTCAGTTTGACTTGGGTCCAGGAGAGACCATGTCCGCCGTCATCGGAAAGCTGTCCGCAGATAGAATCTCCTTTCAAACCAATTCTCCATGAAGTAGCGGGAACTCGGGCCTTCGGGATGGCGGGCTCGGTGAGTGGTCCGCCGGCTGTTCCGCAGCCAGGCCGGTGCTCGGTTGTTGCTGTTTTGTCACACCGACCGACGGTTGGCGTTGAGTCCGGAACGAGGGTTTTCCAGCGGGACGGTTAGCTTGGACGTGGACGTGCGTCCGCCGCTCCTTCTCTCGGAACCGTCTCGGTCCAGACGCTGTCACGTGCAGCCCGGGCGGTTCTGGACGCCTCGGGGCTGTCGGTTCCAGCAGCTAAGCTGCTTTAGAAACACACGCGGCTCCTGCCATTCAAACGAACGGCTCCTTTGATGTCCTTTAGCGTCATCCGCAGATGACTGCTGGACACGTGGATCAGAGGCCGAACGAAGCGCGGTGTCTCCGGTAAACGTGTGAGGATGAGGAGGAGGAGGAGGAGGAGGAGGAGGAGGAGTAACTGCTGCTCGTCTCTTAGGGCGCCGTTCAGGTGAGACTGGAACTCGGACACCGAGCCCAGGTCCGAAAGAAGCCCACGGCGGAAGGCTTCACCCACGACTGGATGGTGTTCGTCCGCGGCCCGGATCACTGCAACATCCAGCACTTCGTGGAGAAAGTCGTGTTTCACCTGCACGAAAGTTTCCCCAAACCAAAAAGAGGTATGTGGTGGTTGCTTGATCTGGGTCTGCCCCAGAGGGCAAACGGATCGGGCAACAGCAGCTGCTGTTTAGCAGAATCTGACTTTAGTTTTCATCTTCATTCCTGAAATGTCGACCCAGATGAAGGTGAACGCTCCTCGTTTGTAGAAAGGCAGAGGCGGTCATCTGTCATTCGGTGTGGATGTGATCATTTGTTTCAGATCTAAATGAACGTCACGCACACATTAATGACGTCATGTGTGAGAGTTGTGGGTTTGTGTTCTCTGAGGATTGTTCATGTCTTTTCTTGACTTGTGCTCATTTGGTTGGACGCTCTCATGCGCTGTAAGTCCCACTCCAATCAGCTTTTCATCTTTTGTCAGTATTCCCACTGGTCTTTTAATTCTGATGATGCCGTTTTTTGCCAAACTAAAAAAAAAGAAGCATATTGTATTATTAGGACATAGTGTCTTCAGAGCGGCAGGAAAACAAAGACGTTCATGGATCTGTTTGTAAGTGGATGCATCAGATTAGAGCGGAGCAGGAAGCTTATGGTCCGCTGACTGTAGTTGATATGTAGCAATATGATGTTTCTCAAACATCGGCTCCTAGTTCACAGCAATGCTCAGCAGTTTGGACCTTAGTTTTCTTTATGTATGTGCTCCTTTAAGAGAACATGTTAGACCAAAAACACCATTTTCATTGGAGGGGGTCTTTAAACATCTTACTAGGAATTATGTTTCCAGTGACCTATTGTTACCGTGACAACGGGCCGCATGATGTATCAAGCAATCTGCCTTTTGTAAAAAAAAAAAAAAAAGCAATCTAAACCTAAAGTTTTGTTTGATTCATTGATTATTTATTACTTTTGTGAGTGAACATGCTACAAGCAGGATTGTGTCTGATGAAGTGTGCTTTTTCAGAAATTTGCACACGCTGCGGAAGCCTGAACCGGCAGAAGACGGTTGCTTTACGGAGTGTAATTAATGAAAGTTAACGTATATTAATTCATGTATCATTTTTTTAAATGAATCGTGTGCATAAATGTTGACAGCCCCAGTATATACATTTGGTTTATATGCCTTAATGTTGAAATTTCTTCACAATTATATCTAAAATCATTTTTCAGTGCTTTTTCGGGGACTGGCATAAGGAGACCCCTGTAGCTTCATCGTTGGGCAGTAGTGCAAACGGTCATGCCCTTGGAATCAGACCCCGATTCCCTGTGTTTCAGCCCTACACTTAACCAAGTGAGCTGTCTAGGCACTGCTGATGCTTGAGTGGAGTCCTGGAGTTCTAACACTCTGGTAGAGTGGAGTTCTGAAAGGGTTAGGGGTGCTTTTTAAAAAAACAAAACAATAAAGGTCTAAAATTGCCCTTGAATATGATAGAGATTTGATTCAGCCTTTGATTCGGGAGAAGATTAAACTCAACAAAATGAAGAATACTTCGACCAGCGCGTAAAAGAGGTTTCAGCAAGTTTGGAGAGTGGACTGGGCTGTGGAACCTTTGATTTTTGCTCGTGGGAGAGTTTTGGTGTAAATTATACTCCATACATTCAAAGGTGAACTGTTTGTGCAAAACATTCAGAATCCATCATGGTGAGGACATGTAGTCCTGCAGCTGCAGGTTGAGCATCTCCTTTAGGTGGAGATTCAATCTCAGGTCATGTTAATATAGTGAAACAGTCGGTCAGCTTTCCTGCAGGTCAAAGCATATATTGACTTCCGAGTTCACGCTGCAGCATGAACGGATTGATTCTCTCATCTTTATAAATTGTTTTGAGTTGTCTTCTTAACCATTCTATGCACAAACTCAATTTTTAAGTTTACAGACCTGCATACTACAGGACAGGAGCGTTCATAAAAAATGACCTTTAATCCTCAGAAAATGCTGAAATGATCATCATGAAATGAAATGAAAAAGCTTTTTTTCAAGCTACTGCTGATCTTCATCAGAACATTCAGTGTGCTGCTCTCTGCTTTTTGCTTTACTTTAAGAACAAAACAACTTGTCCTTCCTGATCCAACCAGACTGATCACTTCAAGACCAGTGCAGGGCCGGTTGTTGCACGGCTCTGTCTGACACAGACACTCTTTAAAAAAAGTAGCTCCTTCAAGTAAAACAAGGATCAAATGGGTTCACTTGGAACCATGTTTGGGGGATTCTTAGGGGAATGCAGTGATGAGGCTCTTTGTTCATTCTCAGTTCTATGCATGAGGAAAATGGCAATGCTGCACACTTGCACCAAGCTGGAAGTTGTGTGTTTTACATCTGACTTGAACACAAACATGTACGAATACGCTCTAATTGTGACCTTCCTTTAAAAGTGTTTGTGCTTTAAAAACGACCTTCTTAATTTCTGTCATACAGCTGTTGAAGACAACCAGTAGAGATTGAGATGATTGCAGACCTCGCCACGCTCTGCATTTCTCCACCATCTGCTGCTGGTACTATGTTGCATAAATAATCAGCGCTGCTTCGTCTTTTTATTCCAGAGTTTTACTTTACAAGCTGGTTTAGAAATCACGTTACATTTGGGACATTGTCTTTGCAGAAGGCTTAAGCTTGATTACTTTTATTAGGGCAGTGTTGTGAACCTAAAAGAAGTGCAGCCTGTAATGTAAAGTTCATTCATACTAAAGAAGGTTTTTTTTCATTGACTTTGAAACCCCTGAATGTGTTTCTGTGGAGACTGGTGTGGTTTGTTTGAAGTAGCTTTTGCTGTTACATATTCACAAACAGCAGTTCCAGAAATTCAGCTTTTTAAACATTTGACAAACCTTCCATTTATGTATTTGAGACGGACACATCTGTCAGTGTAAAAACCCATGAGGATTATTAAAAGTTTGAAGATGATTAACTACATTTTTGCTGAAATTTCCTTTCATACATAGTGGACATTATTTATGTCAAATATCATACGCTTTTATTTTTTTTATAAGAAGTTGTGTTGATAAGTAATCTAATTCTGGTGTTCTGAGAAGAAAACATCAATCTAATTCATGGGCAAGGAGTTTTTAACCCATGGAAAATCTTCCTCCTGTGTGTGGACTCGGTAAAAGCTTCAGTCTTATTCTGCTTCACTGAAACACTGGTGGCTGCAGTTCACCCTTCCTGCCCAAAGCTATGATTACCCTGGAAGGCTCAGAAGAATCTCATTGTTGAATTTAAATCATTCCCCAAAAGACTTCTCAGTGGTGCACTCACGGGGATTCACACATGCAGCTTCTATCTTTATTTAGAAAAGCCAGTATGGATCTGTCAAATAAATGAATCGATTTCCCCTTCAGTAATTTTTGTTGAGGTGAGCGTTGAGATGTTGCCATGGTGACAGCCAAACGGCAAAGCATTTTGAACAAATGGAAGTAAAGGCGGTCCTTGGAAGGAGTAAAGGGGAAGCTATTTTGGCAACAGGCAGCAGAGGCTCATGCTGCTTTAAGCACCTCATTTGTAGCCTCCACTATCATTTCATCCGTGCAGGAGATGGCAGGTTTGCAAAGGTGTTTGCCAAGGGTTGACAGTTTTATACAGAGATGTAAGTCAGCTCAAAGCAGAGGAAAGGGTTCAAGCTCAGTGGAAATACTTTGAGATCTGTGGGCACTAAAGGGCTGAAGGATTTTTTTAAACATCAGGTGCTTTTCAATGTGTCTAAGTTCCAGTGTCCTGGTTTGTTTAGCTACACCTGCCAGCTTCCACCCGGATTCTCCAGCTAAGAATCCCTGTTGTAATTTACTGCATTCAGGCACATGGCAGAAATATGGCACAAAGAGCACTGAGTTTTCACATCACAAATGTATCTGCAAATCTGACAGATCTCAGGAGATGGTCACAGCTGATCTCTGCTTAACCATCCAGGAATCAACGTGCAGCAGAATACACGGCATTTCACTGTGACAGTTTTATTTAAATGACTTTTAGTTTCTCCAAATAACTGACATTAGAGGTGTAGCAGATCACAAAACTCACGGTTCAGATCATGTCGAGGTTTTAGTGTCACAGTTCGGATCATTTTTCAGATCAGTAAAAAGGGGAAACAAGGAAAACTAACTAGACTGAAGCTAAAAATGCATTTTTTAATGGTTTTACAACATCTAGTTTTAATAAAACATATATAAAGTAATTCAAAACACAAATACACACATATAGTTCATCAAAAACTGTGCTCATTGATGTTTATTTCTAAAACAAAACACTGAAAACATCTTTGATCTCATAAAATTCCTATGAAAATAGTAAATATGTTCATATGAACAAAAGTGCATCTTTAACATAGATTGGATGGATTTACAACTTTCAATTCTTCAGTGTCCCCTGCTGCTGTAATAACCTCCGCCTGCGTCCCCCCCCCTCACCGAGCACACACAGCAGCCGGGTTTTTCTGCAGGACAGACATCCAGAGATCCGTAAATGTGTTTACCGATGTTTTTGTAGAACTCTGCAAAATAAATAAACCTGATCTCTCATCATCCGCGTCTTACGAGTTAAACTCCCCCCACATGCGGTGGGAGTGTCTTTTTTAGACACACTTTTAAACAAACATCAGGCAGAGACTTTGACGCACGTTAAATGATAAATGGTGGACGCGAATTTGACGCGTGAATTGCTTCCGTTTGATCAGAAAACTGATTGAAGTGATGCGGGCCAGGGGCTGGGGGTAGAAGATCCACAGTACACCTGTATGCTGAACCGTGGCGAGTGATCCGATCCGTTAAACCCCTGATCGACCTGCTTTTTCAGTTCTCACCATGAGCACATCCTCTGAGGTGCTGCTCTCAGCCATTGCAAGTCTTGTTCAGTCACATGTCAGGAATAAAAGTCGTTTTTCTTCATCCTCCTGCAACATGTAGAAGGCAGGTATCTATTAAAGGGCTCCAGCGATTGGTCAATGACACGAAGAGCTCCACTCCACTGGTTTGATTTGATTTGTTAATTCAAACTAGAAAGAGAAAGTTTAGCATGTGTGCAAGTGGAGACCACTTATCACCACTTATGCCTTCTCTTGAACACCACACTGGGCTGACACCGCGATGACGATGAAATTGTGGTTTGTTGTGCAGGCCTAAAAGACAGTAATTACTAAAAGTGACATTCAGGGCCAACCCCGGGCATAGGCAACCTAGATGGCTGCCTAGGGCACCTTCTACTGGAGGCTGCGCCAAATTACTATTTTTTTTCTTCAAGTTTATGACATGTTTTTACAATGCCATTCCTCCCCACATTTTGGTTGATAAATACTCTTGTTTTTGGTAGAAAAACACAAATTTAACTGGCGATCTGTTTTTTTAAAATATCTTTAAAGCATTAACAACTGAAATGATTTGAAACAAAAATCACAAGTGTTTATTGTTTAAGTTTTGAGAGTTAAAATAAATCAGGGCATACTAGGCTACATTTGCCACAGGAGGAACTGATCTAAAGAAGTGTTTGCCACTTTATAAAGACAGATACCCAAACAAAGCTGAGTGAAGGGCTCTCTCGGGTTGTCATGAAAATATTTGTTAATTTGTGGATTTTCCATAGTTTTTAAGCAGGAATCATGTGTTTCTGCTGGAAAAGAAAACTTCACAATATTTGGAGTTTTTAGTAGGTCACAGACCACAAAAGTGTGATGGCCTCTGATTTAGAGGCTCTCTGGTATAGTGAGCTTCAGTCCTCTGTGTCTGGATGACGGCCGCTTCCGTGGAGTTTCCGTCTCTCTCTGACCGTGTTTGAAGCAGACTGTCCTGCATTACTCAGAGAGAGCAAAAATATCAAAACCTTTTATTATTGTCTCGATGAAAAAAGAAAAAACATGATAAAGTTCAGGAGGCCTGAGCAGCCTGTCTCTCCATCCCGTTGGGATCTCTGTCTGGCCTCCAGCTCGCCTCCCGGTAGCCGCCACAGCAACATGACCGCTCCCGCTCCATGAGTCCTGCGACAGACTGTCTGGGGTGTACCCGCCTTCACCCACAGTAGCTGGGACGGGCTCAGGAAACCCCGCTGCCCAGAAAGGGATACAGCAGGTTAAGAAAATGAATGGAACTTCTGGAGATCTGGTCCTCGCTGTCGCTAAAAACATCACATGCCCAAAGCTGACTCAGATCGCATCTTTACCATTGACGTAACATTGAATCTACCGCATGGATGCGTTCAGTGTGAATACGCTGTTTAGAGATTTTCTTTCTGTCAACTATCTGTCAACTTGCTCTTTTTCTAAATTAGTGTCATGATGTCTGTAGAAGAAGAAAACAAGGGCCAGAAGAGCTGCAGGCTTCTAAAACAGGATGGGGAAGGGGAGGAGATGCCGCCATCTGAACTGGGCTGTAAATTCTTTGCTTCAATCAGTGAAAGGAGGAGCAAGGTAGTGATTCAATGAGTTGTCTGCTGGTAGCTCTTCTGCTCAGTGCTGCTTTAAAGCATTCCAACAGAATTTACTGCACCTCCACAAAACAAATGTGTAGCTTTTGAGGTTAAGCACACTTTACACAGGCAGGCCAGCTTCATTTCTTATGTCATTGCCAGGAGGTGATTGACCATGATGTGACAAACAGAAAGCTCTCCTCATCTCTGCAGGAATCCTCTCTGTGAACGGGTGTGCTTTCACATCTGTCCCTCTTTATGTACAGATTGTTATTAGTTATTAGATTGTTATTTAGTTTACAAGAATGTGGATGATGGCTTTACAAGGTCAGTACACTTCTGGGGTAGAAAGTTGTGTTTTACAGTTTGTGTGAGAAAATATCTCTAAAATGACAGAGAAGCTGAGGAAGAAGCTTTACCAATTAGTCTTTTGTTCTGTGTTCAGTCCATCGTTTTGCTCGGCATCATTACAAAGACCTGTGTGTAGAGCAGACAAACACAGAGTGACTGGGATTGTTCTGTGATTGGCGTGCCAGCCGAATCCAAAGGGCACATTAACAAACACACTGACCTCATCTGTCTCTGGAAGATCCTTTGACCAGTTTTCAGTTACAGGTCAGTGGCTGCTTTGTGTGTCCATTACCCTCAGACGCTCCTTCACGTCATGGTAACCTTTTCATCTTGAACATCTAAAGCCAGCCAAGGCTCTGACTTTTCGTCCAAATTCACTACCCTTATCCTTTTCATGCATGATGCTCCAGGGTCTGGGTTGCACATGCAAGCCTGCTGACTCATGCTTAGAGTTGGTGGATCAGCTGGCAGCTTATAACAAACCCTGCATCATTTCACACCAAAGGATGGCTTAACTTTACAAATGTGTCATTCACTGTAAAAGAAAAACCCGAAAGAAGCATTCTGCTTTGGTTTTCAGAAATGCAGAAATTACATTTACTTTGTGTTATTTAACACAGATGCAGCTCTTTAAAGCAAGTCACATGTTTCACACTGTTGAGATCCAGTTATGGTGCATCTTCCCATCAGTGACTGTCAAGTCTGGTAATTTGACCCTTGATTCACACAAAGTATTCATCCCCATTGAAATTCTCCACATTTTCTAACATTATGACCACAAACATAAATATATTTTATTGGAACTTTATGTGAAAGACCAACACAAGTGGATAACATGAATAAAACAGAATAAAACAGGCGGTCGTGGTGCAGTGAAAAGGGCAGTGGGCCTCTGATCCAAGGATTGCAGGTTCGATTCCTGCCTTGCCCGTTCATGTGTCGAAGTGTCCTTGGGCGAGACACTGAACCCTACATTGCCTCTGATGTAAGGTTGGCGCCAGTGTTTTGTAGCGGAGCTGCCATCAGTGGGTGAATGTGTGAATGGGTCTGTGACTGTAAAGCGCTTTGGGCCTTCAATGAAAGAAAAGCGCTATATAAGTATACGCCCTTTTCCATAAAACAGAATAAAACAACACTAAACTGCTCGATCAGTTCCATTTAAAAGCAAAGCTTTAACTCTACTAATAAATTCTATTTTTTCAAGTTTTACAGAACAAACATCTGTGAATAATCTAGGAACAAAAAAGCAAATTTCTTCTGGTAGTTTAGACTGTTGCTGCTGTGAAGGTCTGAACTATGTTGTTTTTCTGGAGAATTCTGGTTTATTTCAGTCTGAGATTGAACATGTTTGGTGGAACTGTTTCAGGTGATAAAAAGGTTGGTGGGATTTCCAGTTTTAGAAGGAACATGACTTCTGCACAATTTGCAGTGCACGTTACTCCGTTTCTGTTGGATTTTAAATAACTAAAATACCTCCACACAGGGACCCAAATTTAATTTTTCAAAGACTGTCCAAGTTGGCCGGTTGATGAAAAAAAATCTACTGGCCAAATATATATTTTATCAGCCAAATTCCAACCCTATTTTACACAGAAATACCTTAGACACTTTACTTTTTTGAAATTGTTTTTTTTTTTTTTTGAAAAAACTTCTTTAAAGTAATTTCTAAATGATATGAACACGTCTTTACTGTAATCTAACTGTAAATTCAACATGCTAAGAAAGTAAGGACAGATATAGGAGAGATTTCTTAATTCGGACTCCAGATGATCACATTTTATTACAAATCAGAACAAAAAACGCTTGAAAAGAGTAAAATGTTTTGGGTTATTGTTGTTATATATTATTATTGAAATTAAAGCTGCAGATTTAAGGAGGATTGAGCACAACATCTGACAGGTCACAGTTTTCAGTGTAACACAGAATCTGTTATGCTACGCAGACGCTGCTAAAACAGTGGATTCAATTCTGTTATTTAGAAAATACTATTTTTATGAATGTCCTACAAATTCATCTTGTTGTATTTATCCGCTGCATCTTAAAGGACGTGAAAATACTGACCGACTTTAAACTGGTCTGTGATCACACAGAACAGCTAGTTAGCATCATAGCATTAGCGGCTAACAAGCTAGCATCATAGCATTAGCGGCTAACAAACTAGCATCATAGCATTAGTATCTAACAACAGCGCTGTCTCCAAATCAACACATTTTATTATTGCTGCTTTAAGTGAAGCAGTTTTATCCTCCAGTTCTGACTGGATCCTGCTTGAAATCTCCACATATTCTGCTGTTTCATCAGACAAACTAAACGCTGCACAGGTGAAGTGACCGCAGGGGTGAGGTGTGTTGTGTGTGTTTGTTTACCTCGCGTGGAGACGTTAGAGTAGAAGAGGACAAAAGAAATTCAAGAGAAGAGCAGGGTCCTTTTTTTTCCTACATCATCACTGAATGAGTCTACCTTAATTAATATTGTTGTAAACATTTAATTTACTCTATTATTTCAATATGTGGAACACTAGACTCCATAACCAAATTATCCTTTTGCCTGGTCGAAAACTTATAAATCATTTTCTTGCTTTAGTTACCAGCACAGGTTTTTCATTAATGCAACACAAACAACACTTTTGTCTTTATATTCCCATTCCCAAAAGGGAAACCAAAGTGTTGACCCTTGAGGCGTGTGAGGTGGTAGTATTTGTGATGATGGTGGTGGTTGGGGCGAGGTGTTATGACCTTTTTTCTCTCTTAATACCATTTTAAATTTTAATCTTAAATTACATTTTAAACTAATTCTTGACCTTGTCAGGACCAACAGTCATAGTAAAGACTCAAGGCTGGCCTTCAGGACGCATCACTTCTGGGGTCATGATCAGGGTTTTTAGTGGCTTTGGCTTGGATTTACTGTGAAGTTCTACTTGCACTGATGAGGGCATCAGCTGAACTCTTTGCACTGTCCAAACTTTATAAACAGAATCATTTAGCATCCTGGCTGTTCTGAATTGTTTTTTCATCATAAAGCTGAATGGTCACTTGTTAACAACAGCTGTTGCAGTGTTTTCTGTTGGAAAAAAGTTTAGATGTGTGTCTTGTTGAAGTGAAATATTGTTGCTGAATTCAGCTTCACAAATGCAAGCAAATTGTACACAAGTTAGAACTTCAGAACTTTAAGCTAGAACAATGTCAACTTAAAGAATTGCAAAGCTAATGCAGGCTTTTATTCTCTTTTTGGAGTCGCTTGTGGTTTTGTGTTTTGTTTTTTTGCCAGAGTCAACAGGGATAAAGTCTAACAAACACCTTTCCTCCAGAGAAAACGCCGCAGCTGTGGTTCAGATTGTTTGTCTTCAAAGTCCCAGCAGACTGATGTAGGGAAGTCCTCACCTGCTCCTCACTTTTAGATTTCTAAACCAAACCTTTTTATACTTCAAGCTGAAAGCATCCATGGGAAAGAGAACTAACAAGGTCTCAGGAGGAAAGGAGCTGCAAATTCACTGACAAATAAAATGCATCAAATGTTCTTTCTAGTATGTGTATATGTAGGTGTGTGTTTAGATCCATGTGTATGGATTCATGAAATTTACCTTAAATGTATATTTTTTAAATATTTTCATTTGGTTACTCTAAATTGTCTCTAGGTGTGGATGTGAGTGTGTATGGGTGTGTGATTGTGGCCCTGCGACAGACTGGCGACCAGTCCAGGAGTGTCCCCTGCCTTCACCCATGAGTAGCCGGGTTAGGCTCCAGCAACCCCGTGACCCTGAAAGGGATGAAGCGGTTTGGAAAATGAATTTAAATATTTGCAACAAAAAATAATTAAAAATTCTTCTAGAGTTTTTGTTCTGTTTTAATTTAAAGTGGATAAAAACTATAAAAGAAATAATAGTACACTGGCCTTGCTGTTTTACTGGTCTGATTTCCTTTTAGCTCAAAGTCCCTGTTCCTCAAGAATCAAGGAACAGTCAAATGAGTGTGTGTGGGTTTTTTGTATTGTTTTTGAATTTAAAAACATGTGTTTGATAAGATCTGTCTCCTTTGTTTCAGTTTGCAAGGATCCACCATACAAAGTAGAGGAGTCTGGATATGCAGGCTTTATCCTGCCCATTGAAGTTTACTTCAAAAACAAGGTACATTCATTGTGATCAATTTACATCAGCATAACAATGACAAATACATTTTTTGATTTTTTGTTTTTAATAACCAGTATTTTTTTTTTTTTAAGCTCAATAGGAACTTAGATTAGGAGAAGTTTTTAAAATCAGCAGTTATGTTTTGACATGTTTAAAGAAACTCTGGTCACGCACCTTTTCGGGCAGCTGGACAAACTCAGTTGAAAGTTTCAAGATGGAAAAATGATACAAAGGGTTCTGTCATCTGGAAGTATAATAAAAATGTGTATTGTCATCACTGTTCCTCTTCTTAACATATCCAAACATCTCCATCTGCGTCCCTGCATTTATCTCCAGAACATCAACCATGATCTGTTCCTCTGATGGATTCATTCCTGATCCATCCTGGTCACTCCAAAGAGAACCTCAGCATCTTCACCTCTGTTACCTTCAGCTCTGCCTCCTGTCTGTAAACCAACAACGTGCTGCTGTCACCACAGTCTTCTTCACCTTTCCTTTCATTCTTGATAACTCCGTTCAGTCACACATCACACCTGAAACCTTCCTCCACCTGTTCCAACCTGCTGGCCGTCACCTCTGTTCTACACTCCCTGATGTTCTGGACTGTTAACCCTCAGAACTTAAAGTCCTCCACCTTCTCCACCTCTGCTCCCAGGAACCTCAGCGTTCCTCTTCAGTTCCTCTCATTCACACACAGATGCTCTGCCCTGATGCCGCTGACCTTCATTCCTCTCCTTTCCAGAGCAAACCTCCACCTCTCTAGATGTTCCTCCACCGGTTCTCTGCTCTCACTGCAGATCAGTGTCATCTGCAAACATCACGATCCACAGAGATTCCTGTCTAACCTCCTCTGTCAGTCTGTCCATCACCACAGAAACAAGAAGGAGATCAAAGCGGATCTTTGCTGAAAGTCCCACCTCCACCTTCAGGGTGCTCCAGGGTTGGGAAATACTGCTCTTGGGATGCCCTGGATCTTCTCATCCATCTCCTTCCAGAATCTTCTTCTCCTCTAGCTCACATTTCACCTGGGGAATAAAACCACTGACTAAATACAAAATCACGTCTTCTATTCCCCTGTCAGTTCTTCTCTTCACTTCCAGAACATTCGTAGTAAACCCCTCCTTCAGGATCTCTCCTCCTTCATTCCTGTTTCCATCCAGTCAAATAAGTTTTGTTCTCTTTCCATCTGCTCTCTTGAACAAACAGAAGATCCATCTTTCTTCTTTCATCCATGTCGACTAGTTTACTCTGTCAGTCTCTACATTCAGTTTGTCCCTTTGGTCCTTCACTCCTGTCTTTCTCTCTCTGTCTACAAACGCACCTTCCTCCTCTCTTTCAACCACCCACAGAAGTCCAATCTCCACCAGAATCTTTTAGGTCAATAGAACCGCTGGTGATTGTTGTAACCTGGTTTGATCCAGTATTCAAATTTTGATGTGATTTGCATGTGTGAACTGGCTTTAGTTTTACTGTCAGATGTCCTTCCTAGTTCAACCGTCTGCAGTTACCTGGACTGAGACTAGCACGTTAAAGGGTTGTGTAACCTTGTGGTTGCATTGTTGCAAACATTGTCTTACCCGTATCTTTTTATATACTCTTTCTAACTTAGATAAAAAATAGTTCCCCTTTTATTTTGAGTGTTCAGAAGTTGATGTTGTTACTGTTTACCAAACTGATGTGTAACTGTAACCATAAAACTAATTATGACAGCAAAGCATATGAACCAGCTGTCACACCAGATCTTTTTCTTCTGTTTCTTTCTCAGCTAATTTCATTCTTTCACAACCACAACGGTTTCTCACAGAATCTGCAAACACATGTCCAAAACAGCAGCTGTACTGTAACTGCAGCAGTGTTTAAATGTAAGCTCACGTCTGATGGAGAAAGTAAGAGACAGAACGCTTTTTGTAAGCTCTCATTAAGCTCTTGGGCTGCTACTTCAGCCAACCACCTGTCGTTTTTTAGATCCAAAACATCTGACCTATTTGTGTGTGTGTGTTAAAAAGATATACATTTGATTAAAAAAGTAAGTTAAAAGCAAAGCAAAACTTTCTTGTACAATAGCAGAGATGGGTTTGTAGTTGAACAGTTTTCTAATGTGATGCAGGAGGAAATGCTGCATATTTAGCCTTACTGAGAAATGTTTTACTGTTCTTTTGACTCTTTTTCTTTGTTCTGGTGACTTTATGCCTGTTCTTAGGAAGAACCCAAGAAAGTCCGCTTTGATTACGACCTTTTTCTACACTTGGAGGGCCATCCACCAGTCAATCATCTTCGCTGTGAAAAACTCACCTTCAACAACCCAACAGAGGAGTTTCGAAGGAAGCTGCTGAAAGCTGGAGGGGTGGGATTGACTCATAACATGCTGATCTTTAATGGACAGGTTTAAAATGTTGCTAGAGATTCTCATTCACCCAGGTGACATTGACTTAAGTCCATTCGTAAAATCTTGAGATGTCTCGTCTAGTTGTCATGACTCAACTTCCAGACGAATGCTTTCACAAGTTTAATTTGTACAGCGTATTTACAGGAAAAAACTAAACTAAACCACATCAGCAACTATTGTATTTTAAATAATAAAGTCAAATATTAAAGTTAACAATTCATTTACGCTAAAAGAGAAGATAAGTCATTCTAAGAGCTGGGGCTGGGAGATAAATTGATGTTAGCCATACATTCAAATTTGCTGTTTTGGAATTTGGAGGGACCATCGTCTCAGAGCTGCTCTTTGGTGCTAAACCAAGCAGAAACTTTCGATTTTAAAGTATATTCTGTGACGGACCAGAAGTAAGGTGATCAGACTTCTGCTTTAAGCTGGGCTGTACACATTTTTAAAAATCCAAATCCTTTTTAACTGCTACTTAGCTGAGGAGACCACACAGACCAATTGAATAGGACACACTTGGTAACAATCCTTATTGTAGAGTTATATATTTGTAATGTCAGTAGAAAAGTCACTCCTCACTTCCTACCTCATCTGTAAAAGTACAGATACATCACTTTAGTCTTTGTGTTGATGATTCAGTGTGGTTTCAAACTTTCATAAGCCGTTTTGTCAGAAAACTTCTACCAGCTGCCTGAATTGCTTGGAGCTTCCATTGTTTTATGTTTTCTTGGAGGAGACATCCGTCTGTTGACCCCAAACGCAGGACTCCCGTTGTCTTGTGTTGGAATTTTTATGGCCAGAGTTAAGTGCCCTCTGTTTATGTGGACCCACACCCCCGACTCGGCCTTAACAAAGCCTCAAGAAACTGGCTTGAAATGACACCATTTGTCACCAAAGTGTTAAAGTCTGTTTTTATTCCATCAAGTGCATCACCACTCTATATACAACTGGAATAAATGATAAATGTCTGAATTTTAGACCAACACAACCGATTTCTATAAAAGTCAAATACTGGTCTGTGTGATGGGTTAGGAACCAGGTGAAATCTATGGATCAGTCTTTTATCTTTGCATGAACTTGTGTGAAACACTGTAGAGGAAGAACCTCCTTTTCAGCAGGACCAGAACCAGGTTGGGAGTTGAGAGTCCATGTTTATTTCTCTGCATGTTTAGGCTGACTGAGAATCTTAGTTTTGTAGTGAGCAGCACACTAACATGTTTGATGAGTAAAGTAAGAAAAAGGATGACTCCTGTCTTTTCTTCTTCATTTACAGCAACGGGATCCTCACAAGCGAGGTTCAGAAGAATCCAAAGTAAGGTGTTTAGCAGCCTTGTGAGCTCACATGTGCATGTTTTTCTCATTTGAGTTTTAGAAAACATTTTTCAACACCTATGCTCAGAAACGTCTTGAGTCATCTTAGCTGTGCAGTTTCATTTAGACTTGATGTAGATTCATTCAAATGCTTCAGCTGGTATCTTTTGGTGACTTTAGCTGGTAGAGCTGTGTTTGAAACGTCCATTCATTGAACAATCGTATTAAGGTGAATAGAGTTGTCTGAAGAATGCCTTCAGTCTAAATGAAGATACAATTTTAATCCCAGCATGGATTTTTGCTTTTGTCATCTTTGTGCTGATGTGGGCTTGTTGCTTTGGTCTCAGCAGGTGATGGTGATGCAGGAAGGCTCGACCTCGCTGTTCAGCCAGCACCTCAAGCTGCCTACGCTTCCAAACAGCTCGCTGACATCCTCTCTGTCTGACCCAAAGAAGAGCAAACCCTCCCATGGATCAAAGGTCTGTGTCAGTTCCAGGTACAGCTCACAGCTGGAGGGTTTTTGTCCGAGCTAAAGCCTTTGTCACACGCACCGTACAGGGGTTGACCCGTACAGCTGTGGGTTTTTGGGTTGTCCTGTTGACAGTGGGGGGTCATAAGGGGAGCGCAGGTTTGTTTGCAGTTTCCTTGAGGCTCTTACGGCCACCTCAATGGACGTCATGAAAATGGAACGTACCGTTGTTATGCATGTGGTAAGTGTGTGGTGAAGTAAGGCTAATGGAAGTTAATCGCACTTATGATGTGTGAGTGATGTTCTCATATGGGGACTTTCACCACACCCTAGTCATTATGAAGGTGCTAGCACTGACTCGCAAATGTGCACACATGGGATGTGCAGGTGATGCATAAGACCCTGTAGGACAGCGTTCCCCAACCTTTTTGTGGCTGCAGAGCGGTCGACCCGCGAGGATTATTACCACGGGGCAGGGGGGTTTGGGCAATGACAAAGAAACTAGACTTTAATAAGAACATGTGCTTTAAACTTCATAAGAAACACAATACATTTGATCATCATTTCACTCAGTTATCTGACCTTTGGCATTTTGGAGGATTGATAAAAACATAAACATACAAACAAAAAGCATAAACATCATTAAGGTCTCTTAACGTAGTGTGGTGTCAGGACTGATTAAAAACCAGTTTATTTATATGATCCTCTCATTAAAAAACCTAAATACAGGAACACAATGTAACCAACAAATCTATTATTGATACTCAATAAGAAACTAATCAGATTACTGATCTGCACAGCTCTAAGCCCCCCATCCCCCCCGCAGCAGCGCTGCTCCTCTTCTCTGTTTTCATGGAGGTTCTTGCATGAATTGGGTGTTCAAAACATCTGTGGAATGTGCATCTGAGTGGATGAGCTTGTAGGAGCTCATATTTGTTCCTGAAAGTCACATCTCTGTGCAAATAGGAAAGCTGTTATACCTGTTCTGGTGTTGCTGCCCCCCCCCCAGTGATCGAAGATGTAGCTGAGAGAATGTGGTTATTTTTCAAAATAAGATTCTCAGAATTCAAAATAAAATAACGTATTTTTTTCTTCCACGGCCTGGTGGCAATTGATCTGGAGCCCGGTACTGGTCCACGGCCCAGTGCTGTAGGACACCTGTTGGATGTCCACATAAACCCCATCATATCCTCACTTCATGCAAGGAGCACGCATTTATAGCAATAGCAGCACCATGGGGCTGCTTACACAGTGTGCAGGGTTTGAGGTCGGGGTGAAAGAAGTCTTCAGGACCCACCTCCATACTTCTCTCCCACAGCAAGCTTGTAGAAAAAATGTGCAGGAATATTTTCTGTCTCAGGTTCACTGAGTGGTCTACAACCTGGATATTCGGTGTGGACCACCTGTGTCCCCCCTACAGATTTGACCATCTTCCCCCACAGACAGCCTGCATCCACCCAGGTCAGGGCAGTTATGACCCAGATTTCTGCCTGCCGTGTTCCTTCAAAGGTTAATCATCTACAAGTTTCTCAAAGATCTGGTTTAATGATGGTAATGAATGTGATGTTGCTTCTTCCCAACAATCAACTTTTACTTACACACACGTAAACATGTGTGTTTTTGATTTATTCCTCGTGTTTCATTTTTATATCCATGTAATGTTGCTAGACATTGTACTTGGGAAGCAGTCAGCGGAGAAAAGTAGTGCTAAAAATGGCTGTCCTTATTGTTTATCTAAGTCTTTTTTCTTGGGAGCTTACATTTTAAGATGTTAGAATACGATTGCATGTTGTTTCCATTATGTGTTAGTTTTAGTTTCTTCAAACAGAGTTATTTAGGAGGTGAGTTGGGGAGACCTGTTTCACATGGAAGCAGTTTCCAGTCTAAACACTGTATGTGATGAATGGCTTGTGGAGCAGGAGGTCACACTCATTCATGCACTCACCTCTCATCCCTTTGTTTTCATCGTTTCCCGTTCAGCCCCGCTGCATGGTCATTGGAGTCCCCCTAAACGGATTAACAGGAAGGGCTAAACATCTATGCTCTTCGTTATCGATTACTTCAAGTTTGAATCGTTTCTGTCGTGCCATTTCCACAGTATATTCCAAACATGTTTAGTTAAGAACAGTCAAGGCAGGGATAGAAATGACTGTTTCAAAACTTCTTTTCCAAATCATTACTTAGCAACTTGGTGGAGTTAAGTGCACTTCCAGGATAAAATGGCAGCAGAAAATATTAATACTCAGCCTGTGACTTTGACAGGATTGACTTTAAGCTGCTGCTGCTCTACAAACCCTCGATGTCTCCAGATAACATGCAGGTCTAATTAGAAGTTCAGAGCTCGTCACTGCAACAGGAAATGCCATCATCTAAGAGAGATGTGTGGAGCGCTGTCGCCTCATTTTCTCTTCTGATTGCTCTTCAAGTTCATAAGCAACCTTTCCTGTTTTAAGGTGGATTTCAGAGATTTCACTAAAGGAAATTGTGAAATGAAACGATGGAAGATACCATAAATATGGTAATGGAAGTATTTCATTGCAATATTGGAAATAAAAAACTGTTGATCATTGTCAATTTCAGGAAATTCTGACGATATCTTCTATATTTCATTCTGCTCCTGTTGTGTAGAAAGAAAACTCTTTTGTTGTTGTTTTTCTTCTGGCATGAATATCACACATCTGAAGGGCGGGTCCAACCGCCGCAGTGATTCGTTGAGAAGCAAAAGCATTGTACTTGTAACTTTGTAGATTAAACACATGCTTGTATGTGCCCATGATGCTTCACACACTGACAAAACATTATGACACACGGACCATTTTTTCTACAGTTATGAAAAAGTTTGAAGGACACAGGTTCAAAATTATTTTTTACGAGCAGACAACTTTTGTTCTTTAAGTACAAAATCTTTATGCAGACACACAAATCTCTTATTACAAGCACAAAACTTTTCCACGGATGGGTGATACTTAAGCAATGAATGTAACTTCACCGTCAAACGTTTCTCCTTAAACTCAGGACTGTGATGCACATAAGCTCCAGTTTAAACGTACATTTTGACGCCTGTCAGTGCCAGGTTGCTGAAACATTGGTCTAAAGGGCTCTTTCTGATGAATACAAGGATTGATGGTTTTTTCCCGTGCTCCTTGATAGATCTTCACCTAAAAAAGCTCTGGGAGGCTTTTCAGCAGCTTTTCCACTCTGGACTATGAGGAGGTGAAGAATGAGCAGCTTTACATCCTGCTGGCCCTCAGGTCACCCGTCAATAGACCAATGAAGGGTTTTGTGGTCGCAGAGCTGTAACAGAACCTGTCGTCTAGACTGCTTTGATGGCTTTACTGCACATATGAGACTGGGACAGTGGTGCTGGAGGGATGACCCGGTAACAAATGGCCCCCGTCATTCCAGCCGCTGATTCTCCTCTTTCCACTGCATTAGCACTCGCACCATTTTTAATGTTTTGCAAGTGTTTCCGTTAAAAAGGAGCTTTCAGCTCACTGGACAGAGTGGTTCAAAAACAGTTAAGTTTTATGCTCCAACGATTTTCACAGAGGAACAGAAGTTTGTCTGAAGCTCATTCCTTTGCCTCATTAGGTTTGCCCTTTGACCTAAGGAGGGATTTCTTTCTTCCTTCCCTCCTAATCCTACTTTCTTTCTTTTAAAGCTCCAGCAACTCTCTTGTTTTTCTCAAAAGCTTGACCCTTTTCATGATTTAAAGACCTGGCCCTGAACTTCTGCATAATAATGTTTGCACAAGATGTTTTGTCTTAAGACACTTTGAGCTACAAGTAAATAATGTATAATAATACATATATAATAGTAATATAGTTTTTTATTGGTGATATTTTTACTGATGATATTTGATATTCCTGTTTGCTGTTGATCAGCAGGATGGCTCCAAAGGAAGTGGTTTGACTCTCCTCACCACCTCTTCAACCACCAGCAGCAGCAGCTTCCCCAAACTCCACAAGCCCTCCAAGGACCAGAAAGTCAAGGCTCCTAAAGATTTGAAAGAGCCCAAAAGTGCCTTCAGAGACTCCAGCTGGGAAACCAGCAAAGTCCCCAAAGAATCTTCGAGGAAACCCAAAGAGAACCAGCCACTTAGAGACAGCAATCCTAAGATGGGATTCAAAGAACCCAAAAGTTTTTGCAAGGAGCATCGCAGTGAGGGCATTCTGCACGGCTCGGGGCCGAACAAGCGTCTGCCTTCCCTGGATGGCAACGATCTCATGACCAAAAAACGCAAAAAGGGATATCTGGATTCGTCGGGGAAGATTGTGTCAGGCTCAGATGTTCAGCATTTGGATAAGAAACGTATAAAGGACAGACTGCAGATGGGCTCAAGCAAATATAAAGTCGATGGCGACGAGACAGAGCGCAGGAGGAGTTCTGCACTTCCGTTCCAGGATGCAGCGGAACGCAACGAATCTGACATGGAGGACCAGTCCAGATCAGATGTGAGTACAACGCACTGCAGCTACACTTTCCATTCATCATGGAATATTAATGATTAGACCAGCTTAATGGAAACTTGTTAGACTGATTGAACTGACTGTTCAGAAAGCAAGGAAGCCATTTTCTTTCAGAGACTCAAAAGAGGAAGGATTTGTTTGGTCAGCTCAGTGTGGAAGTGCTATGATGTCAAAGAAGCAGCAGGAAGAGAACCCTCGGTAGCTCTTGGGGGCTGGGTGTTCCAACTGGACGAAAGGGGTTGACACCAATAAAACCAGCAGGACATCAGCTGCTTTGTCCCAAAAAAGATGATCACATGAGCCAGAGTTGTCAAAGATACAGTTTATTTGCTGTATTCACAGAATATTCTCTGTTTCCTTCATTCACATTTTTTCTGTGGCTGCATCTTCAGAGCTTTGCCAGAAAAATCCCTTCCTGTCAGTCTTTTAATGAATAGCCTGACATTTGGCTGGTCTGCACATTTAAAGAAGCAGCTTCTCATAAAAGTGGCTATTTTAAAGCTAAATAGTGACAGAGATTTACGGTTTTACAACACCTGAGAAGAAAGAGGGACGTGGCTGTGAATGGCAACGAGCTGCACTTTAATCTTTTCAGCTTTTCAAAGAGGAAAAGGGTTTAGTGTTGGTGATCCCTGCATTTGAGCGCTTTTCTGTTGGGCGCTAATGCTGCATCTTTACCGCTCAGATCTCAGAGTTGTGACTTGGCGTGAACAGAACCTGTGGTTTTGGGGGTGTTGTATAGTTCAGTCTTTAAAGTTTTACCATCTAGTTATGCGGGGGGGTCATAGCAGGGGATGTGCGGTGACAAATACCAGGTGTTTGATTCTCCCCGGGCGAGCGACCCTGGTGGGCTGGGAGTGGGTCAGAGAGCGCCGCATCATTCTTCATGTGACTGCTTGTTTGATCCCAGTGTTTTCCCCGAGCTGTGGGCCAGAAACGGATCTGGTGTTGACATGTAGGGGTGTCGCTTGAAAACCTGGTCTCCAGTGGACTGGATGAAGTTATGAAAGAGTGAAGGTTTTCTTTAAGCATCAGCACTGATGAAGCGGTGTCATCCCAGAGGCATTACCTGCCTCTCAGGGGGGGTTGGATGCAGCTGAAACTGAGTTTGTGTTACTGCCTGAGATAAACGTATAATCTGCCACTAAGTTGGAAAAGGTGTTTATGACTATATTTATTCAAGCATGCTAATGAAAACATGCTTTAATTGCAGTTTTTCAAGTGACAAAAGATGAATTCATGTTTTACTTTTCAGATCAGCACCAGTGTTTCCCATGACAAAAGAATACATTTGTTTAGATTCTACCAGCTTTACAAAAATCTTTGATCAAGGACATGTTTTACTCAAATGTTCATCTTTACGAATTTACTACATTTCAATAAACAATGACTTTTCCCCCTTTTTGTAATTTGAACAACCAACAACCATTTCTTTGACCGGGATGGGCACTATTTGACAAAGACGGTCAGACGGGTAACAGAAGTGGTCTGTAGAGGAGGACGATGGTCCTTAACAATGACGCAGAAGGTTTTGGTTCACTATTGGCAAATCAAACCAAAGGTTTCTGTGTGACGTTAGTAAAACTGGATCATCCAGACAAAAGAACTGCTCTAAATTTACAATAAAAACAATTTCATCATTTCTAAGTCCAACATCTTTCATTTGCACAGTAATGCTGATGTGCTAAATGCCCCTGAGTTCTTTTGGTTGATGTTAACAGTTTCTGTGCCTTCAATTGTACTTACTTTGTGTTTAGACCTATAAAAACTGAATGTAACTAAGGAGGGATGTGTTTCCATGTCCCATGTGCACTGTTTTGCAGATGTTAAAACATCTGTGGATGCCATACTAGTACTCACATGCTGCCCAAACCTTTGCACAGAGGTTTTCCAGCATATGGCAGCAAATGTTAAATAAAAGATGAATAAAAGGCAAAAAAACCAAAATCAGAAAAGATGTTTGCACAAATACTGCATCTGCAGTGAGAGCAGAAACTCTTCTGTCAAGTTTTAGTAACAGATTGCTTTGCTAGTATTGGCAAGAGTCTGACAATACGATTTTATATTACCATACATGTGTCATGACACAATATATCCTGATATGTTCTAAGACGGTACCAGAGACAACATTTCACTATTTTTTTTTTTTTTTTACAGATTATGACTTGGTTACAACTGTATCTGAATATGAATACACTATGTACATAAATGAAATCATAAAATATATTTCATTTAACGATCAGAACATTAAACGCTGCAACTGAATCTCACATACAAGTTGCTTTTAATCAGCCTTTCCTTTGGTAATTAAAGAAATATTCTTTCAATACTCAACGTTATCTGATTTTCACAACAAAATATTTTTCAGTAAAACAAAAAACCCCACAAAGATTAAAAGTAATGTTCTATGTCTGTGGTTAAGAAAATGAAGGGCTGTTTATTTCCAACACTGCTAAATGTAGCCGAACCAGGATTTTAAAATAGTTCAGGTGTCTGTGTGGGGCTTCAACGTGCACTTTCAAGAAACATTTAACGGGCTGCTTAATAATGCTATGTTTAGACCTTTCAGAGTAAAGGATTTCCATATATTTACAGGGGGTACGGAAAGTATTCAGACCCCCTTCAATTTTTCCCTCTTTGTTATATTGCAGTCATTTGCTAAAATCATTTCAGTTCATTTTTTTCCTCATTAATGTGCACACAGCCCCACATATTGACAAAAAAAAAAACAAATAGTTTTTGACATTTTTGCAGATTTCTTCAAAAAGAAAAACTGAAATATCACATGGTCCTAAGTATTCAGACCCTTTACTGTGACACTCATATATTTAACTCAGGTTCTGTTCATTTCCTCTGACCATCCTTGAGATGGTTCTACACCTTCACCGCCAAACTTGGAGCATCAAACCACATGCAGCAAAATTTGTTTGAAGTAACAACATCTCTGGTCAACATTTGATATTTTACTCACCAGCCAAGTTAGCCGGTGGATGAAAAATCTACCGGCCAGGCGCGTTTTTTTACCAGACAAATTATTACATTATTTTACAAAAGAAAACTATAGGTGTTATTTTAAAAAATAATATTATGTTGAATGAAAAGAGATGACGTCACAGCATAACAAAACCATAGGATAATACCTGTTTTAAGTGACTCAGATTTCTAATCAGTGTTTGTTCTCTGCTTTTGGCATTTTCACACGATTATGAAGTGTTTTATTTTCTATCACAAATGTGTTGCTTCTGCTCTTTAGCACAGATAAAAAGCCCCCCTGTGACCCCTATGAGGAGAGCTGTCAGTCACCTTTAGTCTGAACCATTGACATATATAGAGAATGACAATTATTTTCATCATTTTTAAGAAAAGGAAATAGCATAAAAGTCTATATTAAAAAAAAAAGGATTAACACATCTTTAATGTCATCTAACCGTAAATGTTATCTAACTGTAAACTCAAATTCAAACATGCTGAGAAAACAAGGACAGATTTACTAGAGGACTGCAGGTTGACAGAAAATGCTCTTTTTGTTTTCCTAGTTCTGCCTTCAGGTGATTCAGTTTTAGATGAAATCATAACAAAAACATGTTTTCAGATTCTTGTGTCATGGACAGTAAAGATGCAGCGCTCTCGTGAGGAGAGCTTTATTAACGCCGTCTCTGTATTGTTAGATTTTGTTAATAAAGTTCCATTCAAAGTGGATTCATGTCTGTTATTGTATTGAGAAAACACAGTTTTTATGTCTTTTTTATGTCCCATGAATGAAGTTTGTATTTCTCTGCCACTCTGTGAAAATATTCTCTGACTTTAAATCACAACCTGGCAACACACAGAACATCTCATTAGCATGCTACGATCAATGCTATGCTAGCTTCAGTGTGGAAGAACATCGCTGTCTCCCCTCCTTTTTTATTAAACTCTGTTGCTGCTGTGAGTCCAGCCCGTTTATCCTCCATTTCTGTTCAGATCCTGTTAAAAAGCTCCACATCCAGCTGCTCCATCAGCCTAAGTGTGGAATTCCAACAAGGTTACTTTTGATTGGTGTAGTTGCCATAGAAACAGTGACTCGGACCCACTTGGCCCAATCACTGCTGTCTGGTCCCAAATGGCGGTGTTCATATCGCAGAAAAATAGCGACTAAATTGGTTTCATTTCGCTGGAGGTTTCTATGGGTGATGTCACAGTTGCTCTGTCCAGTTTTCTATATTCAGTCAGTGAATGTAGGGCCACACACTCTCAGACCTAGGGAAGATTTCATTTAACCAATCTATGAAGCATTGTTTTGGAATGTGGAAGCAAGAATTCCCAGAGAAAACCCATCCATGCACAAGGAGAACATACAAACACAGAAAGAATCAGCCAGGATTAGAACCAGGGCCTTCTCGCTGTCAGAAAAGAGTACTAATCACTACAAAGTCTGACATGATACTATTTCTAGTGTTAAAGGAGAGCTGCTTTGGTGACCGAGTGAAGCTGGTCAAAGCCCTAAAAGGAGAGAGGTAACATTTCTGTTGGTCTGAATAAGCTGTCCCATAAACCAATGGCTGAAGGTGACAGCCATTTCTGTCCCCCCACTTCTGTCCCCCCAAAGGATCTCCATGGGCAGCACTATTCCACAGACTGACGGCTGCATCAGAGATTTAAGTGTTCTTTAAAAGGCCTTTGCAGAGAAACCGAAGAATTTCAGATGAATTTACACACGTGGACAAAATTGTTGGTACCCCTCAGTTAAAGAAGGAAAAACCCACAATTCTCACTGAAATCACTTGAAACTTACAAAAGTAACAATAAATAAAAAATGAAATAATCAAAATCAGCCATCACTTTTGAATTGCTGATTAACATAATTATTTAAAAAAACAAACTAATGAAACAGGCCTGGACAAAAATGATGGTACCTCTATAAAAGATTGAAAACTATTTGACCAGACTGACATGATTAACTCAGGTGTGTCCTTTAATTGACATCACAGGTGTTACCAAACTCATAATCAGTCAGTCTGCCTATTTAAAGGGAGACAAGTAGTCACTCTGCTGTTTGGTGAAAAGGTGTGAACCACACTGAACATGGACAACAGAAAGCCAAGGAGAGAATTGTCCCAGGACATCCGAAAACAAATGATAGATAAACATCTTAAAGGTAAAGGCTATAAGACCATCTCTAAACAGCTTGAACTTCCTGTGACAACAGTGGCTCACATTATTCAGAAGTTCAAGACCCACGGGACAGTAGCCAACCTCTCTGGACGTGGCCGCAAGAGGAAAATTGATGACAAATTGAAGAGACGGATCGTTGGAATTGTATCCAAAGAGCCCAGAACAACCTCCAAAGAAATGAAAGGTGAACTCCAAGGCCAAGGTACATCAGTGTCAGATCGCACCATTCGTCGTTGTTTGAGCCAAAGTGGACTTCATGGGAGACGACCAAGGAGGACACCACTGCTGAAAAACAATCCTAAAAAAGCCAGACTGGAATTTGCAAAAATGCATGTTGACAAGCCCCAAAGCTTCTGGGAGAATGTCCTTTGGATAGATGAGACCAAACTGGAGCTTTTTGGTAAGGCACATCAACTCTATGTTCATAGACTCAAAAACCAGGCATACGAAGAAAAGAACACTGTCCCTACGGTGAAACATGGAGGAGGCTCAGTCATGTTTTGGGGCTGCTTTGCTGCATCTGGCACAGGGTGTCTTGAATGTGTGCAAGGTACAATGAAATCTGTAGACTATCAAGGCATTCTGGAGAGAAATGTGCTGCCTTGTGTCAGAAAGCTTGGTCTCAGTCGCAGGTCATGGGTCTTCCAACAGGACAACCATCCAAAACACACAGCCAAAAACCCCCAAGAATGGCTGAGAGAAAAGCGTTGGGCTATTCTAAAGTGGCCTTCCATGAGCCCAGATCTGAATCCCATTGAACATCTGTGGAAGGAGCTGAAACATGCCATTTGGAGAAGACACCCATCAAACCTGAGACAACTGGAGCAGTTTGCTCATGAGGAGTGGGCCAAAATACCTGTTGACAGCTGCAGAACGCTCATTGACAAATACAGAAATGGCTTCATTGCAGTGATTGCCTCAAAAGGTTGTGCAACAAAGTATTAAGTTATGGGTACCATCATTTTTGTCCAGGCCTGTTTCATTAGCTTGTTTTTTAAATAATTATGTTAATCAGCAATTCAAAAGTGATGGCTGATTTTGATTCTTTAATTTTCAATACATTTTTATTTATTGTTACTTTTGTAAGTTTCAAGTGATTTCAGTGAGAATTGTGGGTTTTTCCTTCTTTAACTGAGGGGTACCAACAATTTTGTCCACGTGTGTAGGAATGCTGCTCCACTCTGCTCCACTGTGGGTAAAGACGGTCTCCGCAGGTTCTGACAAAATGGACCAACTTGATTTTGGAGGGCAGGTTTTCCTGAGCCATCCATTTATCTTGGGTTCAAAACACTGCAACAAGAAGAGTTGTAAAATCCCAGAAGTTTCATTGTGACCTGTATGTTCCGTTAAAGCTTCTGTGTGATAAAGTGAACATCAGGATGCGACGCATAACTGCTTTGATGAAAGACTTTCGCCTTGTATGTCAGGAACATTTTATCACTTTGATCTTTGCAGGTCAGATTAGACCAAAGCCTGGTTAGGTACATGGACACACCTAACCAGCTTGTCTGGATGAGATTCAGATGTTGTCCAAATCTTCTGCTATTCCCAATAGTGATGCACTCTACAAACAGTTGTACCTTCACAAAAGAGCTGTTAGAAATGTCTTTAACATCCAAAAGTCATAACTGTCCTCACGGATGCTTGTCTGCAGGTGAAGAAACAAAATATCAAGGTTATTGATCACGCGGTGAGCCGCTACGGTGAAAATGGTCATGCACATTTTTTCTACAGGCATGCTGCAAGTGACATGTAGCAGACGCAAATGCAAGAGTGAAGTAGGTGAAATGCAGGCGTTTTTTTTTCCTTTGGACCCCCCCAATCCTGTGGACTTTGCAAGGAGGCCATTAATGCTGGTAAAGGGATACGGAAGACAGTATGGCACTATAATGACGACTTTAGAGAATCCGTGTCTTTGTGGTCCTACGTGTGTCACATGCACACCCTGTGGATGAAGCCGTACTTATGTGGTCGTTACGGGACCAGTGCCTGCACCTTACTGACATCTAGAGTGTGGAGTAAGGACATTGACAAATGTATGTCGTCAGTGAGTGGAACTTGCATTAACCTAGTAAATCAGGGGTGTCAGAATCCAGGCCTCGAGGGCCGGTGTCCTACATGTTTTCTAACCAACCTGCCATTGAAGCTCCTTATTGGCTAAACACACCTGATCCAGGTAATCAGCAGTAAATTCAGTAGGATTTTGGGAAAACCAGCAGGAGGCCGGTCCTTCAGGAGTTGAGTTTGACACCCCTGTATTAAATACTTCACACTACGCTTCCCACGCGCACAACAAACGTACATTGCATTTTCGTGACGGCCCTTAAGGTGGCTGTACAAGCCTCAAGGGAACTGCAAGACACCCGTGCTTCTCCAAAGATGCGGCCGCTCTACAGGCCGAACAACCCAGCCCCCCTAAAGGTGCATGTGACTAAAGCTTATCATACAACACATGAAGAGCCTGGATCACTAAAAGTTTCAGTGTAAAAAGAAATCTGCAAGCAGAAAAATCAAGCATGCATTCACCAGAATATCACTTAAAAAGGCAAAATAGTGGGTGTATGGTTTGGTTAAAGATAGAAAAAGTTTTTGTGGTTCTTTTGCAGAGCGCACAGAAAAACAAGAGTACAAAATAATAAATAGATCAATAGACTGAATCATACGCTTAAGCAAGTAAATCAACATGAATTTTTCTGAATTTGGTGAAAAAGTATGTTTCACAGTGAAAGAGAAGGTATTACAACCTCTACTCCTTTAAGCAGTGTAAATGTGGGTTCTTTTTAAAAGCAGATATTTCCATTTGTCATTGAGTTCTTTTGTTGCTGTTTTTGTTTTTTACATCCAAGATCTTTTTATGGGTAATTTATTACAATCCTCAGTCTCACATTTGGGTTACTGTGTTGGGAAGAAGCAGTGAACATGAAGGCTTCCTGCAGGGTCATGACTGTTGAGCCACAAAACGGTTTCATCTGCTCGCGCTTTCCTCTATTCTTCTTTATGGAGATAAATCTTTTTTCTTTCAGTATCTTTTTGTCAGACATAACGGGAATGTCTGTGTTTGCACACTAACCCTAGCTTTAGTGTTGCATCCTTTTGTTATTGAGCACTGTTGTCCAGTGGATCCAAGAAGAGGATTGGTTATTGGCCCATTTAAAAGAAAATCTGTTTGTGATGTACTTCCAGTCAGAACAGCCCAGCCCTGCCAGCTCCAGCTCCAGTTCAGGCTTTGCTCCAACACACCCGAAACGCCAAGGTAACTCACCTGCATTACAACAAGCAGCAACACTTCTGCTCCTGTTGAATGGTCCTGTTTGAGAGAAAAATGACTCGTTCTGAAGGATTTGTGGCAAATCTGTAACAACAACAACAACGTGACATGTTGGCGTTTGACTCTTCTCAGTTCTGGGGCCTCTGCAGTCTGTGATGCAGGAACCGCACACAGACGAGGATGACTCTGAGGACGAAGAGGACAATGACATGGACTCTGATGGAGAGCAAGCTGCATACACTCACCTCCCACATCACCAGCGCAGGTGAGTCACGGGCAGCAAATTAGAAGGTTTCTCATGGAGATGAACCGTGGAGTCCACGTGTAGAAATGAAGGTGTCTTTTAGAAATCGTCATGTTGTCTCTTGTCTGTAGAGCAGTGGAAAAACCTTTAGTCAGATTCATGTGCTTGAAGGAGATTCATTTTTATCTGTCCCAACCCATCAAGGGTGAGTTTGAGTAACGGCAGTGAGAGTGACACCTCTCCACCCCCCTCCCGTAAAGAAACATCAGCCCTGTTGAAGGCCTCCAATAATCAGGTAAGAGAGAGGTTATGTGTTGGTGGAAGCATCGTTGTTGAACTGTGCGCTGATCCTGACAGTGACTGGGCTTTGGTTTGCTGCGTCCTGACAGATTCTAGAGGTCAAGAGTCCCAACAGGCAGAGCAAGCAGGACAAGAGCAAAAATCTGGACTGTGACAAGGTATTTCAGACAAAAGGACCACCCACACCAACAATAATAATGTCAACGGCAACAACTGTTGAATTCAAATGGAAAGCTTTTCTGAAAGGTGTCAGTTTGGAAATGCTGTCTTTCCAGGCCTACCTGGATGAGCTGGTGGAGCTACACAAAAGACTGATGACACTAAGAGAGGGACACATATTACAACAGGTGAGCCTCTACAGCATCACTGTGTGACCCTTTCCAAAAATGAGAATATCAAAGAAAAGTTTCCATAATTCCATTGAAAGAATCAAGCTTTCATAGAGTATAGATTCAGGGCCCTCGGTTTTATGGTTTGTTAAAGTGTTTGTTAATTTGACAGAAATTGGGGTTCCAGCACATTAAACCCACAAAAACAGGATTTCAGAAAAGGAGAAACCTGTGGACAAAGCATCGTTTAGCTCTCCGTTTTTGTGAAAAGATAAAGATGGAGATCATGATCACATCAAACCAGATCAAGCTGTTCCTCCCCTCATTCCACTCTTTCTGGATGTCTGCAGGTTCTTGAATCCTTGATGACGGGCTGAAGCCCACGGCCGTCTCTTTTCTCCTCACATTCTGTCCTTCCATCAGACTTTCTGTTGATCTGTTGGACACAGCGCTGTGTGAACAGCCAGCCTCCTTATCCATGAACTCTCCAGACGATGGAGGGATCCGTGATGCTCTTCTGGATAGTTGTCAGATCTGAAGTCTTCCTCATGTTGAACTGAAGCAGTTTAAAGACATCTGGTGACGCTGTGCAGGAGCTTTGAGTTTAGCAGATGATTAGTTGATGAAACTCTGTTTAAAAACATTCATGTCCTGCAACACTGGAGCAGATTTCTACACAGTTTGCTACTTTCTTCAAATCCTGTCTTTGTGGGTTTTAGGAGCTGGAAGCTCCGATTTATGAAGAATAAGCAAAGAAATGCTTGAAATCAGTTCAACAGTGGATCCTGCATCTATATTCTATCTAAGGTTCATGTTTTTGAATGGAATCATAGAAGTGAATACATGTGTTGGTGATATTCAGATGTTTTGCAAAGGGACTGTATCTTTTCTGGAGGGGCTTCACAGGAAAACAGTCTGGAGCAGCAATAAATGAGGAATTCTGTTTAAAGATGAGTAGACCATGTAAGACATGAAGTGTATACCACTTTAAAACTGCTAATGTTGCTCTGAAAGCAGGTTCTGAGTAAGCATTCATTTTTTGGCTCCTGAACTGACATGAGTTTGAAATCAGAAGAAGCTAGAACCACGTCTGGTTCAGGTACTTCACTGTAAAACTTGATGATATTAGCTTTCAAAATAAAGTTGAAATCAAACAGTGTGCATTCATCCTACCATGGGAGCTGCTTAATTACTTCCAGATCTTTTCACACAGCGAGGAACCTAGACGAGGAAACAAGCTGTTCAGTCTGTCTTCAACCTTTAAATATCGGTTCTCAGTTTAATCCAGTTCAACTTGAAAATCCACATTTAGCTGCAAACTCAAGAACAAATGTGGACCATATATCTGTGTGTATCTGTGTCTACACGCATCTGTAGACACAGATACGTAAAGCATGAAAGGTGGAACAGCGGTTAGCGCTCTGGCCTCACAGCGAGATGGCCTTGGTTCAAATCCGGGTTTTCTTCAGGCACTTGACAGCTTCTTCTCATGGTTCAGAAACATGCTTCATAGGTTAATTTGTTGCTCTGAAGGGTCCCTGCGTGTCTGCCCTGCGACAGACCAGCAGCCTGTCCATGGTGGACCCGTCTTTGCCTAACAGTAGCTGGAACAGACTCCTGTGACCCTGGCAGTGGCATAGCGGGTTAAGAAATGAATTGATGGATTCTGGGATTAGCAGTCAGGACTGTTGTCAACGGTTGATGCTGAGTCTGCAGTAAGCAGTGAAGAACTAAAGCTTCTGAGGTGAAGGGATTCTTTCACTGACATTTGCTTTTTTGTCCTCTTTCCCAGATCGTTAACCTCATTGAAGAGACTGGACACTTCCACATCACAAACACGACTTTTGACTTTGATCTCTGCTCTTTGGACAGAAGCACCATTCGAAAGCTTCAGAATTACCTGGAAACTTCTGGACTGTCCTGAGGCTCTGAGCAGCCGGCTGCTGGGCCTCCTCCTCTGCTTCAGTGAACAGATGGGACTGTGGTCGTTGTGGATGCTTCCAGCTGGTTGGATCAGGCTGTCCAGTTGAAGAGGTGGACTAGCTTTGTTGGAACGAGCCCTGAAAGCTCTGAAGGCTGTTCTGAAGCGAGGGCTGCTGGCGGTGTTGCTTTGAGTGGTCACCATGCTTGTCTCTTGACATGCGCTTCATTGTGACAAAGGCAGCATTGCCTTATGGCATTGTAAGTTATTGATTGAGTTTCCTTTGTTGGAGTGTCTGCGTTGTGTGAGTGGGTGGGGTGGGGGAACCAAATGAGGAAGAACATTTAGTGAAAGCACTTCATCACTGATGTAACTGACACTCCAGCATCCAAAGAGAGAGAGAGAGCTTTTCCAGCGGTCATTTGAAATGAGCAAAGATTGCTTGTACCAAAGTTCCTCTGAAGCCTTCACCTAGACGTCATGGTGGGCATTGAGGTTTGGGTTTGTGCTTATGCTGAACATCCAAATGTACACATCCAGAAAAGGGTTAATGAAGAAGAAAGTCCAATGAATCCATTTCTTACCAAACATTTTGCTTTAAATCCAAGACGACTTCAAATCCAGTGGAGTTTTAAAGCCCCAAAATGTTTTCAAAACTTCTAAAGTTCTGATAGTCATTTAGGAGCAGCAGAGCTGTCATGCAAAAGCTTCAATGTCTTTGTACTACAGACAGATGATCTTCAGCTCTACAGCAACCCGCTGGGTTTATGGGCTGCGCAGGTCGCTTTTCTGCAGAAGTTTCTCTTGATCATCAGGAAACATGTCACTAGTCCAGAAAACAAAATATTCAGAATCTTAGTCATGTAGCTTAGAGAAAGGTTGTCTTCTTTCTGCTGCGTCACCAGTGGAACATGCCAAGAGCGTCTTTCTGTCTGTTTTCATCATGGGAGTGAAGGCAGAGTCGCTGTGAAAAAGGAAACTCCCTAACAAAGAAACCATTAATGAAAACAACACTTTTAAGATTGTAAAAAGTTTTGATAGAAAATCTTCAGCAAGTTTTAAAGGGGTTGCTTGTGAAAAGGCCAATCACACACGTGACACACTTGTACTATTATTTAAGCAAAACTTTCTAATTTATTGTGAAAGTTTGAGTTTTAGGCAAAGGTTTTTTTTTTCCAAGGAAAACAATAGTTAGAATTTCCATAGAGGGTGCATTTCCGTTTGAAATCAAAAGTTTAAGATGATCGTTTCTAATCTCTGCTATTTCTTAGTCTCTTTTGTATTTTGCTAAAATTCAATAAATATGTTGTCCTGCTGAGCTACTCCTTAGTTACCTTTTTAAAGATTTCCTTTTCTTGTGTAAACTGGGGTGTCGTTTGACACTTTGCATGTTCTTACCTTGTTTCCTCTTGTGTCTTCAGAATACGAGTCATTCAATTATTACAAAGATGCAAAAGAAAGTAAGTTGTTGGAGAAGAAAGATGAAGTTTAGAATCTCTTTTTTGGACAATAAAAGTCATTTGTGCAGAGAAGCATTAAAATGGGATTTCCTCTTAAAAAAGAACATTTTAAAAGTGTCAACTTCATACTGGTCTCGACACATTTTACCTTTGATGTTTTTGTTGAGTTGTTGCTTCCATTCAACTAAATAAGAGGTTAGGAATCCAGCTACGATCAGCTTCTCCCATATTTCCATCCATATTCCTCCACCGCTGGTTGATTCACTTCTAAAAATTGCATGTGTAACGTTTGCAAGCGTTTGTTTCTCATAACAAAACACCACTCGGTTCATTTTCGGCCAAGATCACTTTGTGCTGAATCTGCATGAAAACGTCCAGTCTGAGGTAAGTTGTTCAAAGATACTAATATTGTAATGTCTTGCTTGGACATAAGAGTCAGACAGATTTGTCAGAGTCAGACAGGTTGGGGCCAACCTGTCCTTGTGAAAGGCCACAGGAACTACTCTCTCAACTTTCCCAGGAGGTCCAACCCAGTTATACTCCCACTTTGGCCTTTGTGATGTAGTTCCTTTTCTGCCTCATGTCAGAGCCTGGAGCCTGAAGCTTTCTGGTGTCTTCACGAGCACATCAGGGAGCATTTCTGCAGGTGTGTGTAGCTCTTGTCCCAAAGTGAGCAAGGCAGGTGTGCATAAGTTGGGGTCAAGCACAGCAGACCTTCACTCCATCAAAACAAGGGAAAGAAGCTTTTCCCAGTTACTCTGATGTGAGGATGGCTAGCTGCTTTACAAGCGAGGTGGGTCAGGGGCACCCGTGTGTGTAACCAGGCCCCAGGAAAACCCCTGCCAAAGGCAACAGAGTATTTGATCTTTGATCAAGACCACCAGCTGTGGTCCACTCTGCTGTGTCTTCTGTTTCTGGGAGGAGCTGATAATCACTGGACAAATCCAGGTGTGACGTCAGCCACAGGGAACGCCTGACCACCACATCCATCTCCAATGCTTCCTGATGAATGCGCCACCATGCTGAAACCAGTAAACGGTGTTTGGTCCTAGTTGGTCTGAGTCACTTTTTAAAGCATCTACAGTCACCAATCAGGAGTGAGGACACCGCAGCCCGTAGTGGGCCTGGAGGGCGCCGCGGCCCGTAGTGGGCCTGGAGGGCGCCGCGGCCCGCAGTGGGCCTGGAGGGCGCCGCGGCCCGCAGAGGGCCTGGAGGGCGCCGCGGCCCGCAGAGGGCCTGGAGGGCGCCGCGGCCCGTAGAGGGCCTGGAGGGCGCCGCAGCCCGTAGAGGGCCTGGGCCTGGAGGGCGCCGCTGTGGCCCGTAGGATGAACAACAAGGATCATCTTTATTTTGTGCGCGTCAGACCAAAACTCTAAATTGTTGATGTTTAGAATTCTGAGTGTGTGTGATTGTGGTCCTGTGGCGACCTGTTCAAGGCTGTCCCCTGCCTTCACTCTTGAGTGTCCAGGTTAGGCTCCAGCAGCCCCGTGACCCCGAATGGGACTAAACGGTATAAAAGATGAATAGATTTCTGACAAATTATTCATCCGTTTTCTAAACTCACTTGATGCCCTCTGGGGTGACTGGGAATGCCTAAGCTTACTCTGCGATAGTGGGGTGAAAGTGTGGTTGACCCTGGTCAGGTCAGTAGTCCATCACGGAGAAAATGACACACACCCATCTAAGGGACAGTTTCGAGGTGGGAAGAAGCTGGAGTTTCTGGAGAAAATCCAGGATTGGAACCAAGACCTTCTTGCTGTGCGGCATCAGTGCTAACCACTGTGCAGCCCACCGGAGAATCTCTTCCAAATATCTAGCAGCCAGATTTTCAGAAAAGGACCAAGCTGGATCTGTAGATCTCAGAACTTTTAATTAAAACACTCTTTTTTTCAGTGTTTTTATCCTTAAAAATGAATCAAAATTAGTGCTTTTCTGTGGAATGTAGGAAATGATGACCCTCAGGTAGAAAAGTGAATGTCTGTTTTCATGGACCTTTAAATTTGTTGATCCTGTGGATCAGATGTTAACTCAGAGTTAACTTGGAGTAATCAGTAGTGTATTCTGGAATCCGTGTCATTCCCTCTCCTCATGGATGCTCTTTTTAATGCCTGTCTAAGAGGGTGGTCGACTAGGCTAGAAGCTGGAGTTCTCCCTCTTCCCCATTTATTGTAAAGAGAATCTGGGATGCTTTGGTTAGCCACTCTGTCATGTTTCTTCACCAGGAGCTCACTTGAACAACCAGTTCCTGCTGGCTGTTGCTAAAACTGCCTGTGTGGAGGAGTTGGATTCTTTTCTCTTTCTAAGTTTAGATACACTGCAAAAGTCTGCAGCTCCAGGTTGTTTCATTGCTGTGCAGCACACACATACTAGTTTTATTCTGAAATTCCTGAACAATTGTGCTATTTTTTTGACCATGGAAACCGATTGGTCTGAAGCTGAGAAACCATCTGCATCATTTTACAGTAAGTTGATTTGCCATCATTCCGTCAAATGAAAGTTTTCCTTGGAATAAATGGGGTTTTAAGTGAGATTAAGGAGCCTTAATGTCAGTGTGTAGAGGAGAGCAGAGGGCTCCAAGACCTAAAACATGTGGTCACATCCCCATAGTGTGCTTTATTTTTCTGCAGATGGAGACAGATCATTGCTTCCTTTCTAATGTTGAATGGTTTCACAGTTACAGTTTGAGGACATGTGTTTGCTGACATGCAGAAAGTGCAGAATATATTTAAAGTGTTAATAGCACTGTTTTCTTACTGCCAATGTGAAACAGCAAAGGCCAAAGACAAATGCTCTGCAGAAACTATGTCCTAGAAAATGACAGGTTCATGGATTTGGCTCAAAAAGCATGATTCCTTTTTCTGTGACATTTTAGAACTTAATATTGGACATTTCATTTTGATAAAAAGATGAATGTCAGAATGAATTCAGTACAATATATGGCTAATTTTCCACAGTCATGGTGCCTGTCAGTGTTTACTGCCTCCATTTACCAAACCATTTACCGAACTCTGCTTTAAGTCAGTATTATCAAGATCCACTGACATTACCAACAACATAGCATCCTTTTGTCTGTCTTTGTGGGCAATTTGACCCAAGTGTACAATTCTTTAATGATTAGAAAAACTCTTTTCAAGCTGTTGAATGCAGACCAAACTGGCACAGTGGAGAGTTTTCATCTTTCACCTCAGCAGTCAAACTCTCTGCACCTTCAGAGCTTCAATCATCAAACAATAAGCTGAAATGTCATCATGTCCAGCAGACCCTTCAGGGAAGTTTGGGTTTTGTTTTGCATGTCTTCCAAATGCAGGCAGAAAAGGGGCGGCTTGCCCTTGTGGCTTAAGCTAAACCATTATCCTTGAAAAGAAATGGGGGTAGGGGGTGTAGGAGAATAGAACCAGAGGCTGAGTGTGGGGTGAGGTGGGAAGAAGTCCAGTCAAACCAGCAGGACATCCTGTTTGAGTTCCCAAATGCTAGTTCCTCCAGTGAAAAAAGGGGGAGATCTTCAAAATAATCCCCCCCAGACGAGACACAGGGACAGTCACCCTGGCACAAGGCCAAGGCCCCCACCCCCAGAGTCCCAGGAAGGCAGCCAAAAAGCACCCAGAGGATGTCATTAGAGCCCAAGCTTGAAGAAAAGTCCCTTTTCCTTGTTGTCTGACTTCCCAGCGTTCCAATGACTTTCCTCCCAGGCCAAACAAACATCCAGGTCCAACACCAGCCGTTACACACCGCCGGCCGTTACACACCGCCGGCCGTTACACACCGCCGGCCGTTACACACCGCCAGCCGTTACACACCACCAGCTGTTACACACCACCACTGTTACACACCACCCGCTTTTCCACACCACCAGCTGTTACACACCACCACTGTTACACACCGCTGGCCGTTACACACCACCACTGTTACACACCACCAGCTGTTACACACCGCCGGCCGTTACACACCGCCAGCCGTTACACACCGCCAGCCGTTACACACCGCCAGCTGTTACACACCGCCGGCCGTTACACACCGCCGGCCGTTACACACCGCCAGCCGTTACACACCACCAGCTGTTACACACCACCACTGTTACACACCACCCGCTTTTCCACACCACCAGCTGTTACACACCACCACTGTTACACACCGCTGGCCGTTACACACCACCACTGTTACACACCACCAGCTGTTACACACCGCCGGCCGTTACACACCGCCAGCCGTTACACACCGCCAGCTGTTACACACCACCACTGTTACACACCGCTGGCCGTTACACACCACCACTGTTACACACCGCCAGCTGTTACACACCACCAGCTGTTACACACCACCACTGTTACACACCACCGGCTTTTCCACACCACCAGCTGTTACACACCACCACTGTTACACACCACCACTGTTACACACCACCACTTTTCCACACCGCCGGCCGTTACACACCGCCGGCCGTTACACACCGCCGGCCGTTACACACCGCCGGCCGTTACACACCGTCACTGTTACACACCACCCGCTTTTCCACACCACCAGCTGTTACACACCACAGCTGTTACACACCACCAGCTGTTACACACCACCCGCTATTCCACACCACCCGCTGTTACACACCACCACTTTTCCACACCACCGGCCGTTACACACCGCCGGCCGTTACACACCGCCGGCCGTTACACACCGCCGGCCGTTACACACCGCCGGCCGTTACACACCGCCGGCCGTTACACACCGCCCGCTTTTCCACACCACCCGCTTTTCCACACCACCACTGTAACACACCACCAGCTGTCACACACCACCAGCTGTCACACACCACCACTGTTACACACCACCGGCTTTTCCACACCACCAGCTGTTACACACCACCACTGTTACACACCACCACTGTTACACACCACCCGCTTTTCCACACCACCACTGTTACACACCACAGCTGTTACACACCACCGGCTTTTCCACACCACCGGCTTTTCCACACCACCAGCTGTTACACACCACAACTGTTACACACCACCCGCTTTTCCACACCACCCGCTGTTACACACCACCACTGTTACACACCACCACTTTTCCACACCGCCGGCCGTTACACACCGCCGGCCGTTACACACCGCCGGCCGTTACACACCACCCGCTTTTCCACACCACCAGCTGTTACACACCACAGCTGTTACACACCACCAGCTGTTACACACCACAACTGTTACACACCACCCGCTTTTCCACACCACCCGCTGTTACACACCACCACTGTTACACACCACCACTTTTCCACACCACCAGCTGTTACACACCACCACTGTTACACACCACCACTTTTCCACACCACCGGCCGTTACACACCGCCGGCCGTTACACACCGCCGGCCGTTACACACCGCCGGCCGTTACACACGTCACTGTTACACACCACCCGCTTTTCCACACCACCAGCTGTTACACACCACCAGCTGTTACACACCACCAGCTGTAACACACCACCAGCTGTCGCACACCACCACTGTTGCACACCACCGGCTTTTCCACACCACCACTGTTACACACCACCACTGTTACACACCACCCGCTTTTCCACACCACCCGCTGTTACACACCACCACTGTTACACACCACCAGCTGTTACACACCACCACTGTTACACACCGTCACTGTTACACACCACCCGCTTTTCCACACCACCCGCTGTTACACACCACCAGCTGTTACACACCACCACTGTTACACACCACCCGCTTTTCCACACCACCCGCTGTTACACACCACCAGCTGTTACACACCACCACTGTTACACACCACCCGCTTTTCCACACCACCCGCTTTTCCACACCACCCGCTGTTACACACCACCCGCTTTTCCACACCACCCGCTTTTCCACACCACCGGCCGTTACACACCACCGGCCGTTACACACCGCCGGCCGTTACACACCGCCGGCCGTTACACACCGTCACTGTTACACACCACCCGCTTTTCCACACCACCCGCTTTTCCACACCACCCGCTGTTACACACCACCAGCTGTAACACACCACCAGCTGTCACACACCACCACTGTTGCACACCACCACTGTTACACACCGTCACTGTTACACACCACCCGCTTTTCCACACCACCCGCTGTTACACACCACCAGCTGTTACACACCACCACTGTTACACACCACCACTGTTACACACCGTCACTGTTACACACCACCCGCTTTTCCACACCACCCGCTGTTACACACCACCAGCTGTTACACACCACCACTGTTACACACCACCACTGTTACACACCACCCGCTTTTCCACACCACCCGCTCTTCCACACCACCCGCTGTTACACACCACCCGCTGTTACACACCACCACTGTTACACACCACCAGCTGTTACACACCACCAGCTGTTACACACCACCCACTTTTCCACACCACCAGCTGTTACACACCACCCGCTGTTACACACCACCACTGTTACACACCACCACTGTTACACACCACCACTTTTCCACACCATCGGCCGTTACACATCACCGGCCGTTACACACCGCCGGTTGTTACACACCGCCGGCCGTTACACACCGCCGGCCGTTACACACCGTCACTGTTACACACCACAACTGTTACACACCACCCGCTTTTCCACACCACCAGCTGTTACACACCACCAGCTGTTACACACCACCGGCTTTTCCACACCACCAGCTGTTACACACCACCACTGTTACACACCGCCAGCTGTTACACACCACCAGCTGTTACACACCACCGGCTTTTCCACACCACCAGCTGTTACACACCACCAGCTGTTACACACCGCCAGCTGTTACACACCACCACTGTTACACACCACCACTGTTACACACCGCCAGCTGTTACACACCGCCAGCTGTTACACACCGCCACTGTTACACTCCCCTCGAAATGTCCTCTGCTCTGTGTGCAGACACACACAGCTATTCCTCATTCGCCATCAGCCGGCTGGAGCGTCATCACAGACCACCTGCTGACGTGGTCACTGTGGCGGTGTTCCTGTGCCATGAAGACTTACTATTATTAAATTAGCTTTTAGCTTTGGGCCCTTAACTTAGCTAGTTGTCTGAGCAGCCTGTCAAAGTTAGCAAACGTGTTTTTTCTTGTCTGCGGCCTGTTATCACAAGGCCCTCGGACCAGTTTGTGGCCCGGGAGTTAGGGACCCCTGATTTAATGGGAACGGGAAGCACGTTGAGAACAACGAGTTGGGGTTACCCCAAACGTCAAGAAGTGACACGGAGGGGTCTAGATCATTCAAATCATTCTTTCAGTAAACATCGAACATGAGTCTTTCCAAAGCTCAATGGTTCTCAGGAAACTTGTTTCTGAAAACAGACTGTAAAGAAATACTTTTAGTTCACATCTAGTTTCAAGACAAACACAATCGAAGAGAACTTATCTTGTAGGAATCCGATACCATAAGATGATTAAAAAAAGGAAAGGCAGTACATTAGGACCAGGGTTTGAAAACACCCCTGTAGAAGACCCAGTTGCCTAATGGAACAGTGTCTTCTCTGAGTTTGGTGGGTTGTTGGTTCAATTCTACAGTTGAGTCATGCCAAAGACTCTAAAAATGCAACTCAAAACCTATCATCCAGATAGGTCAGCTAGGTGACATCCAGAGAACAATGCACCTCAATATGTGACAGCTACTAGGGATGAAAATGGAGTCCTCTCAGTATCTGAAAGATGTAAAACCATCCTTCAAGAGCAAAGTCATGTAGTTCAATCACAGCAAACACTGGGTGGGAGGTTTGATTCTTAACAGCATACAGTCGGCAGAAGCATCCACACTTCAGGTCCCTTCAGTGTCAGCTGAACTTCATGTTAGAGCACCTAAGGTCCCTGAATTTTTGGTTATGATCATCTTTATTTTTAGATCTGTTTTCTTTAACAAACATGAAATAATCAAGACAAAACTTTGTGATAAATGAAGGGACCTGGAGGTGGATGTGAAGGAGCCAGACCTGCTTTGATGTTCTTTCATCCACTGCCCAATGCTGGCTCTTCTATCTAAAGCTATGACAGCAAAATGGAGACCACTAAAGCGCACACTGCTCGAGTTTGCAAAGAGATTTCCGTCCCCTGATCACTCAGCCATTGTCACCAAATGCACACAGAGCGCCAATAACTCAAAGACACTTCTAGTGTGTTTTTGGCTCGTCTGTGTGCCCTGTTTCCCTCTGTGGCCAATCGTGTTGACCTTCCAGTCAGCTCCCCTGTGGGATTCTGGGTGGCAGGTTGTTTAGCCTTCCTGCCTTTACCCTGCAGCTCACAAAATGCACACAAATTATCCTTTGAAAAATCAGATCAAGTTATGTAAAGGACAAAAGCAAGCAGATTTCAAAGGGGAGGGATGCTGCATGCAGAGGCTGTTTCAAGCAACCAACCCAGCTCCCAGACACTGCTGGATTTGGTCATTGTTCTGACCCTCCTCCTTTTACTTTCCCAAACTCGCCGAGACCCTCTGCAGCACTGAAATGAGTCCAGCCTTTTGGAGCGAATCCCAGTCTAAACCTGGTCTTTGATTTTGTCGGGCTTGCTGGCACGGTTCCTTCTCCCCACTTCTTTGTTCCTCTCGATGGATCTCGGCGGGCTGGTGAACCGTGACCCCTGCCAGCCCACTCCGTCTGTGTGTGAGGCACACACACACACACACACACACACACACACACACACACACACACACACACACACACACACACACACACACAGGCATACAGACAATGCCCAGCAGCCACAGAGAGAGAAAAGAGGGGGAACTGGGGAAAGTGTCTTGACAAATGAAAGCGACTTGAAGTCTCATCCCTGACAAAGATTCCAGGATCGGTGAGTGCTGCTGCTGCTTTCATTGTGTCTGTTCTGATAAGTTAGTCATGTGTGGTGGTTGAGAGGGAACTGCTGCATTCAGCTGCTCTCAACCACCTGCCACCAGATGGACTGAGGATGAACTTGAACAAGAGGAAGCAAAAAGGAAAAAAAGGTTCAATTCCAACCCCGCCCAACAGAGACCTGCTTTTTTTTTAACCGTTGATTAAACGCAGAACTAGAATTTCTGTCACAAGAAGAGCCTTGAAGCTTTATCTTAAACTTTTCATTGCTCTGTTTATGCCAAACCTCAGAGTGAAACTAGCTTCTGCTCATCTCCACTTCCTTTCCATGGGTTTAAACTGCCATTTTCAATTTCATTTCTTTAAAATGTGCTGTTGTTGTTCTACAATATCAAACAGAGCAGAAATTAACATGACCGTATTTTGATCATGGTTTTCTACGACATAGTTTCTGCAGGAGTTCATTAGAAATTGAGTTGTTGGCAGGACTGTTGGAACAGAGTAAGCCTTTCCTCACATCCCATCATCCCTTTGTTTTCACTCCTGCTAGTTTACAACCCCGAGCTAAGATTAGTGCAACAAGTGGTCCTGATTCCAGCTCAGACGAGGAAAACAAAGACGTATGTGGATCTCTTTGTCTGCAAGATGTAGCGGAGCAGGGAGCCTGTGGACTTCATTCATTTTCTGAACCGCTTTATCCCCTGGACTGGTTGCCAGTCTGTCACAGGGGCCACAGTCACACACACTCACAATTTAGAGTAACCAATGAACCTATGAAGCCTGTTTTTGGATGGTGCCCCGGTGAAAACCCACACATGCACAGGGAGAACATGCAAACTCCACACAGAAAGGTCCATTGGTGACTCTGTTTTAAAGTCCCCCAGCCAGGACTTGAACCGGAAACCTTCTTGCTGTGAGGCAAGAGCGCTAACCACTGCACCACCGTGCAGGCGTATTTACTGCCACAAATATCTTCTTCAAACTGTTCCTGATTTATCACCATTTGAATAAAGACATACTCAAAAATGTTATTTTATTCTAAACTCACTTTATTTATGTCCTCCATAATCAGAAAAATGCTACAAGAACATGTTAAAACACCATTTTCTTTATAGACAGACTTCAGAAAGCTTCAGGTCTGGACTTCATCAGAACCTGGACTTCAGGGGGACAAGCTTCAGAAGACCTGCCCTCTGAAGCCAACAGGGCAGTTGATTCCTCTAAAGAGGAGCCTGTGGCTCAACCCGCTGTCCCTTATTTAGGTTTTGAAGATTCTAGAAACTATCAATGATCCTGCTGACTGAGAACCAGCTTTTCTGCTTAGCTAACAGATGAATGAGCTTTTTGAGGTTAGATGAAGCTTTTCTGTTCAAATCCTCATGCTAGTAACACAGTTAGGAAATCTACTCCACTTTGGCAGTAACGGAGAGAATCTGAAATCCCCTGATCTCTTCTCCTTTGACTCTTTTAAACACACTTTTGTCTTCTGCAGCTTGAAACTTTTTTTTTTTTCTACAGAACATGTTAACGTATGGGACATAAGGCAGATAGAGAGACTTAAGTCTCACCATGAACATTTAGCTGAAAGCAGAAATGAGCATCTCTTTCAAGCAACATTTTCATAGTGTTCAGGCTCCAGCTGTTCCTGCATCTCAGTGAAGACACGTTGAGTTTTGCATAAGCCATGCAAGTCTGCATCCCGCTGGCTCGTAAGGTCTTGGTTTCCTATGTTATGGGATGCAATCACTCCTGATAAGCTTCTCCTCTGACTAAAATGCAGGGATTTGTTGGTTGAATTCTTTTGTGTAGGAAAAAAGCCTAAAGTTGTGACCAAATCACCATCTGGTTCTGTGGGGAGCCCTGAGCGCTCTCTTCTGTTTTAACTCCTGGAAAGTTTGTTCAGGAACCGAAGGCTTGACTCAGATTAGACTTTGTTTCAGAAAACTAGATGGAATGAAAACGCTCTTGTCCTGAGATCTAAGGGGCAGTGACAAATGCACGAAAATGCAGGAATAGTTTCCTGGAACAAAGGTAAAATGTCACATCTCCAGCTGCTGTTAGCTTGAATACAAATCCTCAGGTTCTGCTGTTTCCAGCTTTGAGGCACAGATATCCACTTTTTAATTCCACGTGAAGACATGTTGTCACGCGCTTTGTAAATGTCTAAACAAATGTTGAATCTGTCTGCTGAGGCAAAATGTGCTAATGGCTTCCAGAAAGCAGCAGAGACCTTCTAGCCTGGAGGTTAGTGAGCGCTGCAGCTTCACTTCCTGCACTTTAATTACAACCAAATGAAAAGGAGCCCTCCCCCACATGCTCCCCAGTCTACTCTTAATTGACTTAATGGTTGGGTGAGAGCTGGAAGGGGGGGGTCTCATTAGCACTGTGCTTTTCTCCAGGCCTGCAGCACAAATCATCAGTCGCTTGGCAGACAAATGCGCTTGTTAAACACTCCAAAGGTTAACTATGGTTCAGTTTATCATATTTTGAAGTTCAAAAACCCGTTTAGACTTTTTTCTCTGTCCTGACCACAGCTGAATTTTCCATCTTTTTCTCTCTGAATGATCACCTTTCTTCCTCTGGACGGAGTCTTGATCCAAAAGGAATCAGAACTGAACACTGGGATGTCAGCAGCCAGGACTTCCTGCGGCTTCTCACGCCCTCGTCCTGAAAATCGCCACTGATTCATGGTTTCACCTTTAATAAGTCACTGCATCAACACATTGTTTTCTTTAGCATTTGATTGAAGAGTATGAAGTGAAATGTCTTTCAGCCGAGGACAAGTTCACCGTATTGCGTATCTGTTACAGTGTTTTACATTGCAACTGCAGTCTGAAGAAGCAACATGTCCAAAAAACCTCCGATTGCCTATTTAGGGATGTCTGAGGAGTGTGCACGTTTCACGTGAACAGCACTTGCATGCTCCATGCACAGCGGGCATGGTTTTGGGGGGTGGGGGTGTAAAAGAATGAAAACACCACACCTGAGTCTCACCTACTTACCCCTTACTAAGCCTTAAGGGTTCACTATGACCTGTTGTCTGCAGCACACCCATAGAAAATGTTCTCGGACATTTCTGCCGTATGGCCTCACCTGTCTATGACCTTAAATGTTTGTGTGGGTCACCTGTGTTCCCCGTACAGGTTTGGCCATTCCTTACCTGCAGACAGCTCGTACCTCCCATAAAGGCTTAAAGCAGGAGCCATCACTCCTTCAGGACGTGATGATCAACATGTGTGCACAGTTTTACTATGGAGCACATTTCTGCTGTTTGTGAGTACATGGGAAGAAGAAAACATGTCCACAGATCTTAGAGAGGAAACTGCTGTAAAAGGTCATGACCTGAAAAAGGTAGATTACAAAAACTGAGAGAAAGTCTTCAGTTTCAGCAAATGGAAATATCTACAAAAAGTGTTTCCGTAAAAAGAAAACTAAATTCCTGGACAATACCCTGGGAAACTGATACTAGATTACTTTAGGATTACTTTTGCTTTCTGAAAAATCTCACAGTAGATGAGTCTGAAGCATCGTAGAGACACAATGATATTAAACAAGCATTAGACAGAAACTTGAAGCTCACATCTCCCTCCTCCTGCTCTTCTGGGAGATATCAAAGCATTCCCAGGCCAGCAGGGAGATATCTCTCCGGCTTGTCCTGGGTTTGTCGGGGAATCTCCTCCTTGTGGACTTGCCTCAAAACCTGTCTGGGTTGTATTTTCACCAAACCAACTCGACTTGCTGCTCTGGATGTGGAGAAGCAGCTCCATACAGAGTTCCTCCTGAAAGGTGAGTTCACCCCTGTCTCTAGAAGAGAATCTGTCCCACAACCTCAGCTGTTTTAATGCCTCATGGGAGAGTGGAAACGTGGTAAATGATGTGTACTTAGATAACGCTTTTCTACTTTCCTTGAAGGCCCAAAGCGCTTTACAGTCACATTCACACAGTGATGGCGCTGCCCAACACTGGCGCCAACCAGAGGCAATGTGGGGTTTAGTGTTTTGCCTAAGGACACTTCGACACATGGGCGGACAAGGCGGGAATCAAACCTGCAATCTTCCAATTAGAGGCCAACCGCCCTACTGCCGCCCCACAGTGGTGCAGTGCATGTATGAAACAGCAAATATAAAGCTGAGTCTTGGGTGAAAGGTTTGAATTCTTGCGGATGCTGGACCCGTCTTTGGTCAGTCCCACACTCCATCCTTCCCTTCCTTGTAAACAGAACTCCTCCACGTCCTCGGAAGTGACTCATTCCTAACCTGGGGGAGGTTCTCAGACTTAAAGGTCCTGATCATAACCACAACAGCTTCACACTCAAACATCTGCATTGACAACTGGAGATTGTGGCTTGAGGAAGTCAGCAGGGCTACACCATCTGCTAGCAGCAGAGATGAGATTCTAAAAGTCCATAACCCAAAGCTTTTGGCGTTTAGCTGCCCCAGGAAAAAGATGTGTGCACCAAGATGGTGAACAGAAGTTTTGACAAAGACCCAGCCTGGAGGAGGAGAGAACCTGATGCCCAAACCCTTTGGCTGACTGGGCTCTCCCTGGAGGAGTCTGATGGTTTACTCTTCTGCATGAGGTTTGGTGCGGCCCCCTAGAAAATCCAAATGATAGTTGAAAGCTTGTTAGGAGTTGGAGCTTGCCACCTCTGCTTCATTCTCTGGAATAAACGTGCTACATTCCTGATTTCCAGGCATTGATTCTATCTAGAGATGAGTCTTGCAGACATTGTTAATCAAAAAGTCCACACATAAAGAATTAGAAGGAGATGGCAATGACAGGAGGCAGACTGAAAAAGATACTCCTGATGGACACTCACTCATGGAAGCTGTTTGGTGCTGTTGCTGCCTGTAAACCAGAAGGAAGGCTTTTTTTATGAGTCCCTCTTTGAATGTGCCAGAGATGAACTACTGAGGGTTTGCACACTGCAAATAATCCAGCTCAGTCCAATTTGTTCCCAAATAGGATGTAAAACAGGAAAAATCCAGAAGGGATGTTACAAATATGTTCTGAACAGAATGATGAAGGAAAAAACAGAAGATGACCTGTTCATGCAAAGAAAACAAACGACCAAAGTGTTGAACATTTGAACCATGTGAAATGATTTTCTTCAACATTTCAGTCATTATTTCCTCATCAGTGCTGCAGAATGAGGCCTGCATGCATGTGGTGTTCAAACTCATTTGTGCAGTTCCAAGCTTCAGTCTCTCTTGCATGTTTGATTAGTTCAGACAAGCCAGGACAGTTTCCCGTGGCGCTCTGAGCCGTTGTATGGGGTAAGGAAACTGTCAAGAAGAAACATTTTCATAAGAAAAAGTTGTATTGATAAAGACAACTTTGCAGTAAAATAGGAATACAATCTTAAGTTGTATGTGTCTGTTTTGAATACGACTTTCTTTGTCTTAAATACGAATTTCTCCTGCTAAATCACGGTCAAAAATACCTCACGGGGTCACAGGCATGAACATCGAGTTCATCAGACACAGCCACCTCATCCACATCCAACACCGAGAGGAGTACGAACAGTTAAAATTAAGAATGAGATCATTGACCTCAGAAAAAAAAACAGCAAAACTGCAGCGGCAACTCTCTGGTGCCCCAGGGTCTGAACTCATCTCTCCATCTGCCAATGTACATACAATTTAAAACGTCAGGCAACTAAAATTCTTAAAAGCTTCAATACAAACAGGTCCTCGTTTTCAGGTCACTCACCATAACCAGCCAGGAACCCAAGTCTGGTTTGGATTCCCACAGCTGCTGTTTATCAGGCTCATGAGCCAATCTCAACTCAAGGGCCAACTGTGGCCATGAAGTGTAGACTACGGTGTATCATGAGGGACAATCTACCTCCCACAGTTCTGTCACGCATAGTTTGGAGTGAACTCCAAACTCTCACTTTAGAACAAACAAAGGAATGGGTTTCTTCAGCCAACATCTCTGACTTTCAAACTAAAATGAAGAAAGTCCTTTTTTGAAAATAAAATGAGATGAAATAGAATAGAACACAACTGAGATATTGTCTCACTTTGTAAATGCTGCCACCAAGTGGCGTCATTGCACCATATTCCCTACTTGGAGCACATGCTTGGTTCTGGATCCAGTTTCTTCCCTCCTATTCCTGTTGGCTGGTGGAGAGGTTAAAACTCTGCTATTCTGAGCAAGCATTCACTTAACATTTTCCTCTGGTTTCCAGATAACTGCCACCAGATTGAGAACAAACTTCTCTCATTCACGACATGCTCAGTCTGAAAACATGTGATAAACCGTTTTACCCTCTAAAAGGATCCTAAAGCGTAAGACGAAACAGCAACTGAAAACAGAACTATTGAAAACAGAACTATTCAGTCGCTGGCAGGAGCAGTAAACCATTTGAATTTTTTGGACACTTCAGATGAAACTGATTTGAAATGTCAATTTGTAACAGAACCCACCAAACACCATCATCTTGGTAGAAATTCAGAGCATGTAAATTGAATTAGAAAAGTTCTTAGAACCAGACATTTAAAAAAAAGTTAGTTTTACCCCATGTAAAAGTGAAAGCTACATAGCTCCTCTCATACACCAGACCAACATCGACCTAGAAATAAATCCTTAGAAAACAAAAGCCAAAACTTTCACTGCAGAATTCAGTGTGAACCACCAAGAGGTCCTGTGAAAACACCACAAGGAGACAATTTCCACATAAAATTTAATACAGAAAATGAAGTTCCTGGGAGCCCCAGTCATGTTGGTAACTTGATAAACGTATTCAGCCACTCATGCATCTGTTCATACGCATGTTCAAATGTTTGGGATCTTTTCCACATGCACACTTCAAAGCTGCAGCCGGCGATTGTCAACCACCGTAAACACCTGAACATTCATACTGCAGCCAGTTAAGAAAAATGAAAGCTGCTCAGTAAGAGCTTTATTAAAACACCACTTTGAACATGGGAACGCCACATTAGCAAGTTAAACACAGACACTTGCAACACCAGAAAAGGCAAAGAGACAGAGAGCTTCTCTGAAGCCACTTTTTAAAATACCCCAGGTGAGTAGACAAGTTTAACCATAAAAATTGTGAAAAGTTTTCTAGTCTAAGACATTTAACACTCAATGCCGACTTCCTCCTGAGATGGCACGATGTTCAGAGCACTTCAGGTTATACCGTCTTCTGCTGGCCCTTTTTCCCAATCAGGGACTTGTGGATATGAGGGATCACACCTGAAAGAGAGCTCGTGTTCAGAAATGGTCTTTGTCACAAGGTCCCATCAGGGCATCCCGGTTCACTCACCTCCACCAGCAATAGTGGCTTTAATGAGAGAATCTAACTCCTCGTCTCCTCTGATGGCAAGCTGCAAGTGGCGTGGAGTGATTCTCTTCACTTTTAGATCCTTTGATGCATTCCCGGCCAGCTCCAGGACCTAAGGAGAACCAAAGGCTCAGATGCAGCAGAGAACTGCCTGTGTGGAGGCAGCAGACCCGGCTGTGGCCTTACCTCTGCGGTCAGGTACTCCAGTATAGCCGCGCTGTACACGGCGGCGGTGGCTCCAACCCTGCCGTGGCTCGTGGTTCGAGACTTCAGATGTCTATGAATACGCCCCACCGGGAACTTGGGGGAGAAAGCATAAACAAGTCACGTTTGAGGGGGGGACAGGTTCACCAAGCGGCCGTGGCGGCGCCAGCGGGAAATGAATGAAGCTCTGCGCGAACCTGGAGTCCTGCTCTCTGAGAGCGCGAAATGGCCTTGGTCTTTGTCTTCCCGGAGTCTTTCCCAGCCTTCCCGCCAGCCTGAAAAACAAAGACACAAAGTCGACTCCACAAGCGACCACAGAGCTCGGTGATTCGGTTTGTTCCCCGGCTCCGCGGGAGAAAACATGCTGGTTAGCATGCTAAGCTAACGCTAGCTTCTAAAATATTTCGGCGCTAAAACCGTAACTGCTAAGGAGCGCGTGCGAACGGACAGAAACAGCACCGCCTGCGTGCGTCGGTTGTTGTACGGTCGGTCAACACTTACCATAGTGCCAAAGTATCAGGTTGATTCAGAAAAACACGTTAGAAACGATAGAACTTCGTCCAGCTGTGGCCTAACAAAACACACCCGTTAGCCAGCGGGGCTTTATACAAGCTCACCTTTATCCGGGTACCCGCGTTGGGATTTTAGCCAATCAGAAGCCGCAAAAGCTTTTGGCTAACGAACGAAGGCAATCTGGGAAATTTTCTCACGGTGTGCTTCTGGGTAATGTATTTTAATGAGTGCTTTAGTTGAAAGAATACTGTGGAGGTTCGAGCAGGCTACGTCACTGACTCTTAAAAGGGGATTGCAGCCTTTTCTAATGAACTCAAAACGACTTTCTTTCACTAGTTTTTGATTGAATCAATAAAACGATAATTTTAAGCTTCTATACAAGCCACCCACAAATGAAGAGGACCTGGCTTACTAATTTCAACTGAAACTAAAATACAATTTTAATTACCTCAATAAGAACCCATATACTCGACAACATACTTCAATCAATACATAAATAGATCTTCTCAACACTCAGCGTGTTGTGGGTGTCATGTTGGCCCTTGGCCACCGGAGAGCAGGGTAGGTTGTTTTCAGACGTAGTTCATGGTTCCACTCTCCATCTGCTTCTTGTTTCATGTGTCATGTGTAAAGTGGGCCTGTTCTGTTTTGAATAAACATCTTGGGTTTGAAAGGAGCACCATCATCCCTTGGGAATGATCTTCCTAACACAGTCAGCTCTGTTGCTGTCACTCATTCCACTGGGTTAGTGTGAAGGTCAGTGAGACCTTGGGACCCTGGCCAGTGTTTTGAGCATCTGTCAGTCATCCACAGTTTGTCATGGTTCCCGCATCCACACTGGGTATGATCCTTCAGACAGCCGTGCCGCCCCCTTCTGGCCAAAGGCAGCTGAGTGTTGTCCATTGGTCCATCAGCAGGTGCTGGTCAGCACATTTGCTTCTTCTGTGAAGTGGAAAACTCAGGCTAGATCCGGTAAACTAATGCACAAAGAATTGGTTTTCCTCATTTAAGGCAGCTTGAACTTTCACACTAGTGAACACTTTTTTCTTACTTTACTAAATGTAATATTTGCTTAAAAAAGTTTTGAATGTTCTCAGTTTTCGCAGCAGGTCTGTTCTTTAGGGGATCTGCTGGGTTCTAAAAGTTGATCTAGTAGATAGTTCTCTCATTTGAGTAACTTCCACTTCTCCAACTGCTGATGGAGACACTTGGCACCTTTGGGATGTGGTGGGACGGGAGATCTGGATCATGGATGTGCAGCCGACAAATGTGCAGCAACCGTGTGATGCTGTCATGTCAATATGGACCAAACTCTCTCAAAATGTTTCCAGAACCTTGCTGCTGCCTGCCTGCTGAGCCCTCCCCGATGTTTTTGCTCTCCTGTGCTATCTTTAGTTATCCCATACTACCGATCAGAGCCCTCGTGCTGCACTGGACAGCAGAAACCACATTACTTTGCTTCTCCCTTCTTTCCCATGTGTTTTATGTATATCTTTGAGACTTTGATAGCCACATCTGGCACAGATGGGAGACGGTGTCGTTTCTCTGTTGCTTCCCTTACTTCCTGGTTGGTACTGCATATGACTCTATTCTCAGCTTTCACCAAAGTCCAGCTGGGATTTCTGCAGGGACTGAGGCTGTGTTCTCTTTGTTAGCTCCTTCAGAAGTCACAGGCATTGTTTCTGCTGTGCTGTTATCTCATTACCCTAAACTCCTTCTCAGGTGGGTGGTGGAAATCAAACATGAGAATGTGATGAGTGTGGGAGGCTTCATGTTCACCTCAGTGATGAGATTTCTGTTTTCTGTGATTCCTGGTGTCTTCACAGATAGGCAGAGAAACATCTTCTCTGCTCCAGGAATGCGGCTCTAACATGAGCTCGATGAATAAGAACTTTTAAAGATCCAGTTCTCTCAATTGTGGCTGAACACAAAACAGGCAGGGATGAGTCCTATTCCCTCTCCATCTCAGCCTGTTAGCTGCTCCTGATTAAAGTCATCTAACAACAATTCACAAAAGGTACTGAACAAGCTCAAAAAACAAATTCTGATTGGATTGTCAAAAGACTTTTCCCTTGAATAGGTTTAGTGAGTTTTAGCTTAAGTCTTCAACTTTCTTCAGTCATGGTGGGTGCCAGTCTGCCTGTGTCTGAGACAACACGCACAGCTGCTGGTGGGCTGGTCCCGTCTAAATCACATAGCTTTCATTCTTAACCGCACTCGCCTTTCAGCAGTCAGTCACCAACTCTCTCCTCTGACCTCCACAGCAGGCATTTCATTATTTCACTTTTAAGTCCATTTCTGAGAGGTTAGAGGACCTTGTGTCCTTGTCTTCTCTCACTATTCCTTCATCTGCAAGCGCTTAAAGTTGCTTCAATTTTAATGTTGTCGTCATCTTCAATTACATGGGACTATGCAGGATTATAGTTGGACAGGAAGCAAATGTGTGGATATTTAAAGACATCACGTTTTTCTCTTTTCCTGCTTGTCCACAGTCCAGTGTTTTCCCTTCTCTGTGTTTTCTCCACTTTAGTTTCTGCTTGAGGAATGTCACCAACACTTTATATTTGCTCTCAGTTCAGTTCATTGTTCTACTTTTCATGACACTGTCAGGGAAATTGGACTTCCAGCAGCTCAGGCACAGACAGCAGACAAGGCCAAGGCAAAAAGAAATAGATAAATCTTGTTTTTCTTTACCCATTCGGGTTCTGAACCTGGCCCCACGTCAATGGACTCATTGAGAGACTCATTGAGACTCATTATGCTCAGTTGAAAGTGAGTTGCAGGTTTGGTAATGTACATTTTTTTGTGCTGGATAGACAAGTTGGAATATGATGGAGACAGAGGAGGGGGTGTTACAGGAAGGGGAGATGGACAGAGAGCGTGAGAAAGTCACTGTCTAATCTGTGAGGGCTCACAGAAAGAAATGCTGGGACAACACGACACAAGGCTTCTGATACGGGGATTTTCTTAATGAAACACATCTTTCTTACTTGTGTTTTCTTTCTGTGAGAGAACGGTAAACTTATCGAGACTCCATTTTTCAGTTAGAGAAATATTCATTGCAATTTTGTACATTTTTTAAGGAACTTTTTTCTCTTGATTTTGTCATTTTTAATGGGTTGTAGAACAAAGAAGAAGCACATCACAGATGGTACACTTTTTTCAGAGGCTCTGAAGTGCTTTATTATAAGCATGTCTCCACATTGATGTGAACAGCCCTTATTAGTGCTTTTTGCTCACTTGATCTTTTTTTGATGCAAATCTCTTTTCTTGAGTTGATTCCTTGAACACACGGACTCTTGTTTTTGTACATTTGTAATAAATATATTTGATTTTTCTTTCCCTTTTTCAGGACATATTTCAGGACAAGGTTTCATGATACTTTGGTGTTAAACTCCAGGCCTCGAGGGCCGTCCTCCTGCTGGTTTTCCAGCAAGCTTGCCGTATCTGCTGTTGATTACCTGGATCAGGTGTGTTTAGCCAATGAGGAGCTTCAGTGGCAGGTTGGTTGGAAAACATGTAGGACACCAGCCCTCGAGGCCTGGAGCTTGATGCCAACGTCTGTTCTATCTACCAGCATGCATCTCTTTCAGAGCCTTTGACCTGCTTTTTGTTGTGATTTCCAGATTATAGAGACATCTGAAATGGGAACAGCTGACTCTCCAGCTCAAAGCCCTTTCCGTGTTTCACCATCCTCTCCCCTGTACATTGACTCCCTGTTTGTACAATCTCACTCACTTTGTTCTGTTTTTTATAAGCTCAGCCTGAACACAGATGGTAACAATAAATTTAAAGAAGACAGACAGAGTTAAGCTTCTGAATTTTTGTGCTGATTTTAATACAATATGTTTGTAAACATTCATCTTCTTCTTCTTTACCGTTTTGTCCCTTTCGGGGTCATGGGGCTGCCGGAGTCTAACCCGGCCACTCATGGGCGAAGGCAGGGGACACCCCTGGACTGGTTGCCAGCCTGTCACAGGACCACAATTGAACTGTGGGGCCTTGTTGCTGTAAGGCAAGAGCGCTGACCACTGCACCACCATGCAGCCCTGTTTGTAAACAAAGCACCTGAATGAACGTCTTCCAGCAGAGCCAATCCGATTATTTTCAGGGGTACAGCAGCCAGAAGTGGTGAAATGGCTTTGAACGGGTTTTGGTCAGTCGGGGTTACCACGTCTCACTTGGAGCAGCCCTGCTGGACTTTCTGCCCCACAGTTGACAGATGGTCCAATACTCTAAAGAGGGAGGCAGCAACAAGAGAGGTAAAGAAGAAAGGAGGGTGGAGGGGAGAAAAATCACAAATGCAAATTTGTGATTCCAGGCACATGTGACCAAGTAAGACCTAATAAAGACAGAAACGCGGCTCAGACATCATGGGTGTTAGTATGGTTTGATCTGCGTTTAGATGAAGCTCACAGAGAACACGTTCTTAGGGCTCTGTTGGCGTTTTTACATTGTTTGCATTTAAACCATGAGAAGCATCTTCACTTTAATCTTGACTTGAAACTTGTGTTTAGAGTTGAGGTTGGAAATAATTTGAGTGACAGTTCATGGAGGCTTTGATCTGCATGATCTTACTGACATGGTCTCTAAAACAATGCAGCCACTCACTTCAGGAGAAGGACTCGGTTAAGTATTGGTTAGTGCTAACATTGTGTGAACGGGTGTCCTGAGAGTGTTTTAATGTACTGAAAGATGAGTCAGACTCAGGCCAGTAAACCCCACGGGAGCCATGAGGAGACAATGCAGGCCTACTGACTGCATTTGCACCGAGAAAGATGTGTCAGGGACTACTGGAGACAAAGGGGAAAACACCACACACTGCCCAGACCTAGTTTGGGGCAACTAGATCTGATGGAGAGAGGAAAAAGGGTCACTGGTCTCCCGTTAGAAAGGACGATTATGGGGAAGAACCCGCTGCCACTGACTACTAATATATTAGCTCATTAAAGTCGAAGCGAACTAGCTAAAAATGGGCATCATTTGGTTTCCCCTTTGGCTTAAGCTCAGGCCCCGCCCCTTCACTGGTCCACGCCCACCGCTCCTCGCACCCTGAGCAGGCTGCACCCCCTGAAACCCAGTGAGATTCAGACCACTTCCGGTGTAATCCATGAAAGTAAAGTTCATTTTGGAGCTCTTGTGACAGTGAAGACGTGTACTTGCGTTATACTCCTATTTACCATAGTTATATTGCTTATTCACACTGATGTGTTTTGCTAGTCACAACACTGTTTTAGATATTCAAACTTAATTGGTGCTCTATTTATTTATGTACAAGGCTTTTATTGATTTTGTACCAACCTGGCTGATAAAAACGTGATAGAAACAAAATTTGAGACTGTCTTTTTCTTAAAATCGAAGTCCAACAGAGTCGTTTTAAAACAAAAGAAATGTGATTAATCTCGATGGCATTTCAAAAGTGACTAGCTGCTTGCATTCATAACCATACAGGCACAGAAATCATTAAAAAAAAACAATTTAATAAACAATAAAAAACATTTACCGATTAAAATCAAATACTTACAAATACAACAAAACTATAAGATATTTTAAGAATATCCAATAAGGTTTTCTTTGGATTTGGTCTGCTTTGAAAGCATCCTGGATGGAGCAGTCTTCCCAGAGAAGTCAGCGGCGTCTTCGCGCTTTTATTTTGAAAGGGCAGAATGGGCGCCGGCACGTGGCACAGTTCCCCAGCTTGACGCGACTTCCTGGAAGATTGACAGCTCGCGCTTGCTCGGACCTTCGAGCTCCCGTTGTGTGAGCGAACACTCCTTTCTGCGTCCGTGGATTGATTTCTGCTCCGTGAAGGCAGTTCCTGGAGGAGACGCCCCGGTAGAGTCCCCGTCCCCGGGTTATGTGAGCGGCGCAGCGGACTCAGAAAGTCGGAAAGGAGCGGCAGACCCGTGTGTTTGATGGCTGCTGGGGATGGAGCCCAGCTGCCGGCCACCGTAGCGGCCAGTCGGAGCGTGGAGAAGGCTCTGGAGGAGGCTGCCGCCAGCGGCGCCCTCAACTTGTCCAACCGAAAACTCAAGGAGTTTCCCCGAACCGCCAGGAACTATGACCTGTCCGACATCACCCACGCAGGTGAGTTCTCGCCCTCTCCGCGGGGCTCGTGTAGAAGGGCGGGACTGTCCGTCGGAGGAACGGCGCCTTTTGTGCTCTCACCACCTGCGCGCGCGCTAACGGGGACGCACATCCTTCCCGTAGCGCCGTGTTGCGCAAACGCCTTCGCTTCGCTCTGGGTTGGGGCGCCGCCTCAGCTTCCACACGGGACTCTGGAGCGATTTCACACGAAAAAACAGCAGAAAGCCACGCAGGAAACGGATCGCGGACGTGTCTGTAACTTTGAAAGGACGGGCGTCGGTCCTGAAAGGGCCGTGTTGTTTGCATAGAGTTTAGTTTGGTTTGGTTTGGTTTGGTCCCCCCCCCGTGGTATTTCTGTGACGTTTGTGTTTGGCTCCTTCATCAAGCGTCAGCTGAGCTCAGTAACGGAACTTTGCGTGGAGGAGCAGAGCTCCGTCTCGGTGGTTCCTCTTGCTGCTGGTCGGCAGCGTCTGCGCCGCTTTCCTCCTGCACACTTTCTGCAACTCCGGCGAAACTGTTTGCGGCTGCGGCTTCCAGCTGCATCGCAGCTGCTTGAAGATCATCTTTGCAGTTGGGTTCTGGTTTGGGGGCGGGGCGTGGCCCTCTGGGCGTGGCTCCGTCCCAGACTGAGTGCCGACAGAGAACAGTACGGAAGGAGAGGAACATGTTGGTGTGACGTCACAGGAGCCTGTAGATCAGCTTCATTAAAGACGGGTTTTGTTTGCGAGTGCAAGTTGTTTTATGGATTATTACACTGGAATATCGTCACCTTCTTTTAAGACCCACTGTGATGAAATTGTGACATTTTTAAACATGTTTTTGTAGCAATTTCCTGACAATACAGGTCACATATATAAAGAAAATGAGGATTAAAATCGTTTTATTAGTATTTATTTGTTTCAATCACTGGGAATCAGGAGTGGACAAAAAGCAGCTGTTTGCCTCGCTATAATAAACCTTAGAATAAACCTCGCCGCCTCAAATCACCTATTTGCTTTAACTTAAGATTGAAACTTGACGCCCCCTCATTGATCCCACATTTATAGGATCCTTGTATATTAAGCACATCCACACCCCTGTGAGCTGAAGCTGTGTCCATATGGACACCATACCCAAGCTCCATCTGTCTCGCTGGTGTTCCTGCTTCAGAGCCAGAAGATACTGGCTCCAGAAGTTGTTGTGCGTCATGCTGGCATGTTCAAACTGCTTTTAACCCAAACTTGTAAACACACTACTCTCTACTTTGACTTAGCATCACATTATCTAAGCTCTTGATGAAACTGATGACAGAGTCAATATGCTAAAGATCAGTGTTGAGCTTCATTAAATGTTAAAGTCCCACTCTCATCATCTTTGAATCTATTGTCAAAGCATTCCCAGTGGTCTTTTGTTACGATTATACCGTTTTTTAGCCTAAATCTAAAAAAAACCCATTGGTTTTAGGACATGGTTTCTGCAGAGCAGTAGAAGTTCATTAGACATCTGCCTCAGAGTTGTGGTCAGGACTGTTGGCGCAGAGCAAGCCTGCCTCCACTTCCCATCATCCATCTGTTTACATGCTCTCTCTCAGACATGCAATTTTAATCTCGATTTTCATGTTACATGTCCTTTATCATCAGAAAAAAGCTACAAAGCATGTTAAAATAGCAAAAACAGTTTTCATTGGAGTGGGTCTTTAAGCACATTCTTGTACAGCGAGCAGACAAGTTAAAGTCTGTGATGCTTTGACCAAACATTTTGAATGAATGCATTTGCACGTTTTCTCGACATGAGCCAGAAATGACGTGAAGTTTGAAGAAAACTGGTTCAGGGGACTCCTATGATTTCTGACTCTAGGGGTAAAGTCTCCCTCAGAACCTTAAAATAACTTGGATTATATCCTAACAGTTTATGAAATTCATTATTTTACAATTAACATGCAATCGGATGGTGAGAATTTTCAAAAGTATCCTCATAATGGACATAAAATACTTTAAACTACTTTAAAAATACACGTTTGAAACACATAACACTAATCAGTCCAGCTTTTTATAGTGGGCCTAACTAACCAGCTTGTGTTAATCCTGTCTAAGCTCAATCAGACACAAACCTGACTGTGTGTGAGAACAGTATACCTGTCTCAGACCACAAGAAACAGCAGGACAACAGAGCTGCAAAGCATCAAACAGAACATGCATGAAGATCAAACTGGTAGCTCTTGATCTCAGCTTCAGGAAAGAAAACTCAGATGAATGGCACAAAACTCAAACCAAAGCATTCCCTGAGCTGAGGTACTTTGAGAATGATGGAAATGTGTTTGTGGCTCTTCAGCTTTCAAAAGGTTTTCATTTATGGCAGAAAAAGCAGATGACGTCGTTAGCTTTTAGACATCTTCTTGAATTATCATAAAACTCTGTCAGAAATGTTCCTATGAATTTAGACTTTTGCTTCTGTAGAGCAAATACAGGTCAGGAAAAAGTTTCATTTTATGAAAGGCTCCAGTAAAGAAGTGGCAGCATTGTCTTCATCAGAAAAGACTCAAAGACAGAAGCAGACAGCTCCACCTGTGATTCATGTGTGATTCATCAGCCCGGATTCAGGTCAGATGCTGCTCTGCTGGGAGGGTAGTGCTTCACCTGAACTCTGTAATCCACAGACTGATGGCTCACAGACTTTGTGGTTTGGTGTAGTCTCCCAGTAATAAGAGAGTCTGCCATTCACCTGTCAGTTATTCCCACACAAAGCCACAGCCATGAGCTGCAGCCGCGCTGTCTGTCCTGCACCGCCAGCGCTGTCTGTCCTGCACCGCCAGCGCTGTCTGTCCTGCACCGCCAGCGCTGTCTGTCCTGCACCGCCAGCGCTGTCTGTCCTGCACCGCCAGCGCTGTCTGTCCTGCACCGCCAGCGCTGTCTGTCCTGCACCGCCAGCGCTGTCTGTCCTGCACCGCCAGCGCTGTCTGTCCTGCACCGCCAGCGCTGTCTGTCCTGCACCGCCAGCGCTGTCTGTCCTGCACCGCCAGCGCTGTCTGTCCTGCACCGCCAGCGCTGTCGGGTGACGGCAGGGATGCAGCTGATCCTTACAGAGGCTCATGAGCTGACATCACCAGCATGTGCATTCTGCTCTTTACAAAGGAAAGCCATGTTTGATTAGAAAAACATGACTCATGTTCAGTGTTTAGTATTAGAAAGATGACTTTTTATCCCCTCTCCTTTGTTTGGACAGCTTTTTTGTCCAAAACTTCTTTGTTTATCTTATGAGCTGTATTTACAGCTAATCAGCACATTTTTATCAATGGCATATTGATGTGACTTTTGCTTCAATAGCTTTTACAAGGATGGTATATCATGTTGGTTAAAAAGAGGACATTTTTGTGAGAAAAGTCCCTAAAATGCCAAACCTCTGCCCTGTTATTCCTTTAGCTGTTCCCCTTTCATTAACAGCAGGACCGTTCCATAAATGCTACATTCCTAAGCTTTCATTTATCATGAGCCACTCATCCTTTTAACTTCACTGACTGAAACCGAAGTGTGCCTTTGGCTGTATTTGCCTCCTTCTGACGTGTCTGTGGTTGGGTGGTTGAAATCCCACTAAGAAAGCCTTGGAAAGGGTCTTTCCTGAAGCACTGTTCTTCTGGAGGACCAGTAGGTTGATGGCTCCACTCTGCTTATTACAGAGTGGCTCCTCACTCCAGCTGATAAAAACATCTTTCAACATTTTCCTTTATAGTCATGCATATTTCTTGAAACATGACTTTACTGCTAAAGTTTGCTGGGCACTTGTCCAGGTTTAAGGTATTTTTCAGAAACTAAAATAATATTGGGTCAAGAATGGGACTGGTTTACTGCAAACACAGGTCAGCTTATCAAAAACACTGGCATCAGTATGAAGTCAGGCTTTTGATGCTTTTGCTTCATTGCCTGGATTTTTCAGACCATAAAGTGCTGTCAAAATCACAGTGCGCCTTATGGTCTGGACTTGTGCATTTGTTCATTTGGACACAGATGAGTCTTTCCTTTTAAAGAGAGTTCAGAAGGATAAGTAGACTTGTTTGGTAAAATGTTCCCTTTCATGAGCTCCAACCACATGCTGCTGTTCTGTAAGAATGAGGAGACGCTGGACTGTTGCAGGACACCTGCTCTCCTGTAGAACTTTTTGGCTTTGAGACGTGACGTCCTCTGAAAGGAAGCGTTTCTTATTTTTCATGACTGACTGAATGAAAACTTTGCCTCATTGTTATTGTGCAGAAGGACAGCAGAAGCATTGCTTGTTTTTTCATGGTTCTTTGACTGATCAAATATAAACCTTCAGTTGAGTTCCTCCCCCAAACCCTCCAGCATTCTGCCCTCTTTCCTGGCTCTCCTGGGAACAGAACGATCATTTTTGGAAGTCTTTGCTGGGCCAGTAACAGAAGTTTTGTCAGGCTGTGTATCGCAGCTGTGTTTAATCTCAGCATGAGCTCTCCCTACATCTCAGGGGAGCTGCTTCCCAGAGGAAGGTCAGAGGTTCACATAAAGAAAGAGTCTCCTCCTCACAGTTTCCTGGCAGCTCAGACTACATGAGAACAAAGCTCAGCTATGGGAGGGTGTGTGCACCTCGCAGCCCACAGGCCATGTCTGTTGTTTACAGTAGTGTTGGATAAAGGTAAGCAGCCTGCCTCACCGGACCAGGTCCTTTATTATTGGCCCTCTGTTGATTTTGAAGGCCTAATATGGCTGATCTGTTTTCTAAGGTGTGTTTGCTGAGGCTAACTTTCAGGCTTGTTACTGGGTTTTAGTTTGTGCCAAATTCTAATTGATAAAATGAAGAACTCTAAACATGTCTTTGAGCTCAGAATTGCTACTTGATGACAAGAAACATAAAAAAGGTCAATTTCAGGTCCAAAGAGTTTTGGAGTCTCTGTTTCCTTCTTGTACACATGATGGCTGGTAAAGGTTGTCCAGTAAATGATCAGTCTGTATACATTCACGCTTTGTGCTTACTGCCAAAATCAAAGGTAATATAAATAGTTGTTACCACTACATCAACCACATGCAAAACACAAATCAAGTCTCCACAACATGAAGACTTTGTGAACAAGGTCACAGCACATTGGACCATGCAAACACTAATAATAAAGCTGATTGTACAGTAGCACCTCGTCCCCACCCAGGCTCATCAGACCACATCTGTCATTCTAGTGCCAGCATGCAGACTTCTGCTCACCGGAACAAGATCCTCCTCAAAAGCAGTGAGTGTTTGTCTAGAGGGAGTCATGGAAACACTGTAGGGATGCTTTGAATGCACTGACGGTGCCATGTTCAAAGAGGCTGCCATCAAGAGGTTGATATGGAGGAGTATATGGAGACTGCATCGGTCTACATTTAAAAAATACTCAGAGAATGATCGCACAATTACATCTGTCACACACCATAAGATAACTCCCCAGCACTGTGATAAGAACATCCACTTCCTGAACGAGCTTAATAGTATTTTGGACAGTTTGAGACACTCAACAACACACCTGCAGCTAAGGTTCCCCCATATCATGAGGAACAAGTTTTATGTCTTGACAAAGCTGAAGTCCAGCAGACGCTCAGGAGGATCAATCCAAGAAAAGCTGCTGGTCCCAACTTGATACCAGGCCCTGTGCTCAAGTAGTGTGCAGAACAACTGTTGGATGGCTCCACTGACACATTCAACATCTACCTGCGTCATCCGGTTGTGCCACCCTGATACAAAACCAAAGCCGGCTCCTAAAAAACCCCAGTAACCACTGTGACCATCGCCCAGTGGTATTCACACCCAAAATCATGAAGTTCTTCAAAAAGCTGGTCAAAGGCCCATCGCCTTCATCCTACCCCTTTAATTGATCCACTTCAACTTGCATACCACTGAAACGAACACACAACTGAGTATCCCAAGCAATACATCGGTACCTGGAACATCTGGGAGAGAAGAACAAACTGGTCCAGATGCTGTTTGTGGACTTTAGCTCAGCTATAGATACTATAATCCCACAGCACCTCATCAACAAACTGAGCACACTTGGACTGAACCCCCTGTGCAGAGTTGGATACTGGTCTTCTTAACTCACAGGCTTCAGTGTGTGTAAGGAGGGAATAACAGGTCAAACGCCATCCCACTAAGCACAGGCTCTCTGCAGGGGTGCGTTTTCAGCCCCATACTGTATACCCTGATGACCCATGACTGCTGTGCGAAGCACAACACCAACCACATGCTTAAATATGCAGATGACACGACAATGGTGGGTCTCATCCAGGACAACAAGAAGCGGTACAGAGAGGGGGGAGTTCTTTGAGCAATGGTGCAGCAACAATAACCTGATCCTGAATGTGGAGAAACCAAAGAACTGGTGATCCACCTCATGAAGAAGCAGCTTGTGCACACCGTGCACACACGAAGATCCTGAGGTCTACAATGCCGACAACCTCACATGGACGCAGCACACCTCTCTGCTGTTAAGAAGGCTCACCACTGCATGCACTAAGGCTAAGGAGAGCTTACCTCAGCCCATCAGTCCTCATCACCTACTACAGAAACACCATGGAGGGTAAGCTAACAGCAGCATCTCTCTCAAGCATGAAAGCAGCAATGCCTCAGATAGAAAGGCACTGGGGAGAGTAGTGGGGTTAGGAAGCCTGCACGATATGGCAAACATCTGTGATATCTGTATTTGAAACTGAGATGATGTATGACTTGCAATAAATGAACTCTGCAAAATAAATAAACCTGATCTCTCATCATCCGCGTCTTACGAGTTAAACTCCCCCCACATGCGGTGGGAGTGTCTTTTTTAGACACACTTTTAAACAAACATCAGGCAGAGACTTTGACGCACGTTAAATGATAAATGGTGGACGCGAATTTGACGCGTGAATTGCTTCCGTTTGATCAGAAAACTGATTGAAGTGATGCGGGCCAGGGGCTGGGGGGTAGAAGATCCACAGTACACCTGTATGCTGAACCGTGGCGAGTGATCCGATCCGTTAAACCCCTGATCGACCTGCTTTTTCAGTTCTCACCATGAGCACATCCTCTGAGGTGCTGCTCTCAGCCATTGCAAGTCTTGTTCAGTCACATGTCAGGAATAAAAGTCGTTTTTCTTCATCCTCCTGCAACATGTAGAAGGCAGGTATCTATTAAAGGGCTCCAGCGATTGGTCAATGACACGAAGAGCTCCACTCCACTGGTTTGATTTGATTTGTTAATTCAAACTAGAAAGAGAAAGTTTAGCATGTGTGCAAGTGGAGACCACTTATCACCACTTATGCCTTCTCTTGAACACCACACTGGGCTGACACCGCGATGACGATGAAATTGTGGTGTGTTGTGCAGGCTTAGGGGTTAGCAGAAAACAACTTTTAGTTTGAACTGCTTTGATGTAAAATGAACATTCAGAGGACAAAGGATTTCAACGGATCAGTATGAGTTCAGTTTTAGACAAAGTCATACAGTGAAGCTTTACTCAAATGTTGACGGCTCATATTCCCTTCCCTTTGACTTCCTGCTTAATATTCCGTTTCAGGTCTACAGTCACATCAAGCCTTAAAAAAAGTCATTAATGATCACTGTCCACACTGAACCGCTGCAAAAGCCTCCAACCTCCACAAAGCATGACTGCATTATGCCACGTTGTTCCTCTGTTGTGTTCTTCATCACCTGTATTTTTACGTAATGCAGCTGAACTGCACAGAAATGAGTGTTTGCATGTCCTCTTAGCAGCTGGTTAGACTTGAAGCTAAAGTTCTCAGGCTACATTTTTCATCATCTGTAATTTTATGTGAACTTTTTCTTCTGTGAACTAAGATTTCATGGGAGTAGAAACGGTCTCTGAATGTCGCTCAGCGTATGTTTGATGGAGCGCGTAGTTGTTGCTGCTGTTTTGAAGGCCTCTGGTCATGCTGCTAGAACAGCTACACTGCACTTCATCTGTGGAATTGCAGGGTGTGTGTGTCTGTGTGGTCAGCAGGCTCGTGTCGTTCTGTCTGTTCCGTGTTTGAGCGTAAATGTGCATGTCTCATGCCAGATTGCATTAGATTTTCTCTGCTCTTTGGATGTGGGTCGCTTGGTTTTACTCTCTTGACATTTTACCTCTTCTCTGCTCTGAGATAACATTGTGATCAAAATGATTATTTAAGACTTTTCCTACAAATTCCTCTAAATATTCAGATGAATCTTTTTCCATCAGCTGGAAAGAGTCTATCCTGAACATGAAAGAGTGATTGACCTGACGTCTGTTGAGGGAAAGTTGGTGAAGGCCTTGGTTAAACACATTCTGTGGTTTGACTGTGTGCACATCTTGATGCGTTTCTCCAGGCCTGTCTGTCTGAAGCTGGTGGCATGTTTTCTCTCTGAGAGCACGGCAGCTGGTGTGAAGGGGAACCCTTCTTAACCCCCATGGGATGCTCTCCAGAGAGGAGGCGGCGGCGAACGCATGAAGGCTGTAGGTCAACATGTGAGATCAAGATGAAGATGATCTTTTTATTTACAACAGAAGAGCACCAACAGAGAGACTAAAAACAGACGTGGGAGAATGTCGAGGTCCCAGACCTGAACCTGGTTTGAGTCCTGCAATGGAACCTGAAGTACGCTGTGTAAAGAGATTACCTGCCTGCAAACCTCACTTATAAAGGAAAAAACGAAACTTGAGAGAGAGACTGATGGTTGTAAACAGAAGTGTGTTAAAGTTTCTGTCTAATTATCTTGTGATCAAAGTGTTCCCAATGTTCTTTTAATTGTCATTATACCTTTAGTCAAATCAAAACTACCTGCGTCGTTTTCTAGGACTTAAGTTAAAGTCCCTCTAGCTGTCGCACACCCACGTGTGTGACATTTGTTCTCTGCATTTGACTCATGCCCTGGAGAGCGGTGAGCTGGAGTCAGACATGCTCAAGAACCGTTTGGAGCTGTTCAGCCATCCAGTTCTGATCCAAATTCCAGCTCAGATGAGGAAAACAAAGACCTTCATGGATCTTTGTCTGCAAGTGGATGCATCAGAATGGAGCGGAGCAGAAAGACTGTGGCCTGCTGATTGTAGCATCTCCATTACTGTTACGGTATTTTTTTCTCTGCTCTAGATTCACAAGGATCTGAAAAAAGAAATACTCTATATCTTCCAATTGTGACTTGTCTGTAATTGATGCTAGTCTCCAATAAACTCCAGGTCTAACAGGTCACTGTTAGACGCCGCTCTCTAATAGTGGCAAGGCTCGTTTCAGATCCGCTTTACCCCCCTGTGTTGTGTACCGTCATGCAGATTCCGGGAGTCTGTGGTATTTGTGTTGTGATGGCCAAAACAACGCTCATTCGAGTTAGTGTTTAAATTTTGTGCAGTGGCATGTACCAAACAACATTCCAGTGAGGAATCTGCATAAAAGTTTGGGTTGGATCCTAAACGTATCCGAGAAAGCTACAAGCAGATGGAGATTTTGAGAAGATGGCTGCAGATAAAGGAGCAAATAGCAAATGATTTCCTGGTGGAGGTACAAAGAAAGTGAACGATGAATGAGAACATAGATTATAGAACATAGAACATGGGTTACTGAGCAAAGGAAAAGGTGGGCGCGTCTCTGGGAAAATGATCGGCATGAAAGTGAAGAGGATGTTGGATCCGGAGATTGATGACTCAAAGAGAACAGAAACATTCACAGCCAGTGCTAATCAGAACAGAATAAAATGTTCTCATCATTTCTATAAATCCTGAAAAGTTCATCTGTTATTTTCTGCATTTTGTGACCGAATTTCACTGCAAAATGAACCCATTCACCATCACCATTCTGTCTGTGATGAATCAAACGCCGGTCTCCAATAGACACCGGGCCTCTATGGGAATATAAACCAGAAATGGGATTTATTTTAATAATAATTGGCGTCATAAATGTCCTCCATCGGAGTGGATCTTGAAGCTTCCATCCGTCATGCATTTGACCCTTCAGTAAGGGTGCTGTGCTATTCATTTACATCAGGTTTTACTAAAGCAGCTCATTGTGGATGTATTGCCAATCTGCAGGCATGGCTGATGTTCTTTTGTCTTATGAGTTTGAAGTGTGAAGTATTGTGAATGAATTGAATGTTCTCTGGTTGTAGGCTCACTGCGAGCAGTGTTTGCAACATTATTCATCCATCTGCCAAAAAACAAGCTTCATATTTTTAGTTTTCTGCCCACAACAAACATCAAGTCACAAGATAAGTAGCCTGAAGTTTTATCTTGACCATGTTTTTGCATTTTCCTATTTTTTAAAACATTTTTTAATCTGTTCTGCTCTAAAATAAACGATATATCCCAGAAGTGCCGATTAAGTGGAGCTGCTGCTGCTGTTGTTGGTGCACAGACTCCGTGCTGTAAGATTATGTGTAAATAATCTAATGGTGTGGAGTGGACTGGCTGGTAAATAATGAAAGCTGAGGCTCTGTCTGTCTTATGTAACCCAGCAGATCTGGTGACTCCCACAGTGCTCAGTGTCCAGATGGCTGAATCTCTGTTCACAACAGGGAAAGTTTGGGGCCTCTCAGGGATGTGCTCTGAGTCTGTTGCATTTGTTGTATCTCTGTATAGCTGGAAACTTTTAGGATCTTTACTGTTTGTTTTTTTTAATAATGAGACGTACCTTTTAAGAGCAAAAAGTTAGTCTTTAAAGCCCCATTCACAGACAAACAGCATCTCATTCATCTTTTGCTTTCTTTTTGATCTGCCTTTGGGACTTTATCCTGCATCCCTGTGCTGCTTTTCATGTTCATCTGCACTTCTCTTGGTTCACATAGCTTGATTGAGAGTGGGCGTGTGTGGGAGTTTAGAACAGTATATAAGCTGTGTGATGGGGGGTGCAGTAATGCGTACTACAGGGCTGTTAATAATCTGTTATCAGGTCTTTCTACATATTCAAATTAGAAATGCTTGTGGTTGTTAGCAGTTAAATTAACCGGGAATGTTTTACAGCCAAGTAAAGCTGTATTCCCATCATCTGAATCAACTCAGTTTGCTAGGATTCATTTTGGATTAAACACCTAAAACACTTCCTGCTGCCTCCTGCTCTTTCTCCAGCCGGTCCTCCTGTTGACTGTAGGTTGCTGCCATAAAGTGGATCCATTCTGTCTCAGCTGAATCAGAACCACAGACAAGGAGGTACCAACATTCAAGGCCACAAGTCGATACGCCATATGTGGAGATGCTTTAAATCAGAATCCAGACAGAGCACTGAGTCTGTGCTCATCAAAAAGCTCTAGATGAGACCATCTGAAGCTTTGGTTGGATCCACATCATATGGCTAGAGAGCATCTACAGACTGTTGGAATTCACCACAGAACAACTGAAAAACAAAGAACCAAAGTGTTACAGAACTCTAAATCTTACCATGTTGTGGGGCCTTTTAGAGAAGACGAGCATTAGAGGAGGCTCTTAAAGCTCAATGTAATCAGGCATGCTTGTAAACTTAAGCAGGAAGACATTCCTCAATGATGACGGAGAAATTAACAAGATTAAGGCGGTTCTACGAGCTGCTTTCATGAATTTCATCACTAGGAAACTGCTGCATTCTTATGAAGATGAGAAAAGCATTTCTGCTTCTGCAGAACTACTTTTCCTTTTCTCTTTCACTCTCCTTCTTCATGTGTTGTTGTTCTGTTTGTGTCATGGTAGTTTGTGAATGTGGCTTTTCCTCCAAGCTGCCCAGAGCAAACCTTAACATGAAGAAATTCCTTTAAAACATTCAATTTTACTGATGCACTTATATTTCAGCTTTGGCTGCTAAATCTACAGTGGACCTCAAATGACAAGTCCTTCATTCCTACAACCTCTCCAAATGTATTTTCAGTCCATAACTGGATTTTACTCACTTTCAGTCTCTGTGCTGTTGCCTTGACAACTGGAATCATTTTTCTATCCTGCAGTTTCACACCTCCATCTGAATATCTGTCACCTTTTTATAGTTTGGATTTTGTTAGATAAAAATTCACAAAAAAACCCACAAAGTTTGTTTGTAAATGTTTGTGTTGATTCCTTTTTTGTGTCACTTTAGCAGAGATGATAGTTTTGGGAATGAGGCTACGGCCAAACACTGAAAGGCTGCTTTCTAAAAGCAGGAAAGAGAGTACAGCCGGCTGAAAGATGGAAAGTGTCAGAAGGAGAGCTGTGTTTATGGAGAAGGACGGCCGTGGGGACAATGTGCTGATTTACCAACAGCAGGAACAGCAGAAAAGCACAGCTGCTGTTTTCTGTGTCCATGTGGGCCAGACGTTCCTCTCCAGTGGCTGACTCAGATGAGACACCCCTCACGGGGGTGTCAGGAGTCATACGAACGTGAACCTCAAGTAAACAATTGTTTGGATGAAGCTTTCAGTGATCACCTAACTTCTTCCAGCCTCTGGGACTCGGTATGAAGGGAAGTTGTTCACACACAGCCGGTGGAGTCTGATGCCTTTGCATTTCAGGTATGCTTCAGATGATGAGTGTTCCCCCAATTGCACATTGGTGTCTTTTCATGAGACCCCAAAGGACCTCGTGTGCATTTATGCTTGGAGACTCATTTGTTGTTTGTTAGATGTGAAAGCAGATGCAATATCTGAGGATTCTTTAAAGGCACCAACAGTTAGTCTGAGCCAAAGACATTTGTAAAATCACAGGCTAAATCAATACTTTGACTGCCCCTCACTGCCCCTCACTGCCCCTCACTGCCCCTCACTGCCCCTCACTGCCCCTCACTGCCCCTCACTGCCCCTCACTGCCCTCACTGCCTCTCACTGCCTCTCACTGCCCCTCACTGCCCCTCACTGCCTCTCACTGCCCCTCACTGCCCCTCATTGCCCCTCACTGCCCCTCACTGCCCCCACTGCCCCCACTGCCCCTCACTGCCCCTCACTGCCTCTCACTGCCCCTCATTGCCTCTCACTGCCTCTCACTGCCTCTCACTGCCTCTCACTGCCCCTCACTGCCCCTCACTGCCCCTCACTGCCCCTCATTGCCTCTCACTGCCTCTCACTGCCCCTCACTGCCCCTCACTGCCCCTCACTGCCCCTCACTGCCCCTCATTGCCCCTCATTGCCCCTCACTGCCCCTCACTGCCCCTCATTGCCCCTCACTGCCTCTCACTGCCCCTCATTGCCTCTCACTGCCCCTCATTGCCTCTCACTGCCCCTCACTGCCCCTCACTGCCCCTCACTGCCCCTCACTGCCTCTCACTGCCCCTCTGTGTGATCATTGATCATGCAGCCAGATTGAAGAAAAAAAATCTAAATCTAAACTTGACTGATTCATTTATAACTAAATATGTGGGTGAATTCACCTTTGAACTTTTTCAAATGTTGGCCACACCTATCATGGCGCAGCATTCAGGTGTCTCAGGTGGTTTGATAGTAAGAATGCTCCTGTTATGGATGAACTGAGTTCCGCTGACTGGACTTTGGCCTGATTACAAATCAATCAAATTTAGTTTTGAAGATTTTATAACGCAGTTGTGGTGGTTTGAATTTGTTGACATGTTTATTATTGTAGTAAATGAGTTTCTTTTCATATCATTAGTTTTTCATCCAGAATTGAATATTGCTATTCTGTTGCAGTTGTAGTTTATTGGACCTTTTGGTTTTGTTTTGTGTGATAAAGGAGCAGCAGTTGTAGATCTTAAGGTTTTAAAAAGTGTGTCGTCAGTCTAACTCACAATCACTAAAACCTTACAGGAAGTAATCCTGTAAATCAAAGCAATAAAGGATGAAATCTACATGCAATGACAAATTCAAGATGTATTGTTAAATGAAGTGAAACCCCATGTAGAATTGCAGTGTTTGTGGTTTTTCCAGGAAATCTGCTTTAGACTGACCGCTCATTCTGCTCAGAACGATGAAAATCTTGTTTTCTGTTTGAGTGTGGAATCGTCTCCATCGTTTTTCTGGCCGCAGATCCTCATGTGTTGTAGCAGGGCAACAGCCTCATCCACACGTGCTTAAAGTGAGATGTTCTGACAGAGCAGTGGTTTCTGCTGAAAGCAGGAACAGGAACCAGCGCAGCCACATCCTGTCTCACAGCCGACACAATCGTGCTGTCGAAGGGCGTTTTACGAAATGCAATCAAGTGGCGTCACGTCCAACAGCAAGCAAGACGTCCTTTTACACCTTTGACAATTCTACAACAGTAGTTGCTGCTGTGGAAATATCGCATCTCACTAAAAAAAGGACGGCATTGTAAAACATTTTACTTTGGAGAATCTGGAAAGAGTGTTTCTACTTTTGCATCAAAGCTGTTCCTGTTGAGTCAGTCTTTCACTGGGTTGTATTCTGTTCATATTTGTGTTTGTCTGTCCTTCCTTTTCCATCAAGCTTTGAGGTTGTTTTCTCCATTGGCTGTTTAAAAAATGGATTTAAAAATGTCTTAGTGTGTTCTTTTAGCACTCTGTGTTATCAGTTGATCCTTTTATTTACTTTGTGTCTGGAAAGATCCTGGCTGTTGTGCTGGTTTTATGCTTGTTAGAAGTGACGTGTGTGGAAACCTGCTATGCTTTTGCAGATGGAGATGGTTTTTGGGGAAGCATGGCGAGATAAGGTGAAAGTATGCACTGCACAGATCCTCCACATCTGTGGGGCCTCAAAGTACTGACGTTTTATTGACAGAGCTGTTGCTGACAAAAACTGAGGGTTTTTGTGGTGGTCATCAAGTCTGCATCAAATGAAGATGCATGTGTGCAAAGTATGAACAAAGAAAAGAGGAATGATCAGTTTTCAGGATTTTCTTAAGCAACAATTCAAAAGAACATCTGTTTTTTTTGTTTTTACCGATCTCCAGGATTTTTTAAAAATGATTATTACTTTTGGTCTGCACTATGGCCTCACAGCAAAAAGGTTTGAATCTTTTCCTTGTGGAGTTTGCATGTCTTCCCAGTGGATGTGTGGGTTTTCTCCTGTCTGATATAAAGATAGTCAAAAATTCAGTTTCATAGGTCACTTGGTGTCTCTGACTTGATACTTTGAAGTTAGTGTGTGTCTGTGTGCAGCCCTGAGACGGACTGGTGAACTCTCCAGTAAGTTCTTCCTTCAGTAGCTGGGATAGGCTCCAGCATCCACGTGATACCGCACACGGTCACAAGGGAGCTTGCTTTTGTTCTAAGATGTCTCGGTGACCACTGGGCTGTGTTCTTTCCTGACGTGATTCACGTGGCAGAGCTGGACAGTTTCAACGTTGTCAATGGTACAGATGCGATCTGAGGTCCTGCCGTGTGGTTTGAGCGATGTGGCGCAGCAGGTCGTCAGCAGAGCAATTTGAGCGGCGTGGTGCGATTTGGGCAGTGCGGCCAGAGTTCAAATATTTAAACTTTGGTTGGATCACCGCGGCACATCAACCAATTAGGGACTCAACTTTTGCGTGTGACGTCTTCAGTGACAGCGGGTAGAAAACACCTCCAATATGGTGAATCTGCCTGATAGTTCTCCTCCTGAACTTGTTTTTCATTTTCTTAACTCGCTGTATTCCTTTCAGGGGAATGGGGTTGCCCAAGCCTGTCCTGGCCACTGCTTGGAGAAGGCGGGTAAAGCCTAGATAGTCTGTTGCAGGGCCCATGAAGCTGGAGCCGTTGCGATCGCTCTCGCTATGCCATCGAACTGGCAGCCAAACAGAGACTACCGTAGAGACTACCTTATGACTACCATAACTCTACAACCGTCTATGCCGGGGTGTCAAATAGAGCTGGGCGATATGGCTAAAAGAATTCATTCTCCGATATTTTTCAGACCAAATTTGATTTTCCATTTCAATCGATTTTTTTCTCCCTCCTTTGACTTAAAAAAATTGCAGATGACAGAATATATTACCAAGTGCAACAACACAGCTGTCTCCAAATCAACACTTTTTATTAAACTCTGCTGCTGGTTTATCCTCCATTTCTGTTCAGATCCAGTTCAAAACCTCCACGTCCTGCTGCTCCATCAGCCTAAGATAAACGCAACACACAGAAGTGTACAGAAGCTACGGGAGTGCGGCGCTTTACATGTCGCATGAGCTTGTAAATATTGTGCAGCTTTTTTTTTTTTTTTTTACTTTGTCTCGTGGAAGCAGCTCCTCTGCTCGCTGCTACTTTCCTGTCTGCTCGTTGCAGACACAGACGGGCTGCCTTTACTCCGAACAACAGAAGTCCAAGAAAGCAGAGAGCTGGGAAAATAAAATCTCCATTTTCCAAAAATAAATCATGGAAAAGTCAAAATTCGAATTAATCGATAAAATTGATCAATGGCCCAGCGCTAGTGTGAAACCAGTGTCCTACATGTTTTCCAACCAGCATGCAATTGAAGCTCCTTATTGGTCAGACATACCTGATTCAGTTAATTAGCAGCAGACAAGCAAGATTTCTGGAAAAAAAACTGCAGGAGGCCATGAGGCCTGGAGTTTGACAGCCCTGGCATAAATCTTTGAAACAGTACGATTGTCAAAAGAATGTAAATGCTGGAACTTAAGGTTGATACCCTTGTTTACTCGATGAATGTAATCCTGAAGAAGAAGAGAAGCAGCTTTGGCTCATATGCAACACTTTACAGTAGCAATGTGTTTATGTAATCAATGTCAATCAGCTGATTCTGTTGCATCTTTTCACTGCTATGCAGCACTTACTGTGTTGAAAAGATCCTTTTCCTTGCAGCAGAATCAGGTGATTTACGGTAATTTTGTAAACGGTCAAAGAGTGTGCGTTTTTTAGATGTCACTGGTCACTTCTTGGGTGTTAAAGTCTGTTATACAAAATCCCCTCTGAGACTTTGGAGTTTAGCTGTGAAAACATTCACTTTGCTTTACTTGTTCTTTCACATACAAGGGATCAAAAATACCTAAGAAGTTGTATGAAAATGGAAAGCACGTTGAAGTCCAGCTCCACTAAGCTGAAACTCCGCATTATCCAGGGCTGATGAAATAACCATTTCAAGTCGACAGGGATCTTTTTCATCCTGGTCAGTTCTGATCTGTGGCGATGTGGATTCCAAAGTAGCTCTTCCTCCATCAGTCAGATGTGCTGCTCTGATAGGAAAGTGTTCATCTTCATGTTGATCCTTTGACACTCTACAGCTCAATCCAAATTCTCTCTATTCTTACATTTAACTCTCCAAACGGAGAAATTTGGAAAAATAGGAGCTTCAAATACTACTCCTCAATGATGTCATCAATAGTCGCAGGTCATCTATGTTGGCGCGTAGCTGCCAGAGCTCCGAAAATAATAAACATTCTTGGTTTTGTAACATTAAAAAGTCTGTGCTTCAGAGCATACGGACATGAAGAAATGCGTTTGTCTTCTGCAGCACAGCACCCTCCCAGCAGAGGCAAACCCCGCCCCAAATCACTACGGTTTCCCCTTAATAAAACAAGTTCGGAAACCCCTGCAGCTCCAAATACCCTTATAACTGGAGGGGTAACTGGTAGGGGAAAGGATTTGGATTCGGCCTATGACTCAAATTGGCTCAATGTTTAGTTTCTTTAACTTCTTTCGATGCCTTCAACTTTTTTCTAATAAAGTCATTTCCCTTCATGAAAACACATCCAAGTGTCCATGAAGGTTCGTCTTCATCCAGTAACATTGTCTTGTGTAAATTCATGGAGTCTGGATGACCCCCCGCCTCCAAGTCAACACAACCAAGTGTTAGCAATTCTTAATTATTGAGTCAGGACGACAAAATAAAAGCAGTGCTGTGTCAGAGGGAAGTGAACTCTGGACTGATGTAGTACAGTCAGGAGGTTTACCACAGACAGATGAGTTCTGTCTCACCTTTACATCCTGTCAGCACAGACACTCCAGACTATGGGATGCACAGCTGACACACTTAGCTAAGACCTCAACCAAACTATACAGATAACCATATATAAGACTTCACGCACAGAAACGGACAGAAACCATGAACACCTGACAACGAACACTAAAGGATCTGAACTGGTTCCGCGTTCTGATTGTTCTGTTGGTGCAAACAGCCTCAGTGTTTGTGAGGACATGCAAGCACATTGAGTTCTTGCAGTATGCAAACGTGAGCCGACACCATTTTTATATGTCACGCTTGTTTGTTTTTTTGGTTAAAGTGCGAGTTTCATCATGCAGGAAAAACTGGAGTCACCATAGAAGATCCACTTATCAGCGATCTTCCTTTTCTTCACACATGATCCAGCCTGTGGGAGAGCTTTACACATAAAGACTTAAGGACACTATCATTTTCCCAAGACCAATCCTCTCATCCAGCATAATTTAGTGTCTTGAAGAACCCCGGCCAGCTTGTTTTTGGTTTTTTGCTTTATTTTGATAGATTTCCTGGCTCTTGACAGGTTGATGATCAGTCAACAAACAACTGTTTTTGACCAAATAGCGTAAATGATTTTTGAAGGACATTGATTGCTCCAATACTGTGCTAAGGTTTCTGATGGTGGGCTTGCATGAGGAGCCCAGAGCGTCTTAATGGTGTTGAAGTAGGGATACGTTGTGTTCAGAGGCAACAATTAGGCTTCTGTTTTCTTTTTATTTAGTTCAACATAATTTAGTGTGAACTCGACTTTGCTAAATGATAGGCAATTTATAAAACTCACAGTAATCGAAAGAGCAATACAGTTGGATGTCATCAGCATAGAAATGGTAGGACCCATTTTTAGAAGCACTTTTCATTTTTCCAAGGCAGTTTATACACAAAAGAAACAAGGTTGGGCCTAATAAAGATCCCAATTGACACGTTGACAGGGATTTTTCATATCTTTTCATTGATCGATGTTATCCCAATAGTCACTGCAGTTGCTTATTCTTTTCAGTCAGGTCACAGATAAAACAAAAGTGAAGAGCTGCTCTGATTTTGTGTTACTGGCAGTTTGAACCTCACTATCATGCTTTCAAAGCAATAAATGTGGCTCCTGACCATAGAGCTAGCTGAGTGAACTCTGCTGAAGCTTCTGCTGTCATCCCACTGAGGCTTGAAGATGTTTTAGCCATGTACTTTCTGTCATTTCTTGACTGAAAGTTTCTATTTTCTGCTGAAAAACGCTGATTCCTGTGTTAAGCATTGATGAAGCAACTCATCGTGTGCTTTACTGTTCAACATTTCTGTTCAGAAAGCATTAAAAAGTTTGTTTCTAAATGAAATGTTTTTAATTTGGCATGAGACGGCCGGTTTTTTGTTGTGCTGTCAGTGCAGGATTTAGGAACTATAACGCTCCGTGATTGTGCAGAAAAATAGTTGAAATACAATCAACGTTTTTGTTCTGATAAAAAAGCAGTTTTTAAGGCAAACGTTCATTTCCAGATACATGTAAATAGACACCGGCTGCTGTTTTCTTTCATCAGAGCACACACAATCACTTACGCCGTTATGCACACACAGCGCTCCCACCCCCACCTATTGTTCCGACAGCTCCCTGCAGCTATGGGACAGCTGAAATGGGGAGAAATCAGGCTGTAGTGCCGTCTAACCATGATCACATGTTCAGTGTACACAAAGAAAGCACACTGCAGCCCATAGCTGCTGGTGTGACGGCCATGAGAACCAAAGAAAGCAAGCTACTGCTTTGCTTTCTTTGTTCACTCTTGCATTAACTAACAGCATAAAGTATTTAAGCAGGCATTCTTTCTGCTTTATTAAACACACAATCAGACCTCATTTCACTTTATTTACCAGTGACCCCATTCTTCAGAGATACGGCGTTGTCTTTGTTTAAGTAGAAGCGACTGCTGCCTGCCGCCCAGATTCATTTATCAAGTGAAATATGTAAGTTGTCGAGGATTTTCAGAATGAAGCTTTCTGTAAAGTAAAGCATGTCCTCGGGTAGTGAATGAATATTTCTAAAGGTGGGAAAGCACTCGGAAGCCCCGCCACCACATTCTTTCCTTCTACTGCTTTCACGGGGATGTTTCTGGTTGCAGGTGGAGTAACTATAGCTTTAAGAAAAGTGAACAAAAATGTATGTTGTGTTGTGACCTGTGCTTACAATGAGCGCCTTCACACAGGTCAGGAATCTGACAAACTGTCCATGCTGACTTGTTTGTTTTGTGGTTTTTTTATCCTTGGGAAAGTTCATACACATGAATCCTCGCTAATATTGTTCTTCTGCAATTGCTATGGCAACGTTTGTGTCAGGGTTTGGTAGAACTCGTGTGCGGACTGTGGTAAAAAGAAAAAGCGGCATCACTGCCCCCTTTTCTCCATTGCATTTGCTAACATAGTTATTCAGTGTTCACACTTGGAGCCTGAAGATGAGAGGCTCCAAACAATATTGGCGTGTTTTCTATTTAGTGACTTAATAGAATGAAATAATAGAGGATGACTGTAGGCATGTGTCCAAGTGGAGTTCCTGACAGAGAGGAGCTGCGTCCTCCTGCAGCTTTTTCCTCTCAGAATCCATCCATAAAATGCCACTGGGCTGTCTGCCATTGATGGGCTGTGGCTCATCCTGCTGCCTGTTTGAATCCTGTGAGATGCTCAGTTCTCCACAGTCCTCTGCATTCTGATGACTCTTTCCTTTCACCCGCATGCAACAACAAATATGATCAATTCTATGGAAGGTTCAGGAACATTTGCAACATTTCATAAGAATGAACAATAATTGAGCTAAATCAGTTCCGGCTGTTGTTTAAAATAACTTCTTCACAAACCTGAGCTTCGTCTCCAAAAATGTTGATCATTTAGGAATGTTTTTTTAAATATATAAACAAAAAACAATAAACAAAACAAGCAAAAGAAAAAGCTAAATCTTACTTCAGGTTGATTTTTCTATGGCAATGTAATTGCAAAAATAAAACAAATTGATCTAAAATCCATTTGGCATGAATGTGGTCTTGGTTCAAAATTTGAAATTTAGAGTTTTATGCTTAAAAAGAGCAACATTTACTGCAAATATATTTACAGATATTGGCGCTGTGTCGAGACCGGCTCCATGGAGCGAAGTGCTCACTATGTCCCCTCTATGTCCCCTCTCCCGTACGCGGGCCACCCAGACCGGCGCGACTGTCGACCGGGCTGCACTATTTTCAGTCCGCTCCAACCGCATCACGCCGCCCGGGCGGGGACCAGCCCACATTCAACGGGCGCAAGCAGTCTGTAGCAATGTTGGCTACCCACTTACCTGTTTAAACACAAGCCGAGGAGTCCAACAGTTTAGTAAATCTCAGTCAGTGTGGATTTGAATAAAATCACAACCAGTGAATCTCCACCTCAGTCTCAAGTGTTGTTCAGACTTCAACAGGTTTTCCTCCAATATTGCTCTGGATTTGACTCCATCCATCTTCCCATCAACTCTAACCAGATTCCCTGTTCCTGCTGAAGAGAAGCAGCCCCAGAGCATGATGCTGCCACCACCATGTTTGACAGTTGGAATGGTGTGTTCAGAGTGAAGAAAAAGTTCCATTTTGGTCTCATCTGACCAGAGCTCCTTCTTCCACACGTTTGCTGGGTCATTCTCATGGTTTATGTCAAACTGCAAACAGGACTTCTTGTGGTTTTCTTTTAACAATGGTTTTCTTCTTACCACTCTTCCATAAAGTCAAGATGTGTTCAGTTCACGACTGATGGTTGTTCTATGGACAGATTCCTCCACCTGAGCTGTAGATCTCTGCAGTTCATCCAGAGTCATCATGGACTCCTGGCTGCATCTCTGATCAGTGTCTCCTTGTTCAGTCTGTTAGTTTAGGTGGACGATCATGTCTAGGTCGGTTTGCAGTTGTTTCAAACTCTTTCCATTTGTGGATGATGGACTGAACAGTGGTTTGTGGATGTTTAAAGTTTGGAAAATCTTTTTCTATCCTAACTCTGCTTTCAATTTCTCCCCAACTTTCTCCCTGACCTGTCTGGTGTGTTCCTTACACTTCATGATGCTGTTTTCTCCCCAATATTCTCTTGAAAAACCACAGAGACTGTCACCAAACAGCTGGATTTGTTTACTGAGATTAAATGACACACAGATGAACTCTATGAAGTCATGAAGTCAACATTTGATCATCAATCATTAAGCAACTTCTGAAGACAATTGATGCACTGAGAGAAAAGGAGCTGAATACTTTTACACACTAAACTTTTTAATTTTTATTCATAAAAATGGAATTCTTGTATCATTTTCTTTCCATTTCACAAGTGTGTGTCCCTTTGTGTTGGTCTTTCACATCAAATACCAGTCAAATGTATTTATGGTTGTGGTCATAATGTGAGAAAATGTGGAGAAATTCAAAGGGGATGAATACTTTTGGAAGCCACTGTATATTGCCTTTAAATAACAAAAGTTGTCTCCCAGTTTTTATTCTACAGCATTTAAACAATTGCTTTGATGGTTTTCCTTACTGCAGTGTAATCACAGCTACAGGAATGACTGGTTTAATGGTCATGTCTTATTTTTCAGATCTGTCCAAGAACCGCCTGTGTGAGCTCCCAGAGGAACTTTGCCAGTTTATTTCTCTGGAGACGCTGAGCCTGTACCACAATGGAATGCGTTCACTGTCCTCCAACTTGGGAAACCTTCAGGCGCTCACCTACCTCAACCTCAGGTGAAACAAGCACCACAAGTGTGTTTTGGAGCACAACTGTTGGTTTTGTAAAGTCAACACTGTGCAATATGAATACTTGAACTTATCCAAGAGCTAAGCGGGTTCTGCACTGTTGCTTTGATAGTTTCTTTTTTATTTGCTGAGGACAGAACAAACCACAAATACATCAAAAAACTCATTGCGTCATCTATGGAAGAAACAAAGATTATCATCATTATCTAAAAGAAATAAAGAACATAGCTTACATGTTTAAGCTGCAGCTTCTGCAAGCTGTCAGTTCTTTTCATTTTTTCCCACCTGTGGTTATTTTCCAGTTTAACTTTTTAAATATTAACATTTTTTGGTGATTCATTTTGGAAAATTAACTCAAGTAAACTTAAAAAATGGGGTTTCCTGCATTAGGGCTATGACTTTTCTGTCAGGAAATAAAGCATTCAATTTGGATTTAAACCTTTAATAACTTATTGACTGAAAAGTCAGTGAACAAACATATGAGAAATAAACGCAGAGAATCATCGCAGGATGACATTTGTAAAAGCATTTATAATCTGAGGACCCTAACATCAGATGCAGCAGCACATTTATCAGCTAAAATATGTTCATGCTCAGAGTTCATATTGTCAATTTGAATTATAGGATTTTTAAAATGACATAGATGTCACATGTTTGAGACGTCATGGTGTAGAGGTAGAGCGACTGATGTTTGATCAGAGGATCGCAGGTTCAGTTCTCACTCTGCTCGCCCACGGGTTGAAAAGTCCCTGGGCAACACACTGAACCCCACTTTGCTCCTGGTGGTTGAGGTTGGCGCCAGTGATCAGCAGCTGAGCCGCCATCAGTGTGTGAATGTGTGTGTGAATGGGACTGTAAAGCACATTGAGCTTTAAAACAAGGTAGAAAAGCGCAGTAATAATAATTCATAAGTATTTATGTCACTTTTCTGGACAGATGACATTACTGTATAACTCAGCTTTTGTCATCTTTGTTTAATAGTTTTATATTTATTGTTTTGTGCATGTTGAGTACAGTGTATGAGAGAGACAAAAGACTGAGACTGTGGGAACAATAAAATACCTTTCTTTATTAAACCATGTTCAGTGATAGTCTAAAATTACTTACAGAAAATAAGACACAAATAATTTGTATCGATAGATAGATATGTCTTTATTTATATTGAGATCAATGCCGTTTTAGAACTGATAACTCATTTAACTCATTCACGACTGTCTTTGTCACAGATCTCTTCAGGAACTCACAATCATTCTGGAGAAGGAGAACCTTTTTAAACTGATCAAAACTGACCAAACATGACTCTGAAATGTTTGATCTGCAGGTCTTACCTTAGACCAGGGGTGTCAGATTCAATCACACAGGGGGTTAAAATCCAAAACACACCTGAGGTCCAGGTTGAAAAGGATAAACATGTTGAAACTCACTGAAACGAAACTTTTGAAACTTTTAAGACGTAGCTGTTTCAACATAAATGTGAGTAAAAACACTCAAGAATATTATTCCTCAATAAATCAGCTTAAACCTTTCATGCTTTTAAATATGTTGCTCTCCATAAAAATATATTGTCAAAATTATGCAAGTTAGAAATAAAGTAAATGATAAAAGAAAAACACAAATTTCTTTACTTTTATGTCTATAAAATATTCCCTGTCACTAATATAAACATGCTGCAGAACAAAACACACAAAGCCTGCAAATACCAATAAAATGTGTGTTTTTATCAGAGCTGGACTCCTGGCAACGTTTTTTAACATCACGGTGAGATCTGATGAAACAAAAACATTGTCATATGTAAAGACTCATCACATGTAGTCTTTCCTCTGTGATAATCACCTGCCTGTGTGTCAATGTTAGTTTTGGTGAATGTTCTTGTGCAGGATCGTGACAGGGCTCACTTTGTGTTGTGTGTCTTTGTCTTTCCAGTCGTAACCTCCTGTCCAGTTTACCGCCGTCAGTGTTCCAGCTCTCCCTTCTGCGAGTGCTCATCCTCAGCAACAACAAGCTGACTTCACTGCCCTCCGATGTGTTCTCTCTGACACACCTACGACAGCTGGTACCACAAACACTACACTCATGTCTGTGCCGCTGTGCTGTTGGAGGAACCTCCTGCCATCAGTCTGTGTGGTTTGTCTTCCAGGATGTAAGCTGTAACGAGCTGCAGAGTTTGCCAGCAGAACTCTGTCAGCTGGAGTGCCTGAGGGACTTAAACCTGAGGAGGAACCAGCTCACCACTTTGCCTCAAGGTAAGAGCAATAAGGGATATTTTGAGCTCCATCATCTGTTTGGCTTCAACCACAGAAAAAGTTTCAGATTCTGAGTCTTATCCTTCAGCATGAAGTTCCACAGTGAGCGCAGAGAATCACAACAAACTGAAAAGTGCTGGTTGCTAAAATGCCCATGCAGATGTCATGTGCTGTTAGATGTATGTGTGTGACAGTTTGATTTCTCCTTCAAGTAGATAATTATTGAGTTGTATGGTTCTCACAGCATGAGAACCTTTAGCAGGAAATGAAGAAGAGAATATCAAGCTGTTTCTTTCATTCACTTGATTATCTGGGAGCTAAAGGAAAAAAAACCCAAAACAATATTTTTAGCAAACGATAAAAGCTGTTTAAAAAAGCTGAGGGATCTTTTTCACTACTCCAGGAACGCTCCAGCAACGTTCAGGCGGTGTGGCCGCGCCCTTATGGAAATGTCGCTTCAGTGGTTTCAGTTTTGATTCAAATCTCTTAACTTAAGGTTCTGGTGATGCTAACACAAGCTATGAGCCCGGTACAGACAGCCAGTCAGCTTTAACAGGTTTTGCAGCTGAAATGCTTTTTGTGCTCTGTAGAAATGTTCATTTATGTTTAAATACAATCTTCTTCACATATTATCCACATATTACAGCACTTAAATAATAAAATGTGTCACCTGAGCCTTCCCTTCTCTCGTCCTCATCTAGAAATTTCCGAGCTCCCACTAGTTCGGTTAGATGTGTCTTGCAACCGAATTGCTAACGTGCCCTTGTGCTACCGCCACTTGCGGCATCTGCAAATCATCTTGCTGGACAACAACCCCTGCAAATGCCTCCTGCTCAGGTCTGCTCCAAAGGCAAATACCACATATTTAAGTACCTGAACATGGAGGCCTGTAAGAGGAGCCAGAGCGAGCTGGAGAAACACCTCAGGCCCACCGGATTTACCAGCTGGTGAGAAACAAAACCACACAGAACAGTTCCATTTACAGGAATAATGGATGCATTTAATTCAGTTCTAATGCAATTTAATGTCTGTTAAAGGAGAGCTTTATGTTTATGAAATCTGTAGAATTGTAGATTTTGTCCAGAAGAAAAACTAGAAACTTTTCGTTGATGCTCATGTTTATAGTATCACGTCATAAAAACATATGTGCCTTTTGTTATTTATAATTCAGTTCAATCACTCATTAACTCATTTGGGCGATGAAGTAAATGAATTGAAACATGCTAACAGGTTCTACTGGTGTGATGGAAAGATGGAAGGAGAACTTTGGAGAGCTGATGATTGAGGAACGTGTAGAGAACACAGAGGAGAAGAGGTGGATGCTGTAGAACAGGAAACGGCAAAAACCAGTGAGGAAGAAGAGGATGAAGAGAGAGTTGGTCCTGAAAACATACATGTGGAGGTCTGGAAGAGTTTAGCAGAGGAGGAGGAAGAGTTTCTGACTTTAACAAGATCTAGTGAAAGGATGATGAGGAACGGAGGAGAAAGGTTCTTGTTCCATTTTGAAGAAGCAGAGAGATGAGCAGAGAAACTACAGAGGAGTAAAACTGATGAGAGCCAAAGAATTATGGGAAAGAGAACTGGAAGCTAGACTGAGGTCAGAACAACATTTTGGTTTCTGGAGAAGAACAGAGACGGTCAGAAGGAGCTGCTTTGTAGATCTAAAGACAGGATCCAGAGAGAAGAACTGTGTTTGGAATGAATGTTGGAGACGTTCCGGACATGGATGAGAGCTGGAAGACAGAGGTGACATGTTCTGTAGGTGAAGCAGAAGAGGTGGAGGTGGGACTTTCAGCAAAGATCCGCTTTGATCTCCTTCTTGTTTCTGTGGTGATGGACAGACTGACAGAGGAGGTTAGACAGGAATCTCTGTGGATCGTGATGTTTGCAGATGACACTGATCTGCAGTGAGAGCAGAGAACCGGTGGAGGAACATCTAGAGAGGTGGAGGTTTGCTCTGGAAAGGAGAGGAATGAAGGTCAGCGGCATCAGGGCAGAGCATCTGTGTGTGAATGAGAGGAACTGAAGAGGAACGCTGAGGTTCCTGGGAGCAGAGGTGGAGAAGGTGGAGGACTTTATGTTCTGAGGGTTAACAGTCCAGAACATCAGGGAGTGTAGAACAGAGGTGACGGCCAGCAGGTTGGAACAGGTGGAGGAAGGTTTCAGGTGTGATGTGTGACTGAACGGAGTTATCAAGAATGAAAGGAAAGGTGAAGAAGACTGTGGTGACAGCAGCACGTTGTTGGTTTGCACCTTGGGGCCTCTGAAGGCAGAGTCTAGCTGAGTCAGGACCGCAACCTCAGCGCACGCACAGGCTCGTGCAGCTCGTGAGTCTTTGGGAGCCAATGCCAATTTAAATCAGAAATTTTAACAAACCAATCTTCTCATTTTTTTAATTTGATTTTTTTAAGCACAAAAAAGATGAAGGAGGACCCTGGTGTAAAAAAGTGGTGGATAACTTCCTGGGGTACATCACTTCTTTGGTAATAAATTAGTATGGAACATGTACTGTACTATAAACTGGACAAAATTACTAATAAAACTCTCAATCAATGAACAAATGCAAAAACAACTTAAAAATCATTCAGTAAATAAATCAGTAATAAATGTCAGTTTTCTGTTTATTCAGTCTTCTATATCTGCTGTATTCAGATTTAAACGTCCTTATGAACACTGTTACATTGGAACTATTAAACACTAAGACTTCAGTTTGACAGTTCTTTAACCTCCATCAATGGGTTCTTCTGAACATGGCTGCTCTTGCCTACTTTTCATTCAGTAAAAGAACGGCGCTGGTCATTGGAGGTCAGAACAAGCGTCACACATACCTGAGATCAGGACATCAATATCATCTACCCGACCACTCTGCACATACGCAAATATTGCCTTATATTTTCTGTACGTTTCCCGACAACTCTCTCTCTTTTACGAGTGTCCAAACAGCGAAGAACGCTGTGATCACCAGAATGTATGTTTTTCTCAACAACGGAGAGCTTCTCCTGACCGGATTACAACGCTGACAAATTAAAGGACGTCGCCAAAATGCAACACTACAAAATGATTGTTGTCTTTACAGACAATGAAAATGTCAACAATACGTGATGGAATGACAGACACGAGGCTTGGAGTCATTCTCTCTGTTTGATCTTTTTTTTATTTCATATGTTGGAGGAAAGGAGAAAAGAGGAGAAGTGAACAAGTTTTACTCTAAGGAGATGTGACGGCTTTGTCTGTAATAACAGGTCTGTGTTAACGGAGTTCATAAAGTGTCAGTAAGTGGCGCTGACTTTACCTTGAGGAGTAAACTGCTGTCGCACAAAACAGAAGAAGAAAACATTCATAGATGGTTTGTTTTAGCACAATGCTGCATTGTGCGGTCCTTAACATTTGCTTTTTCTTTCATTTTTTTAAACATTTAAGTAAAAATGTTAAGAACTTATTACTGTTGTAAACATCCGAAGACCTACGCTAACTGTAAAATACATTAGTGGAAATGACGCCATATTTACGCCAGGCTCAGCGTGATCTGGCAGCTGTTACAGATTGGAGAGCATACAAAACTCACGAGCCGCACTAACGTGAAGTTTTCATATTAAGGAGGGGTGACTCGCAGGCCGCCAGTTTGAGATCTCTGGTTTAGAGACTCTGATGCAGAGCTGGGGGTAACAGAGATGAAGATGCTGAGGTTCTCTTTGGGAGTGACCAGGATGGATCAGGAATGAATCCATCAGAGGGACACATCATGGTTGATGTTCTGGAGATAAATGCAGGGACGCAGATGGAGATGTTTGGATACGTTAAGAAGAGGAACAGTGATGATGTTGGTAAAAGGATTCTGAGGTTGGAGATACCAGGAAAGAGGTCTAGACCAAAGAACAGACTCATGGATGCGGAGGAGGAGGACAGGAGGGATGATGGTTTGAACTTGCAGAAGAGAGAGACTGAATTTGGGGTTTGTTGGCAGTCATTCTAAAATATTGGTTCTAAATTCAAAAGTCGTTGAAAACTTCAAGCTTCCCCCAGAAAAACTGATCCGAGTCACAAAGTGTTGTGTAGTTCTTCATCAACAGCAAACTGCGACAGCAGCAAACATCAAAACCTAAAACTGGGACAAATAACTCAGAGCATTGAAGTGTTCTGCTGTTGCCGAAATGATCGATCCTCTAACTATGAGTAACTAACAAGCAATCAGTAAATGACCGTTTCTGCACTGTTATGCTGCTGTTGTGAAGTTTCTGCAGGAAACCGTGCTCACTGACATGTGTTAGGGAACACTCCTGCCCATACCTTTGTCTGCCAGGTTATGACAGCATAATATTCACTTTGTCTCAAACTACGCTGAATAAAACCGTATCTGTGCGATTCCAAACGCCTGGGCTGCCTGGCCTTCCACGTTGTCTTGTGCCTGCATGGAAACGTCTGACCAGAGCCACCATGTACTGCCAACGAGTTTGTGCATCAAACTTCAACTGTTGGATGAATCATCACACAGGAGTCGTTTTACTGAAAAGCCCTTCATCCTGTGGTTTTCCTCAGATCTTGGTTTATAGAAAAATATTTTCAGTTCAAAATGGATCCAGAAGAAGAACTTTCTAAATCAAATGCAGCCGTTTTCCTCATAGTAAATGTAAAATGTTGTTTTTTTAGGAACAAACTGTCTTAAAAGCTTTGTCAGTTTCAAGCATCCCTGGCTGTGCGTCAGACTGAACTTTAATACAGACTTGAATTTGTAGACATCTGTTAGAGTGGTAATAGTGAGGTGGACATGAAGACAGGAGGCTCTCCCCTTTGGATCAACCAACAGTTTGGGTGAATAGCAGCTGGTTGGCTGTTTGACTCATTGGTGTGTTTCTCATTGTCCTGCAGCCTGTCGGACCACGAGCTGTTTACAAACCTGGACTCTGGTTTTAACAGTGTGGACAGCGGCAGCAAACGGTGGTCTGGGAATGAGGTAAAGTGCTGGACTAACCATGGGGTAAATGACAGAAGTGTTCTTCTTTAGCTAGCCATTTTTTCTTTTAATGTGGTTGATGGTCATTGGTTAAATCAATTCATCATTACACCCCTAGTAAATAGAAATGGACACCGATGTGGAAACCTGGCTTGATGTTGATGTGAGAAAGTGATATTTTGGGGAACTGCTCACACCAGAGACCGACCCAGTGGTGAGCGCAGAGGCATCACCACGGGATACCGCCTGATCAAAACAAGCAGCCGGACCTGCAATATCCCACCATGCTGACCCTGTTCCACCAGAATGGTTGGTCAAAGTGTGAAGGACCATGCTGGAGTTCAAACATTAAAAAAGGGTGAAAAGCAAAAGCAGATATAAATAATGACATAAGGGGTAGCCCCATGACTGGATATGATCAGGGATAAACCAGTTTAGAAATGGATCAGAGGCATATTGAAAACTTTTCACAGTTAATCTTATTCATTTGAATACATGATAATTGTATTAATATACTACTCATATGATTATTGTTAATAATACTTAGGGCTTCCTAATGGTAAAAAGCAAATCAAGTTTGAATTTGAGAAACTCATCCTATCTCCTTCTTCTGTAGGAATCTCAGTAGAAGGAATTATCACAATTGGAGGTAATAATCAACCAGACGTGCCTCCAGCATTGCTGCTTCATGACACTAAATGATGCTAAACACTCCAAAAAAGGCAACTTGACTAAAGTTAATGAACCTCAGAAGCTTGATGACAGCAACGGCAGGAGATTTGCTTTGAAAGAACGGGATTCTCGATTGATTCTTGAGCTTCTGCATCATCTCCACCTGAGAAGAACTGTCCAACAGTTCATTCAGTCTTGTGTGTGAAATGAAATATGATCATGTGAGAGGCTCTAGTTTCTTTGTGTCACACTAGTGACAGCTGAAGTAGAGCTCCATGCTGCAATTTGTTGATGATTCTCCTAAAGAAATGTTCCTTTCTGTGCAGCATGGAGCAAACACATCTTTGCTTACTGTCTTCTCGCCTTTTCTTTTTGGTGACATGAGGTCAGATTTGTTGCACAGCTGAGCGGCAGTGCCTCAGGTGGTTGAGCAGGTCAGCCAATGACCCGACGGTCGTTGGTCTGAACCCTGCTTCCCTTAGTCAACCTTGGACTGGACCCTTCACCCTCCAGTGAGGCTCCACTGGTGTAAGAATGTGTTTGAATCTCCTGGTGATGGTCAGAAGGTGAAAGGCGCACACTGGCAGCCACGCCTCTGTCAGTGTGCGCCAGAGCAGCTGTAGCGACATCAGTAGTTCACCTTCACCATGTATGAATGAATAATGGATTTAGTCATGGATTGATTATTATGAAGCCATTGTTCCCTCGCTGACCCACATTCCAATGAAAAATCTTCCAAGTACTTTAACTGGAACTCTTTACCTAACAGTAAAGCCGAGCTTCATCCTCATTGGTTTATGGTGCTACCCATATTAAATGACTGACTCTTTGTGTTTTGTGTTGTCAGTCAGCAGATGATTTTTCAGAACGCTCTCTTCGTTTGGCTGAAGTCAGCCGGGATCAGAGAAACCTGGAGGAGGCAGAGGAGGAGGAGGAGGAGGACAGCTCGCAGCCAGTCATCAGCGGAGGAAGAAAGCTTGCCTGCTGTAAACCAATGTGGTTTTTTCATCAGAATGTTAGTGAGGATCCCTCTTTTGTTCTTTTAAGATAATGTTTCTCTTTGCCAGGTAATGGAGATGCAGAGCAGGTGGACTTCATCGACAGCAATGTTACAGAGGAAGAGCTTCAGATAGACGCCTCCATGCCGCCTCTGGTATGTCCGACCTACTTTTCAGCGTTTTAGTTTTTGTAATGACAGAGTTGATGATTGTATCGCTAATCTACAGGAGCGGAAAGAAACATCTTCACCACCTCAGAGCCAGGACTCGGTAACAAGCAGGTCAGTGTCTTCAAGTGAGGTTTCAGAAAGCGCTGTTCCTCTGTGGAGCAGCAAATACTAGAGCAGAAAAATAATCTCAGGATTTCCTTCAAAATGTGTTAGTGAGTGGAAAGGTTCTGCACATAAATGTGACTGAAACCAGAACTGAGTGATAAAAAAGGAAAACACTGGAATCTGAGGTTAGTGAGAAATATAGAGAATATTAGACGGGTCTCCGGTTACTCTCCTGTTCTGACAGTGTATGCAGAGACTCTTCCTCTTTCATCCCTTCCTCATCTTCAGACCTCTGAGGTCATTTAAACTGCTGGGAAAAGTCAATAGACTGCTGGACTTATTGGAGCTATCGCTCTGTCTTCTAAAATAGAAAGCAATAGAGCAGGAAAGAATGGAACAGAATATTATAGAACAGAACTGAATGGAATCAAACCAAGAAGAATAGACTAATGTCCTCATTTGAGTTCGGCTCACGCCGTGCAGGAACAAAAGCAAAGATAGAAGGATGGAGAGGTAGGATCAGAAATGTTTGAACATAACTGGGTGATGTCCAGATGTCCAACCGGCCTCCTCCAGCAGATCCTCATGAGCTGCTGTCCTCTCATGTGGCCGAGCATACCAGCAGGATCTGAACTGGTGAGCTTTGAGCCTTCTGACACACAAGGCTTTTCTGTCTCAGGCCCAGTCATGCCTTTGACCTCCAGTTCATCTCGTTTGATTCTGACTTCATGATTCGTTCTGTGTGTAAAGAACTCACAAAGCTTACTGAGAGAAAAACATTTACTGACATACTTATCGTGTGCATCCATCACATTAATACTTTATCTCTAAATAGAGAAAAGACTCCAATAATGCGATGATGTCCCAGTCATTTGTTTCAGTGCGTATCTTACACATGAATTGTGTTTTTGAGCAGGAACCGTCTGTACTTTAAAGCAGGACTGTCCTAACCCTCGAGATCTTTTCCAGCTCTCCCTGAATTGCTTAAGACTGAGAAGCTCATGAAAGGAGGCTCTGCTGCTATCACTCTCACTGCAGAAAACACTTCTGTTTCTATTGAAACATCATTGGGTTGTGGTCATTACAGTTAAAGGAACAAATACTGTAGCCCGTCTGCTGACCCCACTTTGCTGCCCTCTGCTCTCCTCAGACACGTCTTTACATGATCCGGCTTTATTTAAAAAGATTTCCCAGACAAAACTCACTGTTTTTGAATGCATGACACCACAGGAATGTCAGAATAAATGCATTTACACATGCAGAATAAAGCAGATTGTGGCACAGATATGGTTGCATTGGGATTGTTCTGGCAGGTTCTTTCAGCAAGTCACGTGCAAAAGCTCCTGGGTGTGCTAAAAACCCAGATTTCTTCAGATCCACTTTGGTTATTTAAATGATTTTTTAGCGTTAGGGAGTGAAGTCAGACACAGAGGAACTCTCGACCTCATATGTGATCCAAGGCCGTTGTTCATCAGCCTCACATTTAATCAGCTCACGCCAAAGCTCACTTATTGTGTACGACGTCTGCTCCTGCAGTTTGCCTCTTCTGTTCTGGGAGAAGTCCACCCTGTGAAAGCTGGAACACTTGAAAGCTGCAGATTCTGGCCTGCTTCACTCCCTGTGGGACCTCTAATGATAGAGCACCAGAAGCTGAAATGGAAGGGAAATGGTCCTCCACTCCACAGATCCTGCTTTGACACACAGGAAGGACTTCCTCATGAGTCCGTACATGTGTAACATCACAGACTGAATGGTTGAGTTACAGCCAGGATTCTTAACTGTCTTAGGGTTAAGCTCCAGTCTTTAATATTTTACTATTTTAAAAGTCCGTTGTTGAGCCGTGTACGTTTTTCCTCAGGAGGAGCTGTTCTCGAACCATTGGATGAACAGTGCTTCCTCTTCAACAATGATTGGAACCTGCTCATCCCTGTCCGCGGTCACAGGGCTGCTGGAGCTTACCCAGCTACTGTTGGGTGGAGGAGAAGTTCATTCTGGACAGTTCTCCGCTCCATTTCAGACACTATTTCATTCCATTTTGCAATGTTGTTTTCACAAATATTAACTTGTAGGGTCCAAACCGGGTCTTAAGTGGTGCTAAAATCCTCCTCAGCATAGATGTCAGTTTAATCCCCTTTTGTCTTTCATCTCCTCCACAGTTTTGGAGCCTGATTGAACCTGATGAAGATCCGCGTTTCATGTGTCAGCCTGTGTCATGCGTCTCTACATCTCTCTTCCAGATCCAGCCTCCACATGGAGGTGGACTCTAATGCTTCAGCGTCCTCGTTGCCCCTGTCACCCTCTAGCCCCACCCTGGAGGAGCGCAAAGGCCCCAGCACCCTCTTCATCTGGCAGGAGCGAGAACGGCTCCAGCAGCAGAAGCAGAAGGCCAGGTATGCAGAGGGAGAGCAGAGGTCAACTCCAGCCTCATGGTTTCAGAGGGAAGTGCTTTTCTGCTGCTTGACGTCAGCTTTAGTGAAAAGACTGAATGTTATATGTAACAGAATACTAGTTCATGCCTATGTCACATAGTGGAAGTGAAGCCTACAACAGAATGATCTGTTCCAATGCCCCCATGCTGACACTTTTATTTTCTGCAGTTTGTTGAAGTCATCAATCAAAACAGGAAATCTTCCACCGTCTGTGCCACAAACAGGAAGCAGCTCATGGTAAGTGGAACCTATGGAATGAATGAATGAAAGCAGCATTGATCTTTGCATGTTTCACTGTCTCTTTTTCAGCTATGGTTTTAGTGTCAAGGGTCATACTGTTGTCTCTGTCTCCCCCTAGTGGTAATTCACCAGAAAACGGCAGCACGCACGCAAGCCTGCGGCAGAGATGTGTTGTAAGTGACTGAACAGGGTAAAGACAAGCTGGAGTCTGCACATTCTCTGCTCTAATGCACGTTTGGTTACAACAGAGCGCTGAGCAGATGAACACAACCCCCCCCACAGTGCTTCTTCAGCGCTCCAGCAGCAGAACAGGTACATCTCTCCCATGGAACAGAAACATTTCGGCTTGGCTCATGCATGCACATGAAAGAATGTGTTTGAAATTGTAGAAAGGTTGCACCCTTCCACTGGCCCAGGCAGGGGTTCAGATACCTGGGACTGACAATTACGTCCAATCCCACACAATTATTTGATGCCAATTATAGCAAGCTAATCAGTCAAATAAAAAGTGACATAAAAAGATGGGAGGTCCTTCCGCTCTCGTTGTTGGGAAGGGTTGAAACAGTCAGTAGAATGAACTTGCTACCTAGATTTATATTTCTGTTTCAAGCTCTCCCTGTGAAGGTTCCAGTAAATATCTTTGACATGGTTGATGGGATCTGTGTGCAACATGCCATAAAGGACTTCACAGCCAAGAGTGGAAAGAATTCAACTGGAAATTAATGATGAGATATTTTAATACCCCTCTGGTCATCTCCAGATTTCTGAAATCACCCTCATTACAATCCTCTGTGCTGGAGAAAATGTGGGAAAGTAGGAGACCTGACACATGTTTTCTGGGACTGTCCCGCATTTCAGGACTACTGGAAGAGTATAAAGACACAAATGGAAATGATGTTACAAACAGATATTCCTCTTGAACCACTATTATTCCTACTAGGATGTACTACAAAAGCAGAGCTAAGCTCAGAACAGTCACACAGCTTAAAGATCCTTCTTCTAATAGCCAAAAAATGATTACAATAAACTGGAAAAAGGAAAAGGCACCAACAAAAGCTCAATGGTTCCAAAAACTCAATTATATTTAATGGAGCAAATGACGGCAAGTTTACAGCTGAAAATGGACGAATGTATCCAAAGATGGGCTTGTGTTGCAAAATATATGAGACTAAAAGTCAATTGTTAAAACTTACAGGTTGCATTGTAGAGGATTTTAATTTTATTTAAATTCATTTATTTTATTTATCTTGTTTTTCTTGTGATTAAGATTGTTATATAATTTCTGTTAATGTGAAGCTGCCATCTCTATATGTTATAGTACCATATTTGTAATGCTCTACCAAGGAGCAAAAACTTAATAAAGTACAATGTAGAAAAGCAAACAACAGCAGTGCTTTCTAGAAAGTATTCAGCAAAGAATTGGTTTCTGCAGAATGAGACCATGTCATTTGCAGCCTATGTTTGTGTTTCATCATTTTCTCTTACCTTTGATTGATTCACTTTCAATGTAAAGACTTGCCAAAATAATACCACTCCTCTGTGGTTTTCTAGCATCTGTGAAAACTGAATTCTCCCTCTTCCTATGAATGTGCCAATCAGACGTCCCGACCTCTCCGAAGACTTCCCCTCCTCCTGGTCAGGCTCAGAAACCAAACAGCTTCCTGTTTCGTGGCTCCTCGCGCAGCAATGTCAAACCCGCACAGGCTGTCTTTACTCTTGGGGAGTCTGGCAGAAGTGAGTCACGGACAACGCTGCGCTCGCCGAAAGAGGAGAGACCCGACTTAATCCAACTGCGGAAGGTAACCACAGAAACACAGACTTTAAGTCAGCTCTTAGAAGAGCCTCTAGTGTACTGCTAGGGTCAGTCCATTTCTCTGTCTGTCTGACAAACTGACTGACTGAACTGTCTGTCATTGTCTGACAAAAACACATTTGATTGATTTTAACCCCTCATTCCTGAAAATGAAGCTTCCTGCAGCTGACCAATGAAGACCTGAATGTCAGCTACAAAAACCACAGAAAAAACATCACTGGATTCAGATTTAGTAGTAAATAAAAACTCTTTGAAGTGTGTGGAATTCCCTCAGCCTATGTTCTATAAAAATGACTTGGATGATGGATGGGTGGGTGGACTGTCCACCAGTCATCCCCCATCTGTCCCCAAAGGGGGATCCTTCTGTGTGGAGTGTGCATGTGAAGTGTGCATGTTCTCCCCATGCATGTGCATGACCTGTCCAGGGTGGACTCTACCTTTGCCCACCAGTGGCGGGTTAAGCTCCAGCAGCCCTGTGACCCCGAAAGGTACAAAACGAGTTTAGAAAATGGATGGACGGGCGGGTGGGTGGACGGGCGGGCTGATGAAGAGCGGCTGTGTGGACGGCTTCACGTGTTTAGACGCCTTTGTTTGTGTGAAGCTGATCCGGTTTCTGAGCATCCATGTAAACTAAGCAGCTGTGACTCCTTTTCTCCGCAGACTCTGGAGACGCAGCTGAAGATGACGCTTCCAGAGGATCTGGGCGAGGCTCTGTCTAACGGCACTATCCTGTGCCAGCTGGTCAATCACATCCGACCGCGCTCCATCCCAATCATCCACGTTCCGTCCCCTGCAGTGGTAAGTGTGCACGGCCAAAGCAGATATTGGTTTTCCATTTTCAGGATTGTTGTGCAGTGAACCGCCCAGAGCTGGTTTCCTGTAGATTTCACATCAGTCATGTGGCCAGAATTATGAATAATAATCAAAGACTTTAACGAAGAATGACACTGAACCACGTTGGAGCTACGGATATCCCCATCTGACCATGTGATTGAGTGACCATCGCACAGTTTCACATGTTGGACTCGGTATCAAAATCAAATGACTCGGAATCGGGCCAAAAAGTTCTGATTGGGACATAATTGGGTCTTCTCAGAAAGCTGTCTGTATGGGTTTGTGTGCAGTGAGGAGATCATTTGATGTCAAACACAGAATCAGGAACAATGATATCAAAGATCTGATGACAGTCGGTGAACCTTGTATTGTTTGCAGCCAAAGCTCAGCTCACCAAAGTCTCGACTCAACGTTGAAAACTTCATTGCTGCTTGTCGTAAGCTGGGAGTTCCTGAGGTGAGTCTTCCCAGTCTGAGGAAGGTGACGTGTCGATGACTGAGCAGGATGTTCCGTGTGCTTGTATGCGTGTCCTCAGCTCACCTGTGGCTTTGTCCTCTCACGTGTTCTGTTTTTAACCTTGTTGTGTTATCTGTGTGTCGTTTGTCCAGACTGAAGTGTGTGCGTGCTCTGATGTGCTTCTGTGTAAGCTGTCCGCTGTGCTGCGATGTGTGACGGCTCTGCTGACCACGAGGACGGGCAGAAAGGAGGACCCCGTCAGCTGTTCCTCGCCTGCGTCTTCAGCGTCTTCCTCTCTGTCCTCGCTGCTGTCGGCAGACTTCTTCTTCTTTTACTGTGCTGTCATGACTCTCCTCTGCGCCTTCTACTACTGCCTGCTCACCTAACGCTGATGAAGACGATGGAGCTGCTCCACGCCATCGCTGAAGCTGCAGCTGTTCCTGCACAGCCACCTCAGTGGAAGCCATGAGAACACATTCAGAGTGTCAGCTGTTCATACAGATACTTGGATGCTGTAAACCACCTTGGCCTTAAGCAGCCTCCCTTCCCTCTGGAACACGCAGTGACTTTGTGAGGATGGAGTTTGTCTGAAGTGAAACTGTTCTGCGGGAGAAAAGCTCTTGTTGGTTGAGATGCTAATTGCTGAAACCTCCAGCAAACACAGAACAATGTTCCGAAGTCCCTCTGGTCTGTTCAGCTCTTTTGAAATGCGTTTGGACCAAAGCATTTCTGTTGCAGCTGCATTTTCTCTGCAGAAACTGAAGTGACCAAGCAGCTGCTAGCTAGTGAAGTTAAATTCAATCAAATGTCTCTTTTGCCTTAAAGGAACTGCTGAATGGTTTCCCTTAAATCTCCGAATGGTTCATTTGGCCCTTAGTTGACATGCGTTTGTGATGATGCGGGTCAGGGTTTCTGGGCTGTCTCAGTGCCCTGGTGTTGCACCAATCAGAGAGCGTGCAGTTCTTGAGCAGATGGTTCCCGTCATGCATAAAAACCTTTGGACCGGAACGGTAAGAACACTGAGAGAAAGTTCCTGAGGTACCACCAGAAAAGAGGAACAGAAAGCTCCTTTTCAAAGAAAAATGTCTGCAAAAACATTTCAACCATCCCCACTCCTGCCGGCACACAGAACGTGTCTCTGCTGCTCTGCTCACTGAGGATGTTTGTGGCTCAGAAGCTGTCTGACCTTTCAAGCTTTGGACGTTTCCTCAGATTGAACTGTGAATGTCACTTTTTTCTTGAGGCTGGTGTAAGGTTCTAAATGTAGAAGGTGGATGTCAAGTGATGGAGTTGATGGCAGTAAAATGTGACCGGCTGTCATGGTTGTTTTGTTTTACATGAGAGCTGTTGCTCCACAGACGGTACTGATCCTTCCAGGAGGTTAGACTACTCCCTTTGCTTTCACCCGTTCATTCAGACACTGACCCTGCCTGTAGAAATGTCAACTTATTAAATTATTTCTTTTATTAATTTATTTTGCGCTCTGTTCTGGTTTGTGGTGCAACAACAGATGTGTGTTGTTACAAGTATTTTAACACAAATCTTCCTTTTTATTTGTGGAATCAACTCTCATACTGAAGTCCTTTTTGATTCGACAGGATGGAAAATGAGAAGTTGTAGTTTCATTTATCACAGCTGGATGTTGGCTTTTTCCACCTGCATGCATCAAATGGATTGTGGAGGATAATTCAGCTTTAAAAAGGCTCATGTCTGTGGCGGCACGTTTCACTTCCTGCTGTGAGGTGCAGCCAGCACAGATTAAAACGGGTTCACCTCCCAGCCTGCACGCCTCTGAGAGTTTTCTGTTTTCACTCTGAAGACGTCTGTGATTGAAGTTCTTGTTGCTCTAGTCAGGATTCCATTTCGGGATGATTAAAGTGGTTGTTCTGCTGGTTCACTGGTTGCATGCATGTATGTGGGGGACCCCTCCTCAGCAGTGGGTTGAGTCTGAATGGCTGCAGCTCTGCTGCTGAAACTGGAGGGTTTATTGACAGCTGATCTGTTATTTGCATGATGGATGGATGGAAGGAGAAGCTGAGGATGAGCATGCAAACGCTCAGTTTGTCCTTCTTTTTTAACAATGTGAGCAGATAAATGGGTTCATGATTCCTCTGCTGTTACAGAAACACAGGACTGTCAGACTTCTGCTGCTGACGGGTTTTAGTCAGGAGAGGTTTTCTACAGTTTCCAATGAGATGTATATTTTATTAAGTGAAACTGGGTGAGGAATTCATTCACTGGTTTAGACCAGTCATTGAAGCAGAGCTGCTGTTGTATTTTATATTTATAAAATGCCTCTGCGTTACTTTCTACAAATCTTTATGTGAAATGTTATCTTCCTGCTGTAAAGAGATTATTAAAAATGCAACTTGTGAAATGTTTGTGCTCGTCTGCTGTGCTTTTGCTTCATCAGCAAATGTAGGGTATCTGCATCCCCTCACCATCAGTGTCTACATGATGTGTACGTAGACTAAATGAAGCCAGCAGTGAAGCTCTAATCTGAAAGGTTTTCTGTAAAGAACAGGACGAGCCCACCGTGTTGTTTCCCCCACAGTGGATCAGGATTGAGGAGAATGAAGTGACTGATGCAGTCATGCTGATGGCCTCAGACTTGTGTTAACGTTAACAGACATGCTTTGATTCGGGCCTCAGTAATACCACAGCTCTGCTGAACTTCTGTCATGAGAGCTGTGATGTGGGTGGGGTGCAGATACGCTGAAATGAATCCTCTGCTCTGTGCTTGTAACCTTTGTTGAAGCTCCAATGTGCTCTCAGACAGCAGGCTAACCCTCCTGAGTGTTGACCGCTGCTGGAACAGGTGAGTTCAGAGCCACGGGCTGAATCAAGCCCAGCTTTCCTAGGACCAGTTAACCCATCTAGCCCCTCAACGCGCTGCAACAGCCTGCCTGCTCCTTACACGTCGCTGCAGATGGAGATGTCTTTTCCAGCTCTGGATTACCTGCATTCTGCTCATATGTTTCAAACATTCTGAACTACTGTAGCTTAGTCAGTTTGGAAGAGTTGAACTGAAGGTTTTGACTGAGGCTTAAAGAGCTCTAGAGGTTCAGAGTAAAGCCACTGAAAGGAGTGCTGCCAAGGTAGGTTGATGATCAGCAGTGAAAGAAATGACCATGACTGCAACTTTCAAAACTTCCTTTACTAAACAAGTATTTCATACTTTTTTAAATATTCATTATTTTTAGCTACGTTCTAAAAGAAAACCTCCATGTTCAGTTTAACGTTTACCTTTAACATCATATTCCCGCTCTGGACAGGACTTTCTGTGCTCCCCTCAGCTCATCATGGAGGATGAAGGATTGTGTCGCCTCGCCCAGACCATCCAGGCTTTGGTGGAAGTGACGGACGGCTCCCAGAGGAGCACAAAGCAGGAGACACAGTGACACTTCCACACGACGGCACCGCCTCTTACCTTTCCTTTCTGTCTCAGTACACAGAGCTTTCAGATGTTCCTAATAAAGCTGTAAATGGCTCGAAAATGTGTTGGTTTATGTGCCTCAAACAAAGCTGCAGATTCCACAATCCAGAAGCCAGATTTCATTCCTGCACAGGAACTACCAGCTAGTTTAAGTCCACAGCCAAACCTTGAACAGTTGGGGGAGACGTCAAATCAACTTCTAACATGGAAAAGGTTGTTTTAGGTTCATGAGCTTTCTTTTGTTTTTCTGTAAACAAACGCAGAACTCAGAACCAATGGGAAGATGTGGGTTTCACACTGGAGTGTGGAGGTCTCCATGAAACAAAACTCCCCTTCCAAATCTCCCATCAGATTCTAGACCTTAACTCTAAGTTCTTTCTGTCATGAAAGGAAAACCCCAGGCCTGTTTTGGGATGTTGTCATGTTGTTGAGGACAACACAGCCTCGTGTTTTCATTTATTCATATATGAAGGACCTTCCACCACCAGCCAAGAGGGCCCAAAGTGCCGTACACAAGAAAAACAGAAAACATTCTTAGACAAACTAAATACACAGATTAAAACCAACTTCATAAGATAAAAAGGCAGATACGACAGCACTGCAGTGGAGGAACAGTTTGGCTTTAAAACTCTCCTGCATCGTAACCTCTCTGATAGATGATGATAATCGATTCCACAGTTTGGGAGTCATCACAGCAAAAGAACGGTCCCCCCGAAACTTGGTTCTCAAAACTTCTCAGAACCAGTAACAAACACTGGTCCGCAGAGCACAGGGACTTGAGGAGGGAATATTTGAAAAGCAGATTAGAAAGGTAAGACGATGCTGCGTCTGCCATTGACGTAAAAGCAAGAACACGAATTCTCATAAAAATCAGATATTGTACAGGCAGCCAGTTCAGTGAGACCAGGATCAGGTGATGTGCTCAGACTTCTTTGCACCACAAATAATTCTGGCTGCTGCATTTTGAACCTGCTGCAGCCTTGCTATTGAAGCCTCAGGCAACCCTGCATTAAGGAGCAATAATTCAGTCTGGGCAACACAAAAGCATGTGTCACAATTTCAAGATTTGACTTAGATAAATAAGACTTAATCCTCGCCAAACGTTGGAGCTGAAAAAAGCAGGACCTGGTTACAGCATTTATTTGGAGGTCCAGTTTCAAGGCGTTTTACTCGCAGGTTACGGACCACAGACTGTTCAAACTGGATGAGTGAGAGGAGATCAAGACAATTACTTCAGTTTTGGCTTCATTAAGCCCAAGCAAGTTAGCCGACATCCACAACTTCATCGAGACAGTCAGTTATTGCCTTAACTGTGCGGTCAGGACCTTTGTGTACAGGGACATAGATCTGGCAGTCGTCTGCATAAAGGTGGAAATCCACCTTATACTTATGAAGCAGCATTCCCAGTGGAAGCATGTATACAGAAAAAAGCAATGGACCCAGAACCGACCCCTGAGCGACTCCCCACCTCAAGGGGTAACACTTGGATGATTGATGAACAGCATATCCGTGCAAGTTGATGGTGAATACACGGATGGTTTCTTGATGAATGTTCTGGATGTTGAGTTGGGCATCCAACCTCAGGTGCTTGATCTGTCTGGAGTCAAATGGACAAGTCCAGAATATGAACGTTATCCACTGGAAACCAATATAAACCCCATGGCTCAGTTTCAACCCATAAACAGTAAAGACCTGGAGGACATTCTAAGTCAACTGAACTCCTGCTGTCTGGATGTTCTACCCACAAGTTTTTTCAAACAAGTTTCAAAGATCCTGGAGTCAGTCCTGCTCCAGATTGCTCCAGATTGTGAACTTGTCTTTAACATCTGGTGTTTTCCCAGAACCACTGACAACAGCTGGAATCAAACCCCTCCTAAAAAAGGACAGTTTGGACAAAACACAAATAAGCAACTACAGACCGAGATCAAACCTGCCCTTTTTAGTTAAGATCATTGAAAAAGCAGTTTTTCATCAGTTAAAGGAATTCTCAATAAGAAATAACTGCTATGATGTCTTCCAGTCAGGCTTCAGACAGCAGCACAGCACTGAGACGGCTCTGACCAAAGTGACTAATGATATACGTTTGAATACAGACAGTGGAAATATGTCAGTTCTAGTTTGATTGGATCTCAGTGCTGCATTTGATACAGTCGATCGTGCTATATTACTCAAATGACTGGAAAACTGGGTGGGTCTCACTGGGCCAGGACTAAACTGGTTCAAACGTACTTGGAAAACAGGAAATATTTTGTATCAGTTGGTAACTTCACATCAGAGCCGACAGAAATGACATGTGGAGTTCCCCAAGGCTCCATCCTGGGGCAACTTCTCTTTAATATCTACATGCTCCCACTGGCCCAGGTTATAAAGAACAACATTAGTTACCATAGCTATGCAGATGACACACAAATATATATTACAATGACACAAGGAGACAGAGGCCCTGTACAGGCTCTTGGTAAATGCAGTGAGGACATTATTGACTGGATGTGTCACAACTTACTTCAATGAAGCAAAAACAAAACTGAGGTTATTGTCTTTGGGGGTAAAGAGAAACGGTTGGAAGTCACTATAGAGCTTCAATGTGTTCATCTTAACACCACCAACCAGAAACATATGTGCAGTGATGGACAAAGACTTCATCAAGCTCTTATTACATCTCTCTTTTTTTGCAAACACTACTTCCGGGTCTGTTGCATTGTTTTGACGCGCCGCTGTTGTTGCCTTGCCCCAAAAAACCCAAAACAAAACAAGAACAAAGCAAAAAAAAAGGCTGTAAATATATATTTTTTCCCAGCAGAGCTACACTATCACGATTATTTTCCTGCTATGGGATCAATAACATTCTAAAACGTTTAATTCTATTGTTATATTGTTGAGTTTTTTGTCCAGGTCTGCCAGCATGTTCCAATCCTGTGTTCTACCCAGCTGCCAAATGTCAGTTGTTCTGGTGACACTAAGGGTGGCACTCCTGGACAAAAGGTACTGCCTGCCAATGAAGTGATGACTGAGGAAGGGCGTATGCACTTGTTCTCCATCTTTCCAGCACTGTTGTAAGACTCATTTACACCAGGTTGTGACATCAGGGTTTACAGCCTTGCATCCCACTAAGATGTGCTTCATTGTTGCTGAGCTTTGACAAAGAAGGCATGTGATGTCTTCAGCATTTCATTGGCTTAGGTTTGTAGGAGAAGGTAAGACATCATAGATAGCCCTAATTATAAAGCTGCCCCAAATGCTTTCATCTCCCACAGGTCTTTCCAGAAGAGGTTCTTCTTCTCCACTAATTTCAATGCTAACCATTGCTCTTGCTTTGCCTGTGCCACAGCTTTTGTGCACTTTTCAGCTTCCTCTTCCCGGTGTTTCTCCTGAACCACCACCTTGCACCTCTCAGCTGTGTTGGCCTTTCCCCAGGTGGGTGTGATAGTAGAGAGACCAAAACCACTTCTCCCTTCCTGCATATTACCCATAATGTATTTGTGTCTGAGTACTGCCTTTGTCTGTTCAGTTGCTGCCATCGGGGTCCACTTCCTCCCAGTGGCCAGAATGAGTGTTACTTGGTCGACAAGTGGGTCACCGGAATCTTGCAGTATCAGCTCCAATCCGACCAATTCTACCTTTGACAGGGGCACTTCATAGAGGGTTAGTGGCCGGAGGAGACGTGGGAGTAGTCCGTGCTGCATGCTGCAAAGCTTAAGTTTGCCAGGAAGAAGGCTTCTCTAGGTTGCTGGTTATGCCCTTTCTGAGCTCCTCTACCTCCTATTCATGTTGGAGGGAAACATCATACCAGTGGGCTAGACTCTTCACAGGTTTCTCAGAAACAGTTGGAATAGATTCCTCGCCAATGTGGAAGCGATGGTCAGACAGCTTCCCCTTGACAATAGGGATGCTTCTGGATATGGTCGGCTTGATCTTCACGCAAGCCAACTTAAGTTTCTTGTGAAGCTTTCCCAACAGCCACACTGTGCAAGCGTTGGTTGTAGTCAATGTGGTGATGTTATCTTTATGGACCCTGAGCTGTGAAATCCTCAATCATGGTCTTATTCTCCGTGTGCCGACCACCTATTGAGAGGCAAATGATTACCAGTCATCTACTGGTTTGATTACCTTTGATTACTTTGATTACCTGAAATCTACAGCTAAGGTAAATGCCAGTGGAGACATAGTGCAGCCAACCAGAACTCCCACTTCCAGACATCATCATGCAGAGCTGGACATCCTGGAAGTAGCCTTGACCAGGGTTGTAAGAGCGCGTGGTACTCTAAAATAATCTAAAGTTGTCCACAGGAAATTGTGAGGGACTGATCCAAAGGCGTTTGCAAGATCCAGGAACGCCACATGGAGATCTGTTCCATCTTTTTTGGCAAGCTGAATCTGATGTCAGATGATACTAGCATGTTCTACACATCCTGAAAAATAAATGTTTACTGTCAGCTAATAAATGTTGGACGTTCCACATCCAAACCAATCCACTGAAAGTGCGATAAGCAGAACCGGTTGTCATGGAAATCCATCCATTCATCTATCTAAAGGAGAACTTCTAAAATACATTTTAGGAAGATCTGAGTGAGTTTACTCTCAGAACATCAAATGTTTAAGCTGATCTTGTAACCTATTCAAAGTCAACAGTAGCTTTAGAATTTGGATCATTTCCACGTTTTCTGGCAGGGCCACCCATTTTTTTTTTGTTTTATGGAGGGTGACCTTAGTATTTGCATGTAGGTTCAATGTCAGGCCAGGCCAGAAGGCCCGCTGAATTTAATGTCCCACTTCAACCATTTTATTTTCTTTTGTAAAATTGTTCCCAATAGTTTTAATTCTGATTGTGCAGTTTTTAGCCAAAATCTGAAAGACTAATATTTTTTTATGATATACTTTATGCCCAGTGGCAGTAGCTCGTTAAAAATACATTTTCGGTTTGTGGGCTGGACTGTTAACATAGAACTACCCTGCCCCTATAGCTCCCTGCTGCTGAGAGCTGTTAGCATGCTTACACGCTAGCTTATAAACCCAAAATAGCATTAGCAGCACAAAAAAATGGCGAGCAATATTGGATCAATCCAGCCATATAGTTTTGAGCCAGAGGCCAGAACAAAGAAAATGAATGGGGATGGAGACTTGTAAGAGAGACTTTGGGACGTCCTGCAATATTAGTCTGAGTTTTTTCTAGCATTTGGTTTTCTGATCCAATTATTTGCATAAAGAAATACTGAGAAACACAGTTATGATTATACATTATTTTACATAGGTCTTCTATTATGAGAAAAAATGCTACAAGAATATGTAAAAAATATTAAATTCATTGGAGTGGGTCTTTAAGCATAATACTAAGCGGAGGAAAAGAAACAAATCAGGATTTTCAAAGTAGCAATGGACAAAGAAGGACGAGCTCAGTGCTGAATCACGTCCAGTTGGCGGACATGGACATGACGTACGGAAAACTGCCTGTCAGGTGCATGAGTCCTTCTCATTTAGAGGCTGGGTTGTATCCACATATGGGACACCCAGCCGGATGCATTCACCCGCACTGGTGTGTTGTGACAGGAGATAGGCCCTGTCCGTTTGAGATTTTTGAAATGTTGCTGCATCTGTTGCACATTGTACAAAAATATTAATACCATGGCTTGATTCTAATTTTTGTGATGATCATAGTTTTTTTTCTTTTAAAAATCGTATCAAAATTAAACATTTTATGGTCATTTTATAGCATCTGCTAAGTCATGTCAGTTTACAGATCTTTCCAACACGGCATCGCTCTCTACGTATCATGGACAACAGTAACAGGCTAGCATAGTCAGGTCCGGCCCTGGGCTGTTTCCGCCCTTGGCAAAAATAATTTTTTGCCTCCAGGCTGCCGCCTAGGTCGTCTATGCCCAGGGTTGGCCCTGAGCATTGTGTCTCTAGCCTACATAACTCATTACTTGCACCTTTCTCTTAATTCTATTGAAAAAAAAATTAAACCATTATGGCTTTTAATACATTTATAAATGTACTTGGTACATTTGCATTTGTATTGTTGTAAAGTAAAGGAATGCATACTGACTAATTAGTCAACCCCCCCTGCCCCAAAATGTTATGTTTATTTGCTGTATGTTTTTTTAAAATTAGGAATTCATACATGATATTATATTATTTTGAAAGGGTCTGTACACAGATCTAGATGTCTACAAGTGGATGCGTCAAAATAGAGATGACCATTGAGCTTGTGGCCTGCCCATTGTTTTTTCCACATAACAAATACAATCTTTTTCAATAGCATTTTTTCGTTTGCTCCTGATTCACGATTTGAAAAAAAGAAATGTTCAAAAGAATATTTTAAATCATCCTTTTATTTCTGCATGTCCTCTCTTCGCAGAAAATTGCCTCATGAACACCAAACATCACAGCAGGATTTTAATCGGAGTTGTACGGAAGCGCAGAGCTGCCACCCAGTAGAAAAAAAAACTACATATCACGATATAACCTGAAAACTTTATTGTTCTAACAAAATAACTTTCTTGTTTGTTCAAAATAATATCAAGTTCTTACAATATAATATTCACGTTTAAACAATATACGTATTTATCATGTTATAGCAAAACAATTTTCATGTTCGTACAAAAAAAATGTTATATTGTTCAAACAATAAAGTTTATTGTACAAACGAGAAATCTTTATTGTTCGAACAATAATGTTTATGGTACAAACGTAAAACGTTTCGCGTTCAGAAACTTATACGCTCCTGTAGGAGACCGCCGCTTTTGAGAACTGGGGTCTGGCATGATAGCAACATGGCAACAAACACGGTTACTCCACTGTTGAGATTTCTACGGAATCGTGGTGTTCCTGAAGACTGTCTCTCACGAATGCTACAAGAACGGGTAAGTACGTGCTTTAAAAGAACATCTGTAAAACTCGCTTTTCATGCTGCTACAAAAAGTGGTCAAAAATGCATCACGTTGTAGCGCTAATGCTGTTAGCAACCATAACAGTTTGTTAGCTTCTGTTTTAGCGTAAGGAAAGAAGAGTCGGTTGAATCACTTTAAAATACTACTGTAAAACACCACTCATGTGATGGCCTACAAGTTCCGGGGGACACCCTGGATAGGTCCCAAGCTGTCACAGTCTGTATTTATTTGTTCCCTTTTTTAATACCCTAAAGATAAATGTATCTGTTATTCCATAGTGATTAATTAGCAGATTAACAGTAAACGATCTCTAGATGATGTCAATAGAAAGCGATTTGAAATAAGAACATGCAAATTGAATCTGTAAGATACTTGAACACTGATTTTAATTTTTTTAATTTTTTTTCATTTACTGTAAACACTTTTGTAAATTATAAGAAGAAGCATTTAATTAATGTTGCTGGCACAGAGGGTATAAAAGTAAATGTTACATTTTGAAGGCTGGCAAATGATATAATAGAAAAGCACACAATAAACAGTTGACAAAACACATGTGAAAAGTACATATTTTTAAAGTGATTTACTATTAAAACATTCAATCATGTGATGTCACTGCTGATTTTTCTTGTGTTCTTGTGATGTAATTTGTGTTTTTATTACAGATCGATGCCACGGTGATTGATTTGATGGATGATAAGACCCTGTCTACTTACATTCCACAATACGGTGATCGCATCGCTGCAAGACGGTTCTGCTTAGAAAACAATGGTGCAAGTATTAAGGAATCTAAAAAAATCCTCATTACTTGAAAAACTGAAGGAGAAAATGGGCATCAATGAAAATAAGTGTCCTGATCATGAGGAGACATTTACTTCAAAGAGGAAAAGAAAATATGCAAATAACAACAAATGGGCTCAGAAAAGGACTCGCAAAATTGAGTTAGGGTGGATCCATGAAGGTAAACAAGTGAGAAAGCGCAGAGGTGGAGGAACAAGGACCTTAGATGTACCCAAAGACACCAAAAAGGCTGACATTTTACTGTATGCTAAGGATCTTTTCTTTCCAAATGGTAAAAGCAAATTTGGAAGATGGGAGGTCTTCAGTCAGGATATATTAGACTATCAGGAAGAGGCTGCATTTGATGACAATGTCACAATTGGAGAACTCTACTCAGTACTAAAAATGGGAATTCTAAGATTTTACTTGTGCACAAAATGTTGTAGTGATGAAGATGAAGAAGATGACGGAGGGAAAGCATGCATAAATGATGCTACACAACTGACTGTCCCACATCAAGGAAATGAGGAAACTGTTCAAGCTGTTGTGAACTTGTCGTCGGATTTTAGGAATGCTAATGAAGACACATTATCAGACACATCTGAAGTGATGATTGGCCCCTACCACGGAGAACCTCTGGCGTCTCAACTTGATGACACTCTTGTTGATGAACCATACCTTTTGCTTGAAGGAGATGATCTGGTCATCACATCCATTACCCTTCCTCCAACAAACACACAAGTCAGTTTTTCAGATTCAACTTTAAGCCATGAAGGTTCAAGCTCTGCAGGATCATATGTTGTCTGTGTGACCATCAAACTTCACAGGGTTAATATTCTGGAAGAGATGATCACCCAGTTCAAAGATCCAGCACTCCTCAGACACTCTAAAATACACCTACATTGATGAAAAAGGAGCTGATGGTGGATCAAGGGATGTGTATGCTGCATTTTGGTCAGAGTTTATTGACAACACAGCTGAAGGAGAGGAGTTCAGGGTGCCATCACTGTCTCCTAAATGGCAGGAAGAAGAATGGCAATCCATGGGTAGAATTTTAGTGAAGGGATTTCAGGACCATGGATATGTCGCCTTGCCCCTGTTTTCACAGTGACACTCATCTTTGGTGAAACCCAGATTTCAGATGATATGCTGTTTGAAAGTCTTCTTTTTTCCATGAGCCAGTCAGATAGTGATCTGATTACGAGGGCTCTAAATGAAGATCTTTCAGATGAAGACTCAGATGAACTGCTTGATCTGATGGACCGCCTGGATGTATCAGGGCTTCCAAGCAAAGAAAACTTAAAAGGAATTCTTCTGAAAGTTGCACACAAACAGTGGAGTCTTCAGGAACACCACGATTCCGTAGAAATCTCAACAGTGGAGTAACCGTGTTTGTTGCCATGTTGCTATCATGCCAGACCCCAGTTCTCAAATGCGCGCAGTCTCCTACAGGAGCGTATAAGTTTCTGAACGCGAAACGTTTTACGTTTGTACAATAAACGTTATTGTTCGAACAATAAAGATTTCTCGTTTGTACAATAAACTTTATTGTTCGAACAATATAATATTTTTATTGTAAGAACATGAACATTGTTTTGCTATAACATGATAAACACGTATATTGTTTAAACGTGAACATTATATTGTAAGAACTTGATATTATTTTGAACAAACAAGAAAGTTATTTTGTTAGAACAATAAAGTTTTCAGGTTATGTCGTGATATGTAGTTTTATTCATTTCCACTGGGTGGCAGCTCTGCGCTTCCGTATAGCTTGTAAGGTAAAAACAGACTTTCAAAATATCTCAATAAAGTGAAGTTACTCACTGCGTTTTATTTTGAAGTTTCCTCCCGGATGTGACACTGTGTATTTAAGCGGACTTTTCTACCGTCCCGTAATCAGTGTCTGACAGCAGGCAGGCGCGGCGGAAACTTGTAAACTACGACGTCCACGACTGTGAGCACCGACCCTGTTCCTCACTTCTCTGACGCTCCTCCAAACCGACCGGAAGTGGGCGGCGGGACACGGCGGTGACAGGAGTCCCGACGCGGCGGCGGCTCGTGTAACTCACCTGAACATGGCTTCAACCACCTGCACCAGGTTCACCGATGATTACCAGCTGTATGAGGAGCTGGGCAAGTAAGTTCCGCGTCATCCCGGCACTCAGCGCCGGCCGCACTTTGTCCAAACTTCAACGAACGAACGAGAAACGTTCTGAGAAATGAGAAACGCCGCGGGCGCCGCCGCCGTACGGCTGGTTGGATGGATGGTTGGTTGGATGGATGGTTGGATGGTTGGATGGGGGTAGTTGGCGCCTTCGTGCAGGACAAACACCGTCTTAGTTGAACTTCGTTCATTTGGGGGGAGAACGGTGCACGTTTCAAGCTCCGCGTGAGTCTGGCGTTTTTCGGGCGTTTCCTGTCAATTCCGGGTGGAGAAGCGGGAAGGAGATTCCGAGAATTCCGGAATCCACGCGCGGCGTGGAACTGGACCCCGAGTTCGTCCGTCTTAACTGCGGCTCCGAACAAACGAGGCCCAGCGTGGAACGGACACATTGGCTCCTGAAGCCGCGGTTGTTCTCCACACCTGCGCGGCTCCGCGCCTCAACCGGGACCCGGAGTCCTCTGTGGCGGCAGGACTTCTGGCGTCGATCCGGCCTTAAGTAGAAGAAGTGACGGTTCTCTCCTCCAAACGTGAAATCTTCCATGTAAACTTTAATCCATAAAAAAGTCCTTTTGTCTTTGCGCCATAATATGAAATAAGAAAGAGGGAGCCCACGTCAAGTCTAGAAATGCAGTCATACTTTGTGTACATCCAATTATTTGAAACGGTGAACAATTACAAGATTGAGTTTCATTTGATTTAATCATAAGAACACATGCGACAGCAACAGTGTAACCAAAACCTAAAAAGTAAATGCTGTAAATAAATGAAGTGTGCTGATCAAAAGAACGTTAGAATAAAACTAAAAAACAGTCATTTACTTTCACCTTTGTATAACTTATTGAAACATACACAGAACATTCAAGACAAAGTTCTTCAGATCCACAATGTGTTGATGGAAAATGAACCAGAGCATGCTAAGAAAGGTTAAAAACAAACGTTGTTGTAGGTCAGGGGTAACACAGTAACATGTCAAAGGGTCCAGTTATGAACATTTTCTTCACATCAGGCTCCACTCTGTATATTTCGGGTTTATTTTAACCATCTTTATATTTGTGTTCACATTAAGACACATCTGCAAACGTTTGCTGTAACTACAGGCCTGTTACAGCAAACAGAAATATTTTGCCAGTAATATTAGTAAAAAAGTTCTTTGTCTTGAAAACATGCAAAGTTTCAGGTTTTTACTTCCCCTTTCACATTTTCTTTCTGGACCAGTGCTTGTTTTTGACATTGTTCAGTCCAGAGAATGCTGACACACAGTTATAAGTACATCCAAACATGTTCATGGATACGCCACTTTCATGAGGTCAGGGTCAGCAGCCTCAGCCACGTCGTGTTTTTGGTTTTTTGCCATAAACGATCACTTGCGTCCAAAAGCAATGTCTGCTTGCAGATCAGTGTGCAGTTGTAGAGAAGCAGGATTTGGCTTCTTGAATGCATGTGTGCCTCCTGTGTTAAAGATAAAGATACTTTATTGATGCCAGATTGGGACATTTGCATGTCGCAGCAGCAGTGTACAGAGGCAAAATATTTCCTTTACTCAGCCATTTAGTATTGTTGTTCAGCAGGAGGTCATTTGCCTCACAGGAGGTCAATGGCCTCAGCGTCTCAAGTCTTTCAAAAGCCGGTGTTGATGGGAGGATCAACTTTGCTAATTACTTTGCTAAACTCTTCCTTCTGAGAGGCACACAGAGCAGTGGTGGATAATACAGTGGTATGCAATGAGATCGGGGTTTTCTTCTTTCATTCACGTTACCACTCCTCTCTCTTTTCCTACCATGGCTGGAGCACCATCTGTAGTGACTGAGACCACCTTTTTTGGATCAACACCCCTCTGTATAAGCATCTCCTTAATGGTCTCATATGTCTTCTCTTGTGTCCTGAGTGGCCTCACACCCAGCAAGTCTTCACAAATCTGCCCGATGAGTCGGCTTGATCTCTCATATTGGACTCTTGGCTCGTTTATTTTCTGGACCCTCACCTCATACACTTCATACTCAAAATTGATTTTGAGACACATTTCACACGACGAGATTTGAAAATGAAAAAGCAGTCTTCACGGCTGCTTTGTCACTCTGTGTCACAGAATGAGCAGTGTTGAAGTAGAAAATGAGAACGCTATTTGGAGGATTGATTTTTCATTTCTTTTAAAAGACAAGTAACGCAGTTACATTTTATAAATGAAAAAGCATTTCCGACTCTTATTTTGAAATATGAGTCAGGGTGGAGGAGGAAAGGAGAGCGCTGCAGGTGGATCAAGTTTGAGTTGTTCTCATTGTAAAATTGTTCTTTTATTAAAATGTTTCACCAGCAGCTTTTCTATGGAGCTTCACAGAAGCTGATTTGTTTCTTATTGTGCATCAATGATGGGTTTCTTTGTTACATTTTTTTACTGTATTTAATTTTATCTTTCCTAATGAGATGATCTTAGAATAGTAAAAAAACATGTTTAAGCACTCCTGACATGACAGTTAATTAAGAGTCCTTATGTGTTCTATCAATCCTCCAAAATGCGCACGTCAGATGACTGAGTAAAATGCTTCTGTCAGAACTGATTATTATTGGGTTAAGTATAAAAGACATGGTCTTCTGCTGCACAGCAGTACCTATAGTTTCTGTTCAGAAGTGAGGGAATTGCATAAAAATAAGTGCAAGTAAAATGTACTGCTTTTAGGAGGATCTTTATTGACACTGAATTTTATTTTGAAAGGAACTTGTATGTGCTGCTGTTGGTTTATCACTCACTCTGTCCTGCAGGGGTGCTTTCTCTGTGGTGAGGAGGTGCATGAAGATTTCCACAGGACAGGAGTATGCTGCAAAAATAATCAACACCAAGAAACTGTCTGCTAGGGGTAAGTGGAAATCTGTAGGGGTTTGTAAGGTATCAAATTGCAGATGCAAGTCCCTCGTAATCTTTTTGTCATTACGAAGTGGAGTGACACGCTGCAGCTCTGACTGGAGGATGTGTAAATGTCTCTGGATGGTCTACATCAGTGGTCTCTTTTCATGGCAGTGAAGCGGTTAACTCGTGGGGATTTTACCGCCACCTGGGGGTGGGGGTGGGGGGCATGCTATAAAATGTATCTAACAAATCTTTTATTGATACTCGATAAGAAACTAATCAGATTACTTTGAAACTCCATGCAAAAGCTTCTGGTGAAACATTTTAACACAAGACTGAGCGCCCCCCGCCCCCCTACCGGCAGCGCAGCTCCTTTTCCCTCCGTCTTCCCTGAAGTTGAATCCTGTTCCTCTGTTTGTTCCTCTGTTTGTTCCTCTGATCCAGAAGAACCAAAAGATTTTTCCGAAGAAAAGATTGCTCAGACGTTTTGTTCCCCTGACCAAACTTTACAGTTCAAGTGATCAAAGGTGTGGCTGAGAGATTGTGGTCATTTTTCAAAATAAAATTTTCAGATTTACAGAATAACTTATTTCTTTTGGAGCCCAGTAGCAAATGATCCACAGACCGACCTGTACCGGTTCGCGGCCCGGTGATTCAGGACCACTGGTCTATATAAAGTGTATTCTACACCTCCAGTCTGTTTTGCAACTCAGATTTAGAGTTCGCATTATAATCGTGTCAATTTACAAATTTTTAGATGACATGCCTTCCAGAATAGCAGAATGTTCTGTCTTCTTTGAATTCTTGTCAGCATCAAATACATTTCGCCAACTTGCAGGTCTCACTGTGATGCTTTCAGCGCCATGATTTTTGTGCAGCATAAATGCTGTTTCCCCATTTAGACCCATGATGCCAGCAGCCCTTATTGTGTGCCTGGGCTTCTACTGTACGATGTCTAACAGTTTGACTGTGGCAGTGAGACGGCGGCGCAGGGCGGGGTGGAAGGGTGGCAGTCTGACATCGCCAGATCATCAAACGTTTTTGGGGACATTGAAGATTCTCCTTTCAATCAATTTTGCGCCACATTCCTGCCACCTGCCTGTTGCTGGACTGCCACCATGCAACCCCCTGAGCAATGTCAAAACGGTTACTGGTCACAGTTTAGTTTGAATCTTTTCTTAAAACCTTCGTATGGTGTGTAAAATGCGACTGCTGTCTCCTGCCGCCACACGGCCACCTGCCAAATTTGGTGAAAAACTTCCTTTTAAGTCGCTATGCGGTGGCATTTTGGGCTGTGTGACCGTAGTCTTAGTTGCAGAACTGAAAGCTGGTCTCTGCACCCCACAGACCAGCTTCTTCGTCTTCTGACTGTTCTTGGTTCCTTTGGCCTGCTGTAGAGCTTGACACTGATGCAGTTCTGGTTGCTGCAGCTCAGGTTCGGCCAGCTTTAAATATACTTTAATTACTGTGCCATTTTTACTGCTCACTGTTGCTGCCAGCTTCTTGTGATTCACTAAGGCATCGTTTCTGATTTCTCACCCATCAGTTGGCTCCATATTTCACTTAAGCCAGGCAGCAGTGTGGCAGGGCTCTGGATGAAGCACGTACCTCTGCATTAAACCCGTGATCTTTTCCTCCTCACATTTCCCCCTTATTGTGATGTACTGGGTTGGATGGGGCTCCTGGTATGTCCACAGCGGTCCAAGCCGGGTACCTGAAGCCCTGGCATGATGGCATGTACAAAACTTAAATGGGCTTGTGTTGGTGAAAGACTGCTGCAGCTGATTTTGTGAGGGCAATTCCTCTCGGCTTTAGCAGCCGCGTGAAGAAAGCCAGAGTGTGGTTTCAGAAAAGAAACCAAATCGGAAGACGGAGTTTGTGGCTCGTTTTGATGGATGTGTGTGATGAAAGCGACTGATGCAGCTGATGCTTATCTGAGGATTCAGTATGTAAATGCTGTGCATGCAAACAACTGTGTAAATATGTCTCTAATAAAATGTTCATTGTTGTATCCACTGTGTTACTGGTTGGTGTTGTTGAGTGGTGTGGCTGCAGTTCACCTGAGTTTACTATGTGGGACTGCATATTCAGGGTAAAAGATCTATAAATACTTATTTCCAGTGACTTCCAAGCCTGACGTACTGTACTTGTTGTACATGCGATGTTACTTAAAGTTTTGTGGCAACTATTAGAAGCTTGGAACTGTGAAGATTGTCGTGCTTGTAAATAAAGATTTCTGGTTTAAAGAAAGGAATTTTTGTTTGAGTTTGGAGGAGTTCTAGGTCTGCATCGCCTGACAGAATAGAGTGCTGCCTTAATTAGACTCTTCTGGGATATTAGCTTGAATCAGTTAATGACATGCATTCAAATCAGTTATTTGCAATGTTATGCAGCAAATGGAAATGACGGCTTTATTTGGTTGAGGATTTTATGTTCCAGATTTCACAAATGCAGCGATTGGATTGCTCAGTGGTCTGGTTGTAGAGCTGCAATGCAGGAAACTTGGGTTTGCTTTTCAGGGAGTGCGTTGAGCTTAATCTGGTTGTGGGTCCTTAATCAAAACCCTTGACGCTGCTGCCTAACTGGGTCCCCATTTGCCTGTAAAAATACAGGTCAAAAATACCAGTTGAAAATCGACCTGTAAATTGAGAGCTTTGTTTTCTCTTCACTACAATGAACCACTAAAGTGACCGCATAATCATGAACCCAGCACCCATCCGCCTGTCGATCTCACGCTCCGATATTAACCTCACTTGTGGACAAGATCCCAAGATACCTGCACTCCTCCACCTGGGTCAGGAGAACTCCACTCACCCACAAAGGGCAAACTATCTTTCTCTGGAAGAAGAACCAATGGCCCCAGACTTGCTAATGCTAAACCCTCATTCCAGCCGCTTCACACTGTGCCACAAACCATTCCAATGCATGCTGGAGGCCCTGGCTCTATTAAACCAACAGGACAACATCATCTGTAAAGAGCAGAGAGGAAATCCTGTGGTTCCCAAACCCGACCCCCAACGGTTCTTAGCACAACCGGTGATAAAGGGCAGCCCTGCTGGAGTCCAACAAGAACAGGGCTGACTTCCAGCCGGTTATGATAAACAAAGTTCCTGCTCCGGTCATACAGAGATGGACGGGCCTCTGTAATGCTCCCTGGAGCCTATACTCCCAAAGCACCCTCCACAGGACAACACGGGAGGATGTGCTTGACTGCCTTCTTGAAATCCATAAAACTCATATGAACTGAATGAGCAAACTCCCATGAAGCCTCCAGTACCCTAGAGAGGGCGTAGAGCAGGTCCACTGTACCTTGACCAGGATGGAAACCACATTGTTGTTCCTCCTCTCCTCTCAATGCCCTAGTAAAGACTTTCACAAGGATGCTAAGGAGTGTGATTCCCTTGTAGTTGGAACACACCCTCCTTTCCCCCTTCTTGAAAAGGGGAACCACCACCCCTGTCTGCCAGTCCATTGGTACGGTTACTGACTGCCATACAATGCTGCATAGAATTGCCGGCCAAAACACTCCCACAGTATCCAGAGACTTGAGGTACTCGGGGTGGACTTCATCCACTCCTGGTACTTGCCACTGAGGAGCTCATTGACTACCTTGGTGACTTCAGCTTAGGTGATGGAGAGCCCCACCCTAAGTCCTCAACTTTTGTTTCCTCAAGAGGAGGCGTGTCGGCAGAACTGAGGGCGTTCTGAAAGTATTCCTTCCACCAACCGACAATATCCCTAGTCAAAGTCAACAGCTCCCCACCTGCACTGAAAATGGTGCCAGCAGAAAATTGCTTTCCTCTCCAGAGGTACCAAATTGTTTGCCAGTATCTAAAAAGCCAACTGATCATTCTTCTCCATAGATTCCTACCAGGACAGATGTTTTTGCCTCCACGTCAGCCTGCCTCTGTAGTCACACAAGCCAGTAGGACTCCTTCAGCTTGATGGGATCCCCTACTTCCAGCTCCCCCCTCCAGGTTCAGAGATTGTCAGGCACCAGAGACAAAGAAGGTGGAGAACCTCTCTCACTCAATGTCCCCATACTCAATCCGTACCTGTTTGAAGCTCTCCTGAATGTGGGAGTTAAAGACTTCCCTGACGTAGGGCTAAGCCAGATTTCCAAGCAAACCCTCACAGTATTGTCAGTCTTGTCAAATCTCCCTGGCCATTCTCCCTGCCAGCGAATCCTGCTGTCACAGCCGCACTCGGGTATCACTTGGTGGTTTTACCAATCCAACCAAACCAACCAACCAAACAAGGCATTGGGTCCCATTTATTTATTTATTTATTTATTTTTTTCTTTTTAAGAGTCTTTGGTATGACTCGGCCTGGATTTGAACACACAAACTTCCAGTCTAAGGGTGGACACCTCACCACAAGCCCACTGTGCTTGTTCTGGTTTACCAGAGTGTCCAAGACACAGTCAAAGGTTGCCTGAAACGACTAAAAAGTTGATCATCAATCTCCTTCCTAGGATGTCCTGATGCCAAGTGTATTGGTAGACACTCTTGTGCTTGAACATGGTATCGGTTATGAACAAACTATGGTGAGCAGAGAAGTCCAACAACAAAACACAGGATTCAGATCAGGGAGAGCATTCCTTCCAATCACGCCCCTTCAGGTGTCACTGTTGTTGCCCATGTTGGCATTGAAGCCCCCCAGGACTTCAATGGAGAGCACTGGTTTCCCCCATTGGGGCACTTGAGAGACCCCAAGAAGACTGGATACTCTGAACTGCTGTTTGGCCCGTAAGTCGAAACCACAGTCGGAGACCTATCCCCCACCCAATGGTGGAGGTGCATGACCTCCAACACTTGGCTTCTGAGCCAGAGGCTCACGAGTAAACCCACATTGGCCAGCTGACGTAACTGAATCTTTGTTTGAACCTCTCATAATGGGGGTGCTGAACCGCTCCCTGTTGTGCTCGTCACTCAGCACGTCTCCCATGGGAGATCCTCCCAGTGGCAGAAGTCCCAGACATCTTAGCTCCTGAGGTCCCTCAAGCTGTCAAAGCTCTCCAACACTTTAACGTGGCGGTTCATGGAGGAATGTAGATTATATTGTATAATCTCAAGGTATACGTTTAGGGGTAGGATTTCATTTTTCTTCATACTCCTTTTTGAACAATTTACTGATGTAAAAAAAAAAAAAAATGTTATAATGTTGTTATATTGTCTTGTTGCTTTATTTTTGTTACTCTCTATGTAAAGTTTGAAAAAATAATCTAAAAATGGAAAAAAAAATGAAAACATGTACTAAATGAAGCGAAGATTTTAGTTTTCTTTCAGTAAAATTTGAATGAACAAAGTATGAAATGGGCCTGAGGAATCTGCAGACTTTTTGCTCTTATTTTTTTTTACAGTTTAATGTATTTTTTTCTTTTGCTCAAATAAATGTTAGATATACAGAGCATCAGAAGTGAGAGCGGGAAGGTGTCTAAAGCTGGGGTGATCAGACTTTTTTAGTATGTGAGCTACTTTTCAAATGATTTTCTGACATATTTACCACAGAAATCAAAATGTTATATATAATTATTTGTAACTGTATAGTGCGTTCCTGCATGTACAAGGCATCTTGATGTAATTCGCATAACGTCAAGCTGAAAGGTGAACAATCACAACAATTTAACTTTATGTTTGATTAGTTGAATGATGATTACTGCTTTGCACTGAATGGACTCGGTGACGGGTGTGTAGTTTGGGCAGTAGCTGCTGACAGCCAGTCTGTAGTACACTTCCAAATAGTCATCAAAGTGGAACAGTACTTGGATGGGGCATTTCCTCAAGTTGGATACTTCACCTCTGTTAGTCCCAAAACTGTCCACGAGTTCTGGACTTCAGCTGAATGTCTGTCCGTAAAGTCAACATTTCTTCTTTCACTTTATCAGAGTTCAGAAACATAGTTATCATTTCTGATACAAGTGACTCAACCTCAGCATCTTCCTGACATGGAGAACACATGAATGTGCCGAGTGTTTCCAGCAAAGAAAAGCCTTGAAAGCATTTGTCAAACTCTGACCAACAACTGGCAAGCTGCTCTGTGTAGCGCGCACAGTGATGACAAGTTCTGAAAATTTGCCAATTCATTGCTTCAGCTTTGAGGCATAAAGTTGCATTTTTGGTTTTGAAAGCATTATCTGAGCTAATCATGTCAATTACAGATTTGTCTTTTCCTGCAGCTTTAGATTAAGGTCATTCAGCATGTTGTCAGATCGGTTATACAGCCACTGTCTGTCACTTGGTTGCTGTCATTCGTGGCCAGCCTCACAGGGAAACTCCTAAATCTCCGGACAGAGCTCTTGAAATCTTAGTAGGAATTTCCCTCGACTGAGAGCCGTCTCACGTCAGTATGTAGCAGCAGCACAGACTGGTCACTGTCGGCTTTCTTCAAACGCACACGGGGAAGTTGCCTTTGAGGAGTTCTCACGTGAACATAACGGGCAATTTCTGTTGCCACATCCATGATCTCTTTAGTATTTTAGTGCACAAAGCTTGTTGGTGAATTTGCTGTGGTAGTCGGGGACAACATGTATCGTCCTACTTGCACTTGGCTATAAATCCCTTCACTCGCTCTATCATCGCAGGTGCTCCACTCGTGGTGATGGACACCAGTTTCTAACGAGTTAGCAACTGTGCTTCTTGACAGCTGAAGAGCTTTGATTTAAGGTACTATTGCATTTTTATTTTTAAAGTCTTGAAACAACGGGTCAGCTGCTTGAAGAAAGGCCTCTTTTACCATCTCGCCATCTTGGATGGACTTCTTGTGTCTAACCAGTTTAAAATCATGCCGCAGTGGTGGCTCTCACTTGTGAGCTGTCCAGACAACTGACACTTCAGTTCTCTCACCTTTCTCTTTATCTGTTCACTTTTCATTGAGAAGTCAGTGTCATCGTTTGTGTGAATAGTCCTGAAATTTATTTTGTTTGTTTTTTACCTTTTAAAGTTTCTTTTATGTTTTTAACTTGTGAAGCACGTTGTGACTTCTGTCTGGCAAAGGTGCTAAATAATAAAAACAAATCTTAATTACAGATGAGGCAAACACACTTCAAAAATGACATGGAAGAAAAGCTCTTCTTCCCATTCTGTATGAAAATGGTTTGTTTTTGTCTTTTTACTTGGCCCGGCTCCCTCACTCATGTTTGTGCTTTTTCTTAAATTGAACATAAAACGCAAAGAGCTAATGAAACTTTAGGCTGACTTTGTTGTTTATACATATAATCTGCATCGACTATATCTGATAGTGACAATGGCGAGCGCCTCAAAGACAAGGACAGGCGATATAAATTTATCACACACTGGAGAGCTCCTGTAATGGCACCTTGCCTTGGCACCATCTTTTCTTAAATGCTTATTTGCTGATGGCAAATTTTCTCTGGTCAAGAGCATCTTCAGCTTGAAATGCCTGTTTGTAATTATTCCACTAAGAACAATATAGTGCTCTGTCAAGTGTTTTTTGTCTGTTTGTATCCATGACACTAGTTAAAGGTAAATCCCTGAAAGCTAAATTGGGATGGGGTTGCACGTTATTGATGCTGCAAATTCTAAAAATGAGCATTTGCTTTTTGTTGTTAGAGATGTTGTATCAGGCAGATCTAAAGGACCAGTTTACTGGAAAATTGTGATTAAAGTTTGTGCATATATCCCTTGAAAATAAAGACTTCCTTGTCTGGGAACATCTGTCAATCAGGGGAACTCTGCTGAAATTGAGTTTCCTCTGACAGCTCAAGCATGCATAAGTGGGGGTAAATCTGGGACAGTGGTTTCAATACAGACTGGCTGATGCTTGGACTTATTGGAGTGGAAATGATTACTTGACAAACTCATCGGGATGTGGAAAAGCTTCCTGTGCTTCAGGAGTCGGACACTATCTTGTTTAGGGTTCTGGAAAATATTGGAAGACCCAGCTGTGCACAGTGAACTCTTCATTCCCATGGAAACAAAGATGGAGAGCTAATTATAGTCTACGGGGTGTAATCATGGAGTGGAAGTGTACTGTATTACACTCTTGTGCTTTTATCTGTGCAAGTAGTGAAATGTGTCGGCCCTCTTGAACAGGCTTTTATTTTCTTTTCCTGTTTCATCAAATTGAGTACTGTATTCCAACTTATCTAAACCCTGATTTTCAAAGAAAAAGTACATTTTGATGGCTTTAAATTGCAGCAGCAGAAGAAATGATGAGATCCCAAGTTTAACAGAAATGTTTAGCAGACTTGTTGGCTGTAGTTGAAAATGCTTGTTGGTGGTTTTTAAATCTCCCCTCCTTTTATTTTTGAAGTGTGCTGCTGAAGGCAAATGTCAAGAAGATGTAGTTGGAGAGCTGCATGAATTTGGGGTTTTAATAGAAGGAAAACAAACAACTTTACACAGAGCAGAGCAGTCAGTGCCGGGTACAGTCTAAACAGTGCGTCTTGCCTTTTGTGTTTGCTACTCACCCTTTGGTCTTGGCTGACCCATTTTCTTAAATGATACCCAATACTGGCCGAAAAAGGTTATATTCATATATTCATTATAATTTATATTAGTGTTGTCAATCAATAAAACTAACCAGATTAATCATAATTTTGGGTTGTGATTAGTCACAATTAATCACAATGTTTTACGAGCTAAATTTAATACATTATGCAGCTTTCAAACACAAGAAAGGCGATAGAGAAAAGGTTTCCCTTAATTTTTATTGCCTGAAATATTTAAATTTATGAAGTGTTAACTCAGAAGTGTAATTTGTGTGCACAAAACACATCAACAGAAAGATGAGCAGAACTCTAAAGACTTTTAATGTCTGCAGCTTTACTCCAAGAAAACAAAGATGCTGTTATACAGCCAGAAGAAACAAACACTGTTTCTGCGCTGGATATGGTCCGGGTGAATACTCTATTCTGATTGGCTGCTGAGTGTTCTTGAAGTAGTTCTGGTCACAATGTGCAGACTTCTTCAAAACAACCTTTTTCTTCATGGTGTGGACAAAACAAGCAGTATGATGTGAACTTTCTCTCTAACCTGATGCTTTATTGAACCTTTTGTGATGATCAGCACATATATCATATCCCTTTGTCGCTGCCGTCGAGGTCTGCTGGTTCAGCGACGTATTGTGACCGTAACAATGGGCCGCATTACGTTTCAAATAGTCCATCTTTTTTGTGAAAAAGCAATCTAAACCTAAAAGATAACAAGAATAAAGAACTAAAAGTTGATTGAATATGTTTATTTCTTTTGTAAGTGACCATGTTCTCCTGGACTGTGCCCAATGAAGTGCATTTTTAGAAACTGACGCACAGCGCAGAAGCCTGAACCGGCGGAAGACTGTTGCTTTGCAGAGTATAATTAATCAGTTCACATAAGCGCATACATTAAAAAAATTAAAAATAAATAATTGCATGTGTTAATGCATCATTGTTGACAGCCCTAATACACACGTGGACAAAATTGTTGGTACCCCTCAGTTCAAGAAGGAAAAACCCACAATTCTCACTGAAATCACTTGAAACTTACAAAAGTAACAATAAATAAAAATGTATTGAAAATTTAATAATCAAAATCAGCCATCACTTTTGAATTGCTGATTAACATAATTATTAAAAAAAAACAAACTAATGAAACAGGCCTGGACAAAAATGATGGTACCCATAACTTCATATTTTGTTGCACAACCTTTTGAGGCAATCACTGCAATGAAGCCATTTCTGTATTTGTCAATGAGCGTTCTGCAGCTGTCAACAGGTATTTTGGCCCACTCCTCATGAGCAAACTGCTCCAGTTGTCTCAGGTTTGATGGGTGTCTTCTCCAAATGGCATGTTTCAGCTCCTTCCACAGATGTTCAATGGGATTCAGATCTGGGCTCATGGAAGGCCACTTTAGAATAGTCCAACGCTTTTCTCTCAGCCATTCTTGGGGGTTTCTGGCTGTGTGTTTTGGATCGTTGTCCTGTTGGAAGACCCATGACCTGCGACTGAGACCAAGCTTTCTGACACAAGGCAGCACATTTCTCTCCAGAATGCCTTGATAGTCTACAGATTTCATTGTACCTTGCACACATTCAAGACACCCTGTGCCAGATGCAGCAAAGCAGCCCCAAAACATGACTGAGCCTCCTCCATGTTTCACCGTAGGGACAGTGTTCTTTTCTTCGTATGCTTGGTTTTTGAGTCTATGAACATAGAGTTGATGTGCCTTACCAAAAAGCTCCAGTTTGGTCTCATCTGTCCAAAGGACATTCTCCCAGAAGCTTTGGGGCTTGTCAACATGCATTTTTGCAAATTCCAGTCTGGCTTTTTTAGGATTGTTTTTCAGCAGTGGTGTCCTCCTTGGTCGTCTCCCATGAAGTCCACTTTGGCTCAAACAACGACGAATGGTGCGATCTGACACTGATGTACCTTGGCCTTGGAGTTCACCTTTCATTTCTTTGGAGGTTGTTCTGGGCTCTTTGGATACAATTCCAACGATCCGTCTCTTCAATTTGTCATCAATTTTCCTCTTGCGGCCACGTCCAGAGAGGTTGGCTACTGTCCCGTGGGTCTTGAACTTCTGAATAATATGAGCCACTGTTGTCACAGGAAGTTCAAGCTGTTTAGAGATGGTCTTATAGCCTTTACCTTTAAGATGTTTATCTATCATTTGTTTTCGGATGTCCTGGGACAATTCTCTCCTTGGCTTTCTGTTGTCCATGTTCAGTGTGGTACACACCTTTTCACCAAACAGCAGAGTGACTACTTGTCTCCCTTTAAATAGGCAGACTGACTGATTATGAGTTTGGTAACACCTGTGATGTCAATTAAAGGACACACCTGAGTTCATCATGTCAGTCTGGTCAAATAGATTTCAATCTTTTATAGAGGTACCATCATTTTTGTCCAGGCCTGTTTCATTAGTTTGTTTTTTAAATAATTATGTTAATCAGCAACTCAAAAGTGATGGCTGATTTTGATTATTTCATTTTCAATAAATTTTTATTTATTGTTACTTTTGTAAGTTTCAAGTGATTTCAGTGAGAATTGTGGGTTTTTCCTTCTTTAACTGATGGGTACCAACAATTTTGTCTACGTGTGTACATATACGGAAATATTCCATGGACACAAGTATTTGGACATTTGCTCTATCCGATTGATATAGGAAAAAGACCTTTGTTCTTTTCTTTGAGAGCAATGAACTTGAAGTAGTCTGTAATCTAAGCGAATTTTGTATCTGGGATGGAACATTCCCCACCCCTCTTCTGTTTTAACACATTTTAAAAATCCAACAATTATTAGCATTGCATTAACATGCATCCACCAGCGACCCTCTTGTGACATACCTGCATTTGCCCGCAGTGCCTTTTTTGGCAGACAAATCTGTGCTCACTCCACTTCCAACTTTCCCGCCACGTGGCGGTACAAGGACATAGATGACGATTCATGATGGGACGCCAGCACAGCGGTGTCAGCGTGGTCATTTGATGTAAAATCCTTCTGGTCCTCATCCGAGGAACCAGGCAAATTGAGACCAATGTCCAGAACATTGTCAGCCTCGTAGGATGAGACAAGCTGGGTGGCTGCCCATAAGCCGCGTGCTGCACCTGTTCTTTAGCTAGCTCCTCCATTAGCTCCATGTGGTCCGCCTAGCTAGTAGCGGGGACTTGGGCCGGGAGCTTGTCCTCGGACTCCGAAGAAACCTGGTCCTTCGACTCCAACAGCAGGGGGTCCTGCTGTGCCGCGAACGTTTTGTCCAGCGCCTGTTCCACAAACGTCACTCGCCTTTCTAGAGTCAACCGCCGCTAAAGGCTGCACAAGCGTGGGGCTCCGTCCGAGCGTGGACAATCCCCAGGCAGACGGGACAGGAGAAACCGCACTCCTGAGGACAGTGGCGGACGGAAGATTTCTGCTGAGTTTGCTTTGGGCGTGTGCTCATGGCGAGACAGACTGCCAACAGCACGTAGCTCGAAGTTAGTGCTCCACGGGCAGACAAAGTGGCCGAAAGGCGACAGTGACTGGCACCAACAAGAACAGTTAAACTGGCCTTGAGACGGCTGTGGAAAGAGTTCGGCAATGCTGGCTAGCAGCAGCGTAGCTGGCATTTTCTGGGAGAGGTTTTCTTAGCGAGGTGAAGAACATAAGAACTGGGTGAAGGCGCCAAAGACAGGGCTTAATAAGAAAGGGGCGGGGCCTGCCCACCTGTCATTAGCTGTCTTCTGCCTAAAGGCGTGAATAGAGGTGTCTTCAGCCAGACACGCGAGAGCGTGATATCCCATAGTACATGTGTTGTACCGAGTGAATCGACTGAAAGGGAACGCAGCTATTGATGCGACCAGACATTCGGGTGGACATTTTAAGGACACACAATAGAAAGACAGGCTAGAACTTCAGAAACCACATCAAGGGCATCTTGTGCCGGAGGTGTAGATCATAGCTGTCTATGCGCCATCCATCTGCTGTCTAGTGTTGAAGAAAATCCACAGAATCGCCGTATCATGCCTCAGGGTTCAAAACCTTGGAAAAAACCCAAACTCTTATAGTCCAGAAAATACGGTTGATACAGAGAATACTTTAAATAAAAGTTAATTCATAAATAAGTATTTAAAATTCTATGAAAACCAAATGAAAAAGGTGGGTGTGGAGTCTCTTCTTAAAAACCTCTCCAGTCTCTGCAGCCCTGAGTTTCTCCTGCAGGCTGTTCTACAGGCGAGGACCGTAATGGTAGAACGAAGGGACAACTAAAAGGCCGGCACCAGAGGACCTCAGGGTCCATGAGGGTTCATACTTTATAAGTAGATCACTTAAATAAGAAGACCCAAGACCATTAAAACATTTATTACCATTAAAAGAACTTTCCTGAAACGCACAGAGAGCCGATGCAGAGATTTTAAAATGGGAGTAATGTGTTCCCGCCCCCTGGTCCTCGTCAGAACTTGTGCCGCTGAGTTCTGTAATAATTGTAAATTTGAAAGAGACTTTTTAGGTAAACCAGAGAGCAGAGCTTTACAGTAATCTAAAGGACTAAAAATAAAAGCATCAGCACCTCTGTGCTGGCAAGAGAGAGGAATGGACGGACTCTGGTAAGGTTTTTAAGATGATAAAATCCTGTCTTTATGACATTTTTAATATGTGGAATAAAATTCAGCTCGGAGTCAACAAGTATGCCCAAGTTTCTCACACAGTGAGCAATTTCAAATTCTACAACTTTGGTAAAAGAATTTCTCTCTTGTCTCCAGGACCGATGATTAAAACTTCAGTTTTTCCTGATTGAGCTGTAAGAAGTTTTCTGAAATCCAAGACTTTATAACTAAATACAGTTTAAAAGGGTGTTTACAGGTTCAAGGTCATCAGGAGACACGGCGATGTAAAACTGTTTATCATCAGCAGAGCTATGAAAGTCGACGGCGTGTGTCCTGATGACATCCCCAAGAGGCAACATGTATAAATTAAAAAGAATAAGACCTAAAAGTGAGTCTATTTCTCTATCTCTACTTTAAGATAATTAACCATCTTTTAAAGAGCCGTCTCTGTACTGTGGTTTATCCTAAAACTAGATTGATATTTTAAAACCATTTTTGGATTATTTAGAAAGTCATGCAGTTAAGTAGCTGTACTTTTCTCTAGAATTTTTAAGAATAAAGTAACTCAGACGGGAAAACACCTGATTGAAGCTGCTCCAGATTTTGCTCAGATGTAGAGAAGATAATGCCATCTAAGTATAAAAGAAGGGACTGATAGCTCTGGTCACCAAATATCCGCTCCATTAACCACTGAAAGGTCCCAGAAGCGTTGCGCAACCCAAATGGCATGTGTGTAAACTCAAACAGACCAAACATGAGGCTACAAAAAGGTAGAAAAGGCTGTTTTGCAGCCATTCCAACTTGGTGGTACCTGCCATCCAGGTTGAGGGTAGAAAACCATCTTACTCCACAAAGGGCACCCAACGACTCCTCAATACACGGAAGAGCGTCCTTTCAAGTATTCGTATTCTGTTGCCAATAATCAAGGCAAAGGCGCAGTGAACCATCTTTCTTGTGGACTATGCTGAGAGAAGACTTGGGGCTGCTGCTCTCGCTGATTATGCCCCGTTGTAACAACAGAGTAATGCGTGCTTTGACTTATTCATACTGACTCTGGGAATTTGTCTGTAAAGCTGTTTTATGGGAGCATCATTCAGGGCTGAGATTTTATGCTCTATAAGATTTATGAAGCCCAAGTCCAATTCTGATCTTGTAAAAACATTCTTATGTTTTTTCAAAAGCTGCCCAACCTTGTTAGTCTGTTCTAAGGCAAGTCCCTCAAAGTCAAGATTCCCCACTTCTGATGCCAAAATCAGTTTTTCAGTCACCACACCCACATGCTCCTGTTCTGTAACCCTCTCTTCTCCTGACCCAACCCGTTTAAAGGTGTCTATTGTACCCAGTGGCAACACATCCACCCAGTGTAAGGAGTAGAGCCGGCTTTGTGACAGAACATCCAGCTCTTAGCGCAGGAATGACCGCATGGCCTTGGTCTGCAGGGATCAAAGCCCTAAAAACAAGCAGGTCCCCTGGAAGACTCCCGTCTTCTGCACTGTGTGCTTCCACAAGGGCAAAAGCATCTGAGGCAATGTGGCCGGAGGGTAAAGATGCCAGGACAAAACGCAGCACAACAGCTGGGCAGTTCAAAAGAACTGGGGAATAAACATAAGTCCTTCTGAACCAGCATATTGGGACTGGCAAACTCTGAAGGAGAGACGGCAGGCGCTGCGAACAGCTTTGACCAGTTTCTGGTGGCAAACCCGACTATGTCCAATGCGATTTGGTCACGAGATTTGAAGCGACCCACAGCCGTGAGCTGTGTGTCCAACAGCCGGCTCACTGAAGCTTCAATGATAATTTTCTGCAGTGAAATTGAGCGTTGGAGCACCTTTTGACATGTGGATTCCTTTTGTCCCACAATATGATCCCGCCGCTCTCAGTGGAGAGTTTTGTTGATAAAATGAGCAGATATGTGGCTGAACGCTGACTTCTGAAATGACAGAAACTTAAGACCGAGCTAATCTCATCCAGCCCCTCATAAAAGTGAGCGCGTGAACCTCCAGAAAAAGTTTGGCTTTTCTTCGTGCCGCTGAGTTCTGTAATAATTGTAAACTAGCAAAAGATTTTTTAGGTAAACCAGAGAGCAGGACGTTACGATAATCTAAACTAAAAGTAAAAGCATGCATCAGCACCTCTGTGCTGGAGAGAGAGAGGAATGGACGGACTATGGCTATGGTTTTAAGATGAAAACACATTTTTATTATGAGGGATAATATCAATGGGTTCTTCTGAACGTGGCTTCTCTTGCTCCTTACTGTTGGACACTTGGCAGAGCTTCCTCTCTGTAGATGACCCACATTTGGTTTGAGGGAGGAAGCAGCAGAGACCCTCAGCTTGGCTTCAAGATGATTGTAAGTCTGGACCTGTACTTGGACTCATTGAAGTTCAAGGTGGAGAGGAGCTTTTTGCATAAGTAAGTGTTCCCATTTAGACTCTGAGCTGAATGTTTTGGTGTTTTTAGTTTGCTCTTTAAATGGCCAAATCAGTGAGAAACTAAATTCATGTTTATGCTTTCATATCACATTTCAAACATTTTAACTTTGGCCACAAGTTAGAGGAGACAGTCACTCACTCCTATATTGTTATAGTAGAATTCAAACTGTGGTCAGTGAAAGAACGGCGCTGGTCATTGGAGGTCAGAACAAGCGTCACACATACCTGAGATCAGAGAAAGGCTGACGTCATTCACACGTATTTATGTGCGACCAGCTCAGAAACTCATGGAAATTCACGTATTTTATGATGTTTTGGTTTTCCTTTCAGGGATCGTAATAGTTCCTGTCTTCTGCATTCTTTAACAGCAGCTTCCTTCATGTCTTCATTCACTGCATCCATAAACCTCCTCTTTGGTTTTCCTCTAGACCTCTTTCCTGCAGTTCTAGACTCAGCATCCTTCTACCAATATCTTCACAGTCTCTCCTCTGGACATGACTGAACCGTCTCAGTCTGACCTCTGACTTTATCTCCAGAACCTCTAACATGAGCTGTTCCTCTGATGGACTCATTCCTGATCCGATCCATTCTGGTCATTCCCAAAGAGAACCTCAGCATCTTCATCTCCACCTTCAACCTCCACCTCTCTAGCTTTTCCTTCACCTGTTCTCTGCTCTCGGTCCAAATCCCACCTCCACCTTGAACTCCTGTCACCCCTACAGCACACCTCACCACTGTCTTACAGCCCTCATACATGTTCTGCTCTTACATGCTTCTGTCTCTCCAGACTCCAGACTGAGAGACTCTTGGCTACAAAAACCTTCACAAGCTGTGATACTAACGAAGTGAAGGCAGTAAAGGTACTGACTCTGGTGGGTGCTCAAACTTTTGCACACGCCATTATTTTTTTTTGCTTTTTTTGATAGGGTAAATGAAGGAACTAAAGCCTAATGACATAATAAAAATGACATTATAAAAGACTGTCTCATCTCTAAACTGATGCCTTTTTCAATATTTCTCTGGGTCCTTTTTGAACAATAAAAGAACAAAATACCTGGTGTACCCAAACCCTCAAACCCCGCTGTAACTTCTTGTCCCTTTTTGGAGAAAAATGCTTTTTAACATGGGAATGTAGGAAGAAGGAAAAAAAATCTGCTTATCATGTTAGGCTTTCATCCTTTTCAGAATGAACTTTTTTTTTGTCCCTGAGAGCATCTTTTTTGCAGAGCTTACCGCTGCAGAGGCTAATGTCCTGGTTCAGATCTGTGTTTGTGTTGTGTTTTGGTAATTTGTGATGGTAAACAATTGCAGCTCTTAAGTTGTTTAGCAGTCTCTTTGATCAGTACTTTTTAGTGGCCCCAATCATCCATCCATTCTACAAGTACACACAAAGATGGAAGCACAATGTGCGAGTCTTCGAACCTGCAGGCTTTGGCTGATGATGTGCTGCTTTTCAGTCCTGTAGAGACAGATCAGTAGGTTGGATTGTAAAAATAGCTGCTGCCCCTGTTTCCTGTGGCCTGATGACGATGTTCATGGTCTCATCTGGGTCTTCTAAATGGGGCAGCTTCACAGAGTCACACAAAGGACTTGGATTCATGAATTAGAAACAACCACGACTTGGAAGAAGTCTCAGACTAAGTCCGTCTGGATTGCAGGTTGCTTTGTGGTAGGTGCCAACAAAAGCTTTTTCTGACTATAAATTCCTGCTTTAAATATCAGTGAAGTCTCCAACTCCATCCTCCATGAATGCCTTCACCCCGGGCTCACACCGCATGCGGTCTGGCTCCAGTGTGGCTGCAGAGCGGTCCAGCTACAGAAGGTACCTCAAACTTGCTACAGTTTGCTTGCGGTCTTTGTACAAGCAGGCTCTGCTGCAAACCTCGCTGACTTCTGAACTCGTGTAGGTTCTCGCGACAACCCGCCATTTAAATTTGACGTCATCGTAAACAAACCCTCATCCCGCCGTGATTTTGGAGTATATTTAAAACACTTCTTTTCTACATGATTGCCTTTATACAATGAATTTCAACTCGAGGGCCACTGTGTCTGCGTGATTTCCAGATATCCAAGCCCTACTCATGACTGATTACCTGCTTCAGGTGTGTCCAGCCAATCAGAACATGCCAGAGCATGGTATGTTAAAAAAACCATGCAGGAAGGCGGCCCTCGAGCTGTGGAGTTGCCCATCCCCGTTCTGGACCATGAGCTCCTTCCTCAGGAGAAGATGGAGGAGAAAAATCCTCAACATCCACAGAAAGTTCTATGGTGGAACTGACATCACATTATTGAAGACCCAGTGTAGGTTACCTCAAGCTAACCTCATGGTCACTGTCAGTCATAGCTTGAGACCACACCTCCCCTTCATATTTGTATATGTATGTGTATATGTATGTATGTAAGTGTATGTATGTGTGTGTGTGTGTATGTATTCAAACATGTAGTCTGTTATTTTAACATTCATTCATCCAGTTTCTTCCGCTCATCCGGCACCGGGTCGCCGGTTCAGCAGTCTAAGCAAAGAAGCCCAGACTCTACTCTCTCCAACCACTTCCTCCAGCTCCTATGGGGGGACCCCAAGACGTTCCCAGGCCAGCCAAGAGACGTAGTCTCTACAGCCTGTCCTTGGTCTTCAATGGGGCCTCTGCCCAGTGGGGCATGGCTGGAACACTCCCCAGGGAGGCACACAGGAGACATCCAAACCAGATGACAGAGCCACCTCAACTGACTCCTCTCAATGTGGAGGAGCAGCTTTATTCCAACCTCCTCCCGGGTGACCGAGCTTCTCATCCTATCTCTAAGTGAGCGCCCAGCCACCCTACAGAGGAATCTCATTGTGGCCGCTTGTCTCCAGGACCCTCCATGTCCGCTCCATGAACCGCCACCTTAACGTGGTGGAGGGTGTTGTAGTTATTTAAACAAGTATTTGTTGCTCAAACATGTAATTGTTTATGCAAAGAAGTAGTTGTTTGTTCAAACATGTAATTGGTATTTAAACATGTATTCAAAGATGTTGCATACAAATAAAAAACTAAAAAGTGCAGTGTGTAAAAGTATTTAGCCCCCTGAATCAATACTTTGTGGAACCCCCTTTTACTGTAATTCCAGCTGCAAGTCTTTTGGGGTTTGTCTCTACCAGCTTTACACGTCTACAGACTGAAATCTTTCTGTTCTTCCTTCAAAACAATTCAATCTGAGTCAGATTAGATGGAGAGCGTTTGTGAACAGCAGTTTTCAGATCTCTCCACAGATTCTGGATTGGATTTAGGTCTGGTTTTCCTCCTGGCTGCATCTCTGATCAGTGTCTCCTTGTTCAGTCTGTTAGTTTAAGTGGACGATCATGTCTAGGTAGGTTTGCAGTTGTTTCAAACTCTTTCCATTTGTGGATGATGGACTGAACAGTGGTTCATAGGATGTTCAAAGTTTGGGAAATCTTTTTCTATCCTAACCCTGCTTTCAATTTCTCCACAACTTTCTCCCTGACCTGTCTGGTGTGTTCTTTACGCTTCATGATGCTGTTTTCTCCCCAATATTCTTGACAAACAACAAACTGTCACAGAACAGCTTGATTTGTTTACTGAGATGAAATGACACACAGATGGACTCTATGAAGTCATGAAGTCAACATCTGGTCAGTCACCAACCATCAAGCAGCTTCTGAAGACGATGCCCTCAGAGAAAAGGGACTGAATACTTTTGCATACTGTACTTTTAGTTTTTTATTTGTTAAAGAAAATGGAATATAGATCAAGTATCAAAGATAAAAATATGTTAAGATTATTTTTCATTTGAAAAATTTGTAGTTGAGTCACATTTTAGTAAACCAAGTTAAGTGATGATTAGAGATCAATCATTTTGACAGTCATCAATAATTGATTCAAGAAGTGTATTGTTATGGTTATATGGTGATGCTGTACAATAGAGGTCCATATTCTGTTTATTGATTGTGGATTGTATTCCATCTTCTGCTGCCTGATTAACAGCAATCCTTCTGGTTTAAAGAGATTTTATAAAGTTTTTCTTCTGTGTTGTGTAGGCCTGCACAACAAACCACAATTTCATCGTCATCGCGGTGTCAGCCCAGTGTGGTGTTCAAGAGAAGGCATAAGTGGTGATAAGTGGTCTCCACTTGCACACATGCTAAACTTTCTCTTTGTAGTTTGAATTAACAAATCAAATCAAACCAGTGGAGTGGAGCTCTTCGTGTCATTGACCAATCGCTGGAGCCCTTTAATAGATACCTGCCTTCTACATGTTGCAGGAGGATGAAGAAAAACGACTTTTATTCCTGACATGTGACTGAACAAGACTTGCAATGGCTGAGAGCAGCACCTCAGAGGATGTGCTCATGGTGAGAACTGAAAAAGCAGGTCGATCAGGGGTTTAACGGATCGGATCACTCGCCACGGTTCAGCATACAGGTGTACTGTGGATCTTCTACCCCCCAGCCCCTGGCCCGCATCACTTCAATCAGTTTTCTGATCAAACGGAAGCAATTCACGCGTCAAATTCGCGTCCACCATTTATCATTTAACGTGCGTCAAAGTCTCTGCCTGATGCTTGTTTAAAAGTGAGTCTAAAAAAGACACTCCCACCGCATGTGGGGGGAGTTTAACTCGTAAGACGCGGATGATGAGAGATCAGGTTTATTTATTTTGCAGAGTTCTACAAAAACATCGGTAAACACATTTACAGATCTCTGGATGTCTGTCCTGCAGAAAAACCCGGCTGCTGTGTGTGCTCGGTGACGTTTCGGTGTTGCTGTAGTTTGTTGTTGTTGCACGTTGATCATACTCGTTCATGTGCTGCTGTGCGTGTAATTCACCACCCGGCACACGCCTTCGCTCAGTGTAAGATTATTGATTCCTTTTGCTTACCATAGAGCAAACAACACCCCATTAACCAAACCGTAGGTGAAAGCACGTATCACGAGCGGCTTGAAGAGAAAAGCAGGAGGAGGATTTTTTAAAAATTTGCTCATAGGAAGGAGCCGCGGTGGTTGTTCAGTTTCCAGTTTTGAAAAATTGGTTGGCTCCCGCTCCCGTGAGAACTTGATCCTGTCAGGTCTTGGTTCCGTGATCAATGGCGGTGATGACTCGCATCCTGCAGGAATCCCCCCCAAAAAAAAGAAGTCGTCCTCTAGTGCAAACCTATCTTTGCAGCATTTAGGTGGTGGTTGGGTACATGTGTGCCCGAGGCTAGTGACTTGTATGGATATCTGTGATCCGTTGCACCTCTAATATTTTATAATTATCTTTTTCAAAGATGGAACCCATTCATAGATATGCAAACTCTATGCTAAAACCCTGCATAATTTAACTTAATTTCCTGACTAAGTGTTTAGCATGAAAGGTCTCTTTTTTTGCTTCGGATTTTGTTGTCCTCATTTCTGTTCACCTGGCTCCTCAGTGGTCTGCCCGATGAAAAAGTTCATCAGCAGAAACTCGTGGCTGTGTGGAAACTCTGCATGGTCATACTTCTTGAAAGAGCCAGGTCCCTCAAGAGGCTGTCAGAGTTTGTTCTTAAAATCTCCTTTATGTGCCATGTCCACACTAAGTGTGAGGCAGACCCCAAACATACTAGGATTTTCAGACATTTAAAGATCACGTGTTGAATTGATCTTGGCCCTCAGAGGCCATTTCCAATGACTCAGAACACTTCTTATTTTTTTGGACAGAATGTTGTAAATGTAATGTTGGTTAGATAAGTCAGAAGTATTTCATTGGTCAAATTACGGAACTTTATCTAAATTGTCTTTTCTTTTCCTTTCTCTTTCCCAGATCACCAGAAGCTGGAGCGGGAAGCCCGTATCTGCCGCCTGCTTAAACACTCCAACATTGGTACGTCTGTTTGGTACCTCACTGTATGCCCTAAAATTGAACTTTTCCTTATGGTATTTACACTCTGGACATAAAGTCACATTCCCCAAAGGGTACTGGAGGGTCTGCAGGCGTCTGATCTAATCTGATCTGATCTGATCCTTATGTGTTTTGTCGACTTGATGAAGACTGCATCCCCTGTAGTGTCCTGTAAACCAACCAGTGTGCTGCGATACATTGTTGATCAGATGTGTCGTGGGGAAATATTCAATTTCTGCTAAATAGTGTAAAACTTCAAACTGCTGCGACAAACGGATGTTGTGAGATTAGGCGAAGTTCACATGAAGTCTGTGTTCTATTTTCAAACATAATTGCATCAAGCTGGCTAGCTATAGTTAGAGAAACAGAGAAAACAAGCTCTAAGGGCCAAAATACATTTCCACTAGCCTTTTAAAATGAAAGATTTTTGTCAATTTCAAGCTACACCCGGCTCAGTTCATTCCAGTCTTACAATAACAGGACATCTATTGGCTTTTTAGTGCTCGCCATCCCAGACTTGAAATAGTTTTGGGCTGGTGGACATAATATGGGCGGGATTGGGTTTGGTTTGGTGGTTCTTTAAGGAAACGTGTCTCAGCAGAGACAAGGGCAGGTAAGCCAGTGACTCGTGTGTAAACTGTCTGCCAACTAAAGACAAGTGAGCAATCAGATTGTTTATTAGGGATTGCGCAATCAAGGTTGCGCTCGTGCACCGTTTCACTTCACAGCCTGCGCTGTAGTAAAGAAAATACCGAAAATATTTCTGCCCGTAAATTTAGGATGTAAACCGGCCAAATGGGTAGGAAACCGCCTTTTCTGACAACACTGGTTTTCAGCAAGGCAGCTGATGCACTGCATGATGGGATTTGTAGTTGATTAAAGTGAAGGTCACAAACACATTGGGATTGGGTCTTCTGTCAGATCTGGCAGCACAAAGAATTGTGGGATACCATCTTAATATCATTTTACATTGCATTGTGATGATTCTAGCATGACATGTTGCCATAATAATAATGATTGCTCTGGAGGGCCAGATCTAATCACTGGGCGGGCCTAGATGTGGCCTTGTGTTTGTCACTTGTGGTCTAAAGTGTAGCGCCTTAGTCCAACAGCAGCAGACTGGACGGGTTCTGGAAACCTCGCTGCCTTAAAAGGGATCCAGTAGGATAAGAAAATGAATGAAGTTCAGGAGAATCCAGGGATTGATCCACTATAAACACCAGGAAATGGGTTTGATCCCTTTCTTTCTGCAGCCGTCTTTGCTCCTTCATCCATCTGCTTGCAACATTCTCTGATATGTTAAGGATTCATCCCAAAAGTTTTTGCAGATTCCTCACCAGAATGTTGTTTGGCGTAAACCACTGGAAAAAGTTTAAACGCTAAATCCAATTAGCATTTCTTGACCATTGCTACACAGACACCCGGCGTCTGGATGAATGTGCTCTACCAGGGGGAGGGGGTGGTTGTGTCTTAAAGGAACATCTTAAAGTGAAGTCAAAATCAAGAAAAACTGGAATCTGGTGACTGCTCAAACGGTCTGTTTATTCAAGAATAAATTTAAAAGATCTTCATCATCTCAAACCTGATCATTAATTGGAGCCCAAATGCAGTCAAACCAGTCAGAAGAGAAGCCGCCCAGATTCTCTTTTACTCACAACTTTTATAGAACAGAGGATGTTCCTATCACATTGCTCAAGACCATCGGCAGAAGAGAGTGACGATCCAAGTGATGATGATGCCTGGATGATCAGACACAATGAATGCTGCTCATGCAGCATGTGTGGTCCAATGCCGACCGGTCGCCACAGCGTTGGATGTTTTCAGAATACAAATGAGAAAACGGGGGTAAGAATCTTCATAGCATCCATCACCAGCCAAAAGAGAAATACAAGAGACGGCAGAATTCATACAAAGTTTTGCAGTTTACTTAGAGTAAACTCAGATTGTTGTGCGTTCTATCAGCTGTTATCGCTATCTCTTTAAATGTGTTCCAATCAGCGCGTCGTCTTCGACCTTCTTTGGACCGTCATAAAAAAGCTCAAAACATCATATTGTTCTTTCCACAGCAGCTTGGTATACTTCCTGGTAACACTCTTAAATTCTATTTTATGTCAAATAAGGCTGACAATACTCTAAAATAAACAACGACCTTTCTAATCCAACACAACTGGTAGCGATCCTCGTTGATCGTACACAGTAAAGCGTGAACAGTCCAGGCTGCTGTCCCTGAATGATGTTTGTGTACTACATCATAGGCTACTCCAATTTCTGTCGCTAGAGTCGCTGCAGGTGTCCGTTGGCAAAATTGCTGGACAATGGCGGCTTCCATGATTGTTGCGGGAAAATCAGAGTTCAGAGTTATTTTTATATAGCAAATATCATGAATGAATTGACAAAATAATGGCATAATCTTCGCTAGTACTAGTCAATGTTTAATGGAATTTTTTTTTGTTGGATGGTGATTGTTCCTTCTTTAAGATTACTGTGTTTTTGATTATTTCTTTATCCAATCAGCAGCAGCACATGAAAACCTGCACTTTAAAAAAGCTTTGGTTTTGTGATGCAGCAACCAACATTGGCAGGACACATGCTCTGCTCTGCCCCATTCTGATGCATCGACTTAGAGAGAGAGAGAGAGAGAGAGAGAGAGAGAGAGAGAGAGAGAGAGAGAGAGGTACCACCCAGCAGCCAATCAGAATCGAGTATTCATCCGGGCCGTGGTATAATTTCTTTCACAGTGCAGAAACCTAAAGTTTGTTTGTTGTGGCTGTTTATTTGCCTCTTCTTAGAGTTTCTTAGAGTAATACTGGTAGACATATGTCTTTACAGTTCTTTAGAGTTCTGCTTATCTCACTGTCGATGTTTTTGGTGTACACAAATTACACTTCTGGGATATCTGAGTTTACGCTTTATAAATGTAAGCATTTCAGACAGTAAAAATGAAGGTAACCTTTTCTCTCTGGCCTGTTTTTGTTCAACTGCTGCATATTGTCATCCAAAATGTCATACAAAATCAAAATCCAAAAGTGTGATTTATCTGATTAATGTTTTTAACTGATTGACTGCACTAGATTCTACACAATTTACTGTAAGATGAATATGACAGTATGTGTAAAACCTGAAAGAGTAAAACAAGTGTTTTCTTGAGAAAGTGAGATTAGATGCTGAAAGATTAGGAACTGCCCTCATGAGAAGGGGTCTGAAGGGGTATTTGAAGGTGGTGCAGAGCCAATTGCCACTCCACCAGTTCCTACACACACAATGCCTTAGTCTTGCCCCTTTGAGTGAAACTGAAACCGAGACAACACATATCTGACTTGTTGCACTGAAAAAGTGTGATATGCAGGGTGCAACGTCTTATCTACACCCAGAGGATAGTGGTGCAGTTTGTGTGGAACAAAGATTTTGTCTACCACAGTGGATATAAGTGTAGAATGATTCAGACTTGTGACAGAAGATGTTGTTGTTCTTATTGTATATTATACTTTAGATAAAATACATCATAACTATAGCTATATATAAGGTATAGCATCCTGCTTACGATGTCCGTGAAAGACGATGAATATTGAAAGACTTCTGCGTCCTCTGAGAGCTGTTTAGTCTGAAAACTGTTTGATTGCTGAGATTAAACCACAACATACAGTGGGGATTGAAAGTTTGTGCACCTCAGATAAAATGTTCTATTATTCTGCACAAAGAGCCCAAGGAAAGGTGAAAGACATCAGTTTACAGATGAGATGTTCTTTTAATGTGTTAAAAAATAGGCTTCATTTAGCCTTTCAAAATAACAGAAAACAAAAAATAGTGTGTGCAAAAGTTAGGGTACGCTGCAGACTTTATATGCTCCGCCCCCTTTGGAAACGCTGAGACCTGACAGTGTAATCTGAGTCATCTGACCTTGTTCCAACAATCAGCATGATGGGTTCTTCCAGCAGTTGTCCAGAACAATGAAACGGAAAATAGTTGATGCTCACAAAGCAGGAGAAGCTGTAAGAAGATAGCAAAGCATTTGGAAATGGTGCTTTTTGGCTGAAATGAGCAAAGGTACGTTTGGAGAAGAAAGGGTCCAGAGTTTCATGAAAAGAACCTCTGTCCAACTGTTAAGCATGGAGATGGATGCATCATGGTTTGGGCTTGTATTGCAGCCAGCAGCACAGGAAACATTTCACCAGTAGTAGAAGAATGGATTCCACCAAATTTCAGCAAATGTTGGACTCTAACTTGATGCCATCTGTGAAAAAGGTGAAGAGAGGATGACTTCTCCAAATGATAATGATCCTAAACACACCTCCAAATCCACACTGTCTTACATGAAGAGACAGAAACTGAAGGTTTTACAGTGAACTTCCTAATCAGCTGACCTCAACATCATTGAAAATCTATGGATAGACCTGAACAGAGCAGTGAGGAACAGACATCCCAGAAACCTGACAGAACTGGAAGACTTTTGGAAAGAAGAACGGATGAAGAAACCTCAAAGAAGAACTGAGAGACTCTTGGCTGCTACTAAAAAAGTGTTTACATTCTGTGATACTTACTAAGGGGGGCAGTAAAGGTACTGACTCTGCAGGGTGTCCAAACTTTTGCACATGCCATTATTGTGTGAATGATGTTGTGAATTGTGTGAATGTGGCACATTCTAAGGATTAATCTCTTTGGTATTTGGTATTTTGTTGGTTGAAGATGGCGCCTGTGTTCGCCATTGCCTCTTCTCCGCTCCTACTTTGTAGACTAATTGGGATTATTTTGACAACATATGTGAACATATCAGCCCGATTGACGACTGGATACGTTTCTGCTTTGCGGACTTATGGTCGTGACTTTCTTCTTGGCGTCAAAGACCAAATGGAGTTTCTCTGTCAGACATGGGATGGCTACAAACAAACTTTTCCTCCACCGCTGGTTTGCGCGCCGGGTTCATTGGACGTTCGGTTGCTGCCTCGACCTCCAGGAAGAAGGAGCAAGCAGAGGAAGAGAGGCCTTAGGGCTGGACTCCAGGCAAAGTGCAGACGAGCCTTACAGTTGGGATTTACCAGCTCGGACCTGCGTTTTGGGAAACGCGCAACATGTCTGCGCTCGATTCCCCTTCAGGAAGCTGACAGCGGCCTGACCTCGCCGCTGCCATCACCTGGGCGAACTATCCCGACTGCTGACTTGGAGCCTTCACTACGTTGGCCTTCTTCCCGCTGGATCCTGACACTGTCCAGCACTTCCGTGTTTACCCCGGTGTCCACTCGGTTTCCACTGCAGCGGACTCCCAGCTGGAGGTCATGTGACCGCTCCGCGTGTCTACGACCAATGCCGGTGCACCCGGCCGTCCCTCCTATCATGACGTCACTACCTCCAATACGGCTGGGGTTGCTGAATACCCGCTCTAATTCCAACAAATCCTTCTCATTGAAGGAACTTTTTTCAGGAAAAGACCTGGATTTCATGTCTGACTGAGACTTGGCAGAAAGAGGGAGAATTTATTCACTTATTTATGTTCGGTCATCGGAAAGCAACAAAGGTGAAGAAATACAAATAAAGGGTCGAATTGCATTCTGGAGTGCTGCAAGATATGAAATATAAGCCATCTCTTTGCAGTAACTTGTTCTATTTTTTTCTAGTTGTCTGCTTTCAGTCTTTCTGTTTCTCTGTGTGAAGTTGTGTATTTCCAAACTTCTTCAGTAGGTTTTCATCGTTTAAACATTTTTCTGGACAGACTTTCCTCCCTACTTTAATCGCTGAAATAAATTCAAGTTAAATGAGGCAATTTGCCTGTGATTGCGCTCTGTGCGTTAAATTCCAGTGGTGGGTGACATCAACAGCAGGAGTCACATTCTACAGTGACTGGAGCGATTCCGTTCTATCTGTGAGACCAGTGCAAAGCAAGTCACTTGGAGGTACAAAGCAGCTCTTAAAATACGTGTTTTAAGGCTGCAGCCATGTGCATATTGATGATGAATTTCCATGAGTTTCTGAGCTGGTCGCACATAAATACGTGTGAATGACGTCAGCCTTTCTCTGATCTCAGGTATGTGTGACGCTTGTTCTGACCTCCAATGACCAGCGCCGTTCTTTCACTGACCACAGTTTGAATTCTACTATAAAAATATAGGAGTGAGTGACTGTCTCCTCTAAATAACTTGTGGCCAAAGTTAAAATGTTTGAAATGTGATATGAAAGCATAAACATGAATTTAGTTTCTCACTGATTTGGCCATTTAAAGAGCAAACTAAAAACACCAAAACATTCAGCTCAGAGTCTAAATGGGAACACTTACTTATGCAAAAAGCTCCTCTCCACCTTAAACTTCAATGAGTCCAAGTACAGGTCCAGACTTACAATCATCTTGAAGCCAAGTAAAGTTATTTGTACAGTTCATGTTCCATACAAATTTAGAACCAAAGAAGGGATCTAACAGAGGAGGTTATAAACTTGTTTACACCAGGGTCCTTTTTCATCTTATAATGTGTTATAAAATAATAATTTAAAAAGCTGAAAAGATTAGATTTTTAAAACATTTCTTAATCAAATTAGCATTGACATGCATGAGTTGTGCACGTGTGCATGCACGCTGAGCTAGACTCTGGCTTCAGTGGCCCCAAGGAAAATTGAGTTTGAGACCCCTACTTTATATGTTGCTTTTGTTTTACACGTGACCTCTCTTGTTTATACTTTTTAGTACTTTTATTTGAATTGTGTGAATGCTGGGTCAGCATTCGTGATCAGGGTCGTGATCCTGTCTTTCTTGCTTGAACTGCCCGTTTGAGATCTCCTCAGACCTCAATAATAATGAGGTCAGACGTCCACTCCAGAACCTTCATCTTATTCTGTTGGAACCACTGACAGGTGGACTTGAAACTGTGATTTGAATTTTATCATGTTCAAATGTCCAAGTGCGTCCCGTGCACAACTTCCAGGCAAGAAGTGCAAGACTTTCTTCCAGTGACTCAACCACGCAGCCCATTTTTCTTCAGGTGCCTCCTTATTATACATCCTGAAACATTCACACCCACGCTTTTCAGAGTCCGGGATCTCAGCTAAAGTTATTTGTGTGTTTTTCTTTGCATCCCTAATGGTTTTTCTGGTAGTTGTGGCAGAAATGTTTGACTGTGGTTTGGTTTCAACAGAACTCCTTATTTACCACTTCTTGATCAAAGTTTGAACTTCTGACTGGCATTCTCAGTTCGTTGGATATCTTCTTATATCCCTTTCCTATTTTGTAGAGTTCAGTTACCTTTTCCCGTAGATCTTTGAACAGCTCTTTAGCTTTCCCCATGACTCAGGATCCAGAAATGTCAGTGCAGCATTGGATGAACGTCTGTTGGAGCCTAGAAAGTCCAAGACTTTTTGTGCATAAACATTCATTATAGCCAAACGAGTCACAGGTGAGGATGGTGACCTTTAGCTGCCATTCAAACCCTGTTGTATCAGTTTGTGTGCATGTTTTCAGAACAAAGTCATCAGGTTTTGTAAACCATTGAACAGGGTCATTTTGGAGCAAAATTAAGAACAGAATTATTTGACAATAAATGGCTTCCCTTAACGACTAACTATAAGTGGTAAAAAGTTCTTGTGTTATTGTTCATATTCTATAAAAATGATGAAGAATTCGTGATTTCTTCCAGTGTGAGCTCATGAGCACAACTGTACAAATAAAATAAAATGTTTTTAGTTCCATGGTCAACTGTAAGACAGAAAATGATTGGCATGTTGGCTTAAAAAAAATCATAGACTGTTACAGATATCCCAGAAAATGGGTTGAATTATATAATTAACTTAACAGTGTAAATTTAAACGGGATTCCAAATATACAGATACGTTGGTGTAAAAGTCATTAAAAAAAACTGTGGTTGAGAGTTCTGTCAATGCAGCTGATGGGTTAATGATGTAGAAAATGATGTCTTTCCTTCCTTCTTGTTTCTCTCCACAGTGCGGCTTCATGACAGCATCTCAGAGGAGGGATTCCACTATCTAGTCTTTGACTTGTAAGTGTGAATTTTTATGTTACAATACTGTGGTGCAATGCTACAACTGAGTAAACCAAAACTTAATCTGAGAAACCTTGGCAGTAGTTAATCTTGGAAATTGGCTGGAAGAAGACAAAGTAGTACTAAATACAAGCTGTAAAAATGTTTGTAGATCAAAAAAACTAGATGTTTTGTGAGTTGCCGCTAGCTTGAGCTCTCATGCACAAAAATACTACACTCACTCGGCACAGTAATTTTGGTAGCAACAGTCTTGAAACAGATGTTGCTGAGTGTGGTTTGATGCTCTGACTTTAAAGTCACACCCCAGAAACCAAAATCTAATTTTCGACTCGACAGTTGAGTCGGCTAATAGATAAAAAAATCTTCCAGCCATGCATATTTTTACTAGACAAATGATTACATTATTTTACAAAGAAAAACCACATGTGTTATTTAAAAAAGATGATGTTGAATTCAAACAGAGGAAGTCACGACATAACAAAAACATCAGATAAAAAAGCACTCTTGCTAAGGAACGTCTTTATTGATTTCCAATCAGTCTTTGCTCCCTGGTGTTGGTGAGTTCAAACTATGAAGTGTTTTATTTTCTGTCACAAATTGTTGTTTCGGTTCTGCTCATTACAACACAGCTAAAAAGCCCCCTGTACTCTCAGTGAGGTGTCAGTCATTCCCCTGTAGTCTGAACCAGATGAAGAGAATGAAAATTCTTTTCTTGAATTTTTTTATAAAAAAACGAATTCATAAACAATACGATCGTGTCTTTATTGTCAAACCATGCAGAGAAAACAAGGAAAGTTTAAGTAGAGGTGCGGGCAAATTGACAGAAAATGCTCTCTTTTCCTAATTGCCTTCAAGTTGATTCATTTTTAGATGAAACAAAATTGGAGATAAAATGGCTTAAACACATTTTGATGTTTTGGATTCTTGCCATTATGTCACTGACAGTAAAAAAGCAGCGTTCTCTGATACTATTAGCGTGTAACAACACCGCTTTCTTAAAATCTGAAACGTTCTGATGCTGCTGTAATGCTTCATTCACACCGAACGCGGCCAAGGCGCCAAACTCGTGTCTGCCGCCTCTCTTTTCGGGAAATCAGTGCCCTGATTCCCCAGCTGGGAAACAACCGTCGACAAACTTCTTTTGTTGACCACATCATGGAAAACATGGATAATGTTGAGCGAGGAGCTTGTGTTTATATGTGTTGTAGAGCGCCACAGAGGCGTCAGCAAGCATGTCGCCGTGTCTGGTTTCGCCAGATCCTTCAGTCTCTCCTGATGCAGAGTGCTGCATGTCCTGCTGCTTCTGTAGCCTAATGCTACATGGAGAGGATTAGCAGAGGGGTGGTTGGGTTCTCGCCGCACATGCTCTTGTTTTTGCTGTGGAAGAAGCTCCTGTGTTAGCTGCAGCTTTTATGTCTGCGGCTTTACGAGAGACGGACGAGCTCACTTTACTCCGAACAACGGAAGCCCAAGAGAGCACAGCTGGGAAGATGACATCTGCAGATGCATTGTTGACATGATCAGCTGCTGTGTCTAGCAGCAACAAAATGCAGCTGGAGATCACTGTTATCATCCATTTTTAATGTAACGGTGTTACGGTAACAAGATGATTTCTCTGCTATGGGATCCATAACATTCAAATAAAACATATAAAGTACTTCAAAGCATAAATATACACACTCACAAATGGATATTACATCAAAACATACGTTTATTGAGATCTATTTTTGAAAACAAAACATTAATGACATCTTTGAACTCAAGATATTCCTATTTATAAAAAAATACTCATAGAATGCCCATATAAACAAAGTACATTATGGTGCATTCCATCTTGAAAAAAAATCAGTGAAGAAACGAGGGATGTCAGAGTTGATAACTTTCAATCCGTTCATTCTATCTCCCTGCTGCTGAATGTTCCTCTTTCACTGGGAACATGGACAGCATCTTTCTCCGGCCACAGTACAGGACAGAAAGCCCCGCTGTGGCTGAAAACATCCTTTCAACTTATCTGCTGCTCCTGTCTGAATGATCTCATGAACCCACACAGAGACAGTTTCAATTCTGCTTCAAGACAGACCGATCTGCTTGAATCGTAGAGATAGAAACAGATTAGATATTAAACTCTCAACAGACATATAGTTTTTAAATTTCCAGATGACATTTAATAGTATCCTGTATATCATCTGACCGGGTGCGGTCGCTGTCCATCTCCAGGCTTAGGCGCGAAAGAGCGGTGTGCTCGTTCAAGTTTATCCGTCCTCTTTCACACAGAGGAAGGTTGTCAGAAAGAATTCAGAGAAGTCTAAAGCACTGTTCCCCTCCATGTTTTTGAAAAAATTGAAGATGCAGATATTTTTGCGCCGGTCCCCGTTTTCCAGCTTGTTAATGTGAGCTGTTAAGGGCATCAACGTTCTTCTACAGCACTTGTTTATTAGCATGGAGTGACTCATTAGCAGTTTCTAGCTGCAGGATTCCTCTGCCTCATCTAGCTGTTCTCTGGTTTTCTTCAGATCAGTAGAGTATGATAGGACTATTTCAGACAGGGGGTCCAGTTTTCCATCAATTGCTGATACAAGTACAGATGTAATTATTTCCAAAGCCTTGGTGAGCTCAGGCTCCAACTCGACATCGCCCTCCTGTCCAGCCGAGTCACAGAGTTTTCAGCAACTTGTTTGGTGACTTTGCGCTTAGAATTAAGCATCTTTTGGTGCTGTTTAGACCAAAAAAGTTATAAAGTCATAGTACACCCAAAGTATAGAGGTAGAAGACAAAATTCAGTGAGAAAATGTAAATGTTTCTTGGGCATCAACAGAGCTCTCGGCAAACACGTTCTCACCTTGTGCTGCCATCTTCCCTCCTCCAGGTTTTTTTTTTTTAATCAGTCGTTTCATTTACTCAACAATAGCAAATAATTCAAACCTGTTCTGATTTTCTGTGGTTTCAGACACACCACAGCTATGGTGGAACCACTTCCTGTAGACTAAAGGCTTCTTCCAAGCACGTGTGCTTTAGTGCTCAATAATTACTGTGTGGCTTTTCTATTATAGATATGCCATCTGTGTAACTTGGCAAACCTCTTTGGAGCAGACTTTCATAAAAAAACAGTATCCATGTTTCTGAAAATTCCTGTTTGCAGAGTCTTCAACAAATAGAAGCACTAGTCTCTTAACATACTGAAACACTCTGATCTTGAAGATCATTTCATTGTTTTTATTGTTTCAAATGCTTTACCCTCCGCAGAGTCACTGGTGGTGAGCTGTTTGAGGACATTGTTGCGCGGGAATACTACAGTGAAGCTGATGCCAGGTTAGTGCAAACATTTTTCTAAAAATCCCTGAGACTTGTCCTGAAACCAAAGTATCTCCAAATAGCAGATCACAAAACTCACAGTTCAGATCATGTCGAGGTTTTAGTGTCACAGTTCGGATCATTTTTCAGATCAGTAAAAAGGGGAAACAAGGAAAACTAACTAGACTGAAGCTAAAAATGCATTTTTTAACGGTTTTACAACATCTAGTTTTAATAAAACATATAAAAAGTAATTCAAAACACAAATACACACATATAGTACATCAAAAATGTGCTCATTGATGTTAATTTCTAAAACAAAACACTGATAACATCTTTGATCTCATAAAATTCCTATGAAAATACTAAATATGTTCATATGAACAAAAGTGCATCTTTAACATAGATTGGATGGATTTACAACTTTCAATTCTTCAGTGTCCCCTGCTGCTGTAATAACCTCCGCCTGCGTCCCCCCCCCCTCACCAAGCACACACAGCAGCCGGGTTTTTCTGCAGGACAGAGACATCCATAAACCAGGAAAATCTTTGAATAGCCTCAAAAACCTGAACGTGGAAACATGTTTACCAATGTTTTTGTAGAACTCAGCAAAACAAATAAACCTGATCTTTTGTCAGAAAAAGAAGACTTTATTTTAACTGTCAATTAGCAGTTAAATTGTGGGGGGGTCCATCAGCAGCAATGCACAGGGCAATAATAAGTAAAGACACAGAAGGAAATAACAACAGAGACATAATAACGCGCAGTAAACACAGAGAATGAATATGAATAAAGTGTGGTATGCAATTTATGTGCAAAATGTGACTATTTTTAACAGCAGTGTCATTTGAGATGTTGAGCATGTGAATGGCCCAGAGGAAGAAGCTGTTTGTGAGTCTGGTGGTGAGTGACATGATTGTCCTGTAGCGGCGTCCCGAGGGCATCAGGTCACACAGGTGGTGAGCTGCGTGTGTTGAGTCATTGAGGATTTTTTTACTTCTTTTCTGGCACCGGGGGGGCTATGATGGTCTGGGCTGTGTTGATGACCCTCTGTACAGCCTTTCTGTCCAGTGCTGTGGAGCCTGGGTACCACACATTCAGAGAGTACTCTCCACAGAACAGTGGTAGAAGTTCACCAACAGCCTCTGCTTCAGGTCACACCTCCTCAGGATGTGGAGGAAGTGCATCAGCCGCTGAGCTTTCTTTTCCATGGCCCTTGTGTTCGCTGACCAGGAGAGGTAAGCCGAGATGGTGACGCTAAGGAAACTGATGGAGTTTGCACAAAGTACCCGTTCTCCATTGATTTGTAGAGGGGCGAGTCTGTGTCTAAAGTCCAGGATGATTTCCTTGGTCTTCTGAACATTTAGAAACAGGTTGTTCTCCAAGCACCGCCTGGCCAGGTTGCTGATCCTTGTCCTGAACGCCGTCTCATTGCAGTTTGAGATAAGCCCCAGCACAGTGTGGTCATCGGCAAATTTGAGAAAGGCATTTGAGGTGTGTGAGGCGGTGCAGTCCAAAGTGTATTGCGAGAATAGAAGGGGGATCAGAACAAAGCCCTGTGGGGGAGCCGGTGCTGAGCAGGATGGTGGAGGAGAGGTGGGGGACCGAGTTTCATTTGTTGAGGACGGTTTGTGAGGAAATCCTTTATCCAGTGGCAGTTGTTTGGGGTTCTGAGGGTTCTGTGGTTTGGAGATGAGAATGTCCAGGATGACGGTATTAAATGCTGAGCTGAAGTCCATGAAGAGCAGCCTGACATAGCTGTTCCTAGGTGGCTCAGCGCAGCGTGTAGGGTATGGCGTCTTCTGTTGATCTATTTGCCCTGTAGGCAAACTGGAAGGGATCGAGGGTCCTAGGGAGACAGTCTAGGATGTGGCCAGAGACAAGTCGTTCCAGGCATTTTGTGATTAGAGATGTAAGGACTATGGGTCTCTAATCGTTGAGGCCGTTAACGGATGCATTTTTCATTATGAGAATGATGGTAGATTTAAGGCAGCTAGGGACAGAGGCTTGGCACAACGAGAGGTTGAACAATTTGGTGAGGATGTCAGCCATTCTGCACACTCCTTGACAACGACACCTGGGATGCTGTCTGGTCCTGCAGCCTTTCTGGGTTTTGTTGCTCTGTGTTCTTCTCACCTCCTGTTCCTGGGGGATGAGTAGAGCAGCAGTGGTGGTGCTGTGAGGTGATTGTGTGAGAAGAGGGTTTCAAAGTGGGCGAAGAAGTTGTTCAGTTGTTCTGCCAGTGCTTTGCTGTTGTGGGAGGAAGTTGTGCTCTGGCCCCTGAAGTTGGTTAGGGCTTGAATCCCCTACATGCCTGCGGATGGTCGTTGTCCTGGTGCTTGTTTTTGATTTTTTTTTTGTAGGCCTACTTTGCTTGACAGATGCCCTTTCTCAGTTTGGTTCTGGCTGTGGTGTAGAGAGAGTTGTCACCAAATCTAAAGGCATAGTTTCGGTCTCTGATGAGTGACTGGACTACGGCTGTCATCCAGGGTTTCCTGTTTGGAAATACCCGCACATGTTTGGTCACTGTCGCATTTTCCACGCAGGTCTTGATGTAGGAGAGCATAGTGTCAGTGTGATCTTCAAGTCGTGTTGTTCAAATACACTCCAGTCTGTGCTGGCAAAGCAGTCTTGTATTTGGGGAAGGGCATCAGCAGGAAAGGTGCAAATGGAGAGTATTTTTGGTTTTGACTGGTGTCTGAGGGGATATAGGCTGGGATGAGAAGCAGATAAAGGTGGTCAGATTGTCCAAGATGGGGGAGGGGGGTTGCTCTGTGAACATGCATAATGTTAGTGTATACGTGAAACAAGTTTCACCTGAAGTGTTAAATTTCACAGGACTACATCATCACAATAGTTTATGTCCTGGACTTAAATGGGAAAAAACACCAACATGTTCTGATGTGTCTCCTTTGTGGGGACACTGCAATTATAAAAAAAAAGGTTATTTTGCAAGAACCCGGTAACTACATAGCATGTTCCTTTAGAGAGAAAATAACGTTTTGATAATTGTACATTTGTTAAAGAGAGACTGAGTCCTTGAGCAAGCTTCTTCCTTAAGACCTGAAGATGATTTGAGGAAACTGAAAGCACTTCTTCTGTAGGTGAAGGCATCAGGATGCTGACAAGTGTTTGTCATTCGCATCATTTATTTTCTATCACTTCTTTGGGCTCAGGTTTTGCTATTCTCTCTGACTTAACACCTTACTATTACCATCTACACTCTAGAGCTTTTCCCAAAGAACAATAGAGCCTTCCCAAAAAGAATAGATGGTCTGCCTTAAGACTTTTTCCCTGTTGATTTCAAATGGTTGATTTGGTAAGATTGCAGCAAACAATGAAAATGGGATATTTTCGATTATCATACCTTTTAAAGCACCTTTGAGTATCTTTAAAAGCACTATAGAAATACCATTTATTATTATTATTGTTTTACATGGCATGATTTGCAGACATACGTTTTATTAATAAGGGCTTGATAAGATTCAATAAGAAGAGCCTGAATTTTACACTTTGATTAGTTTTTTTTCACCCAAATGTAGTTTTCACAGCTTCTGCTTATAATGTTATGAACTGATTAGATTTATATATATATATGTATGGATACCCTCCAACCGGAAATGTAAAAGTGAAAAAGTTGCTTTACTTAAGTCTAGCATGGCATTTGAATGGATCTAATTTCTGCTATGCTGGGCAAGCCACCTTCTTACAGCTGTTTTGTACCTAAATACACCGATACATTTTTTTCTTGAGTGTAATTATATCACACACAGCTGAGGTTTTCCCAGATGACTTCTTCTTTCCTCATCAAGAATAAGTTCAAGTGTTGGTGCTCTAGTTGGCCTGTTCTGGATCTTTTTTGCCTGATTTGTCTCTATCTTCTTCTTTTTGTGTCCTCCTCCTCTGCAGTCACTGCATACAGCAAATTCTAGAAAGTGTAAATCATTGCTACAATAATGGCATAGTCCACAGGGACCTTAAGGTTAGTAAGTAATGGCACTAGCAGGAAAAGACAGATGGCCCACCTACCTTTGCCTCGCTTCTCCACCACCTAATCAGCCAATAAGTTTACCTTTTTGCTTTGTGTTGCCTCCTTCCAAACTACAAGCAACCTCCTCCTCCAGTACTGTGCAGCCTCCACGTAATCACCAGTTACTTTCCAGTAGGTCTGCAGCAGGTCACTGGCTGACTTGATGGCACGGACGTGGCAGGTCGCATTAGGGTGGGGGTGGAGGTTGGTAGATGTCACCATTGCCTGCCTTTTTTTGAATGCCAGTGCACAAAGTGCATGTAGCAAATGTCCAAGGCCACACTAACACAGCACTGACGGGCTGAGGCCTGGGATTACAGTGGAAGAGGAAAGTGGTTTGGTGCTCATGGTGTTCTGCAGCCAGTTGCTTTTGCTGTCACAGCAGCAGGCGGCCTGTTGCTAATCAGCTGATTCCCTCTACCTGTTCCTGCTCCTATATATCTCTCTCTCTGCCCTTCATTCTCTGCCAAATCGTTGCACTACAAGCTTTCAGAGAAATCTCCAGCGGTGTTCATGCTCTGCACTCTACCTGACTACCAGCTATCCTGATCAGCCTTTATCCAGACATCTTACTACCAGCAGCTGCCTTTACTCTGTTGCTCAATTTCTTCCAAAGTCTCGTAAGTCCCCGCACCTTCTCCTTTTTGGAAACCTTCCCAGAGATCCCTGGTGATTTTGTGTCAACCTATGGCATCAAGAATTTGTGACTAAGCTCCAGGATCCTGAGTTTTGCCACTCCCTCTACCTGGAGCCACACCTTCCTTGCCGTACGGAGGACTCCACTCCTCCTCTTCCCTGCTGTCATCTCTCCTCAATCTTCCTTTTATCTCCAAAGCCTGGGGGGAAGCATCTGAGCCTAAAGCTATAATAAACCTGGTTTTCTTGCACTCCTGAGTTTGTCGTATTTTGGGTCAATGAAGCAAAACCTGACAGATCTGAAAGCTTGTAGTGCAACGATTCGGCAGAGAATGAAGGGCAGAGGGAGAGATGTAAAGGAGCAGAACAGGTGGCGGGAATCAGCTGATTAGCAACAGGTTGGCTGCTGCTGTGACAATTTGCAATAAAAACAGGTATTTACAATGCTGATGCACACCTTTTATCAACACTATTTAGGTTGGATGTGCATTAAATCTCATCAAATCTATCACACTGAGGCAAACTCATGGAAATCTTATCATACAGTTATTGAATTACCACTGCACCATGAGTGACAGTGATTTTGGTTTCATTATTTTATGGTTTTATATGTGCCTAGTAGACTGTTTTAATAATGAAGATGGATTTTAACAATGTCTTATTTTTAAATAAATATAAAATAAAGAAATACAAATATAAATAGCCACATTTGTATAAAAAATTATAACATCAGTATCTGAAAAAATGTTGTGTATTTATTTAGGTGACGAACAAGCAAATAACAGCACCTGAATTAAATGAGTGTCACAGCAAAGGGTCTGAATACTTAGGACCATGTGATATTTCAGTTTTTCTTTTTTGATCTGCAAAAATGTAAAAAAAATCTTTCTTTCTCAATATGGGTGCTGTGTGGACATTAATGAGAAAAAAATGAACTTAAATGATTTTAGCAAATGGCTACAATATAGCAAAGAGGGAAAACTTGAAGGGGGTCTAAATACTTTCTGTACCCACTGTATGTAAAATGTCAGTTTCTGTGAATGCAGTATACGCCAAGCATTACCAATACCATACATGACACAAACCTCCACAAACTGAGTACAAGCACTAACACCTTTTGTAAAGAAAAAAAATAAATTGCACATCAACTTTTTTTAAGGAATAGTGGTTGACTTAATTGGTGACTAATTGACGACTAAAATAATCGTTAGTGACAGCCCTACTGGCAATACCAAAAAATGTAATGTCTCAAACATTAACATGGAACAAAGTTGATAGTTTAAACAGCATGTGGAGTTTAGTAGGGTCAGCTGCCAATAATGCTTAGTTTATAAAGTAATTGAAATTTGCTTCTGGTATCTTTTGGTAAGATTGCTTTTATGAACCTTGCGCACCTCCTACCCAACAAAGTTTTTTTGTCATACACTTCCTTGTTCCAGCATTCACCATTAAGCTTAGTGGGAGATTTAACCGACCCAGTCATTCAAATTAGCTTTGTAGAGGAAACCTTTCAGGATAAGGCCATCCTTCAGAGCATCTGTAGTCCAAACAAACACAAACCTTTTGAAATGTATCTTTTACTGATGAACACTTTTTTAAATTTACACTGCTGCTTAGTGCTTAAATGAATGTAATGGGAATTCATTTTAATAATAAATTACTTCTTAAGATTTGTAAGACATGCCTTATATCTAATTATAATTAACATGAGGGCGTTCTGCAAAAAGTTCATTTGAATAAACTTTCACTTGCAAAACAGCAAATCTTCAGGTAGATGGCCAAACGATGCAAAGAACTAATGGGAACTTGAGCATATTGAACACTCTTTCTTCCAGATTCTGCGCTTTCCTCTTCCAAGGTCCTGCCTCCAGTTGGTCAGGATTAAGCAACACTTTTGTTTTGAAGGCAGAGAACTGGCCTCTACCCTGCATGAGTAGACCATGACATGGCTCACTTTTCACAATAAAAGTGGAAGCTACTTGAACCTGCGAGAGCTTTCCACACACTATGGTCAACAGCTACCTAAATGTCAAAGCAAGCACAGTTGTAGCTTATCACTAACCCAACCCCTGGTGTTTGCATGCAGTCATTGCATTCAGCAGATCCTAGAAGCTGTTCTCCATTGCCACCAGATGGGTGTGGTCCACCGTGATCTGAAGGTGAGTAAACAAACTCTTAGTTCAAGAGAAATGTTCTTCTTACCTCTTTTTTTTACTAATGTATTTATGAAGTAAAGCATAGTAAAGTTGGACAACCCTTACTCACCAAATCAGGTGTTTCTGGTCAAGTCTTTGCTTTCCCTCAACTGCTCCCTTCATCTTTTTTGCTTATTTTGACATTTTAGAAGACGTCCTGACACAACCTCTTTTTGACCATGTCTAAACCAGTTTTTCTCGGGGGTGGAATCAGATACATGACCATAATCTTTTTCTGCTGGTGGGTCTGACTGATTTGCAACTGTGCACTCCATGTATGCAAATGTTGATTTGACAAAACAAATGATGAAGAAGAGAGCGCATGCAGAAACAAAAGCATGCCCTTCCTTACTAGTGTTCCTTCGTTGATCACGGAGGTTATGTTCTTAAAAATAACTTGGGATATGACTCCCTGATATAGGATAATAGCTGTTTTAAGGCAGTAAATCTTTCACTTTACACATGAATATTTTTACACTTTTCTCTTGTTTAAACTCTTAAAGTTCAAACCTCCATAAAAAAGTCCAGGATTACAAAATCAAAACTAGGATCTGATCGTGATTGAATGAATGCATTCTGTACAGATACACAACGCAGAGAAGATTGATTGACGAGGTCTGCAGCCCATCTGGATGCTAAACACAGTGTGCTGTTAAAGAAAATAGCATGCAAAATTGCATTGAAAAAAATCGGGACCGCAAAAGGGGATCTGCAATATAGTGAGGGACCACTACAACACATACTGACTGTTTTTTTGTTGTAATTTTAGGCTTGTTTGGTTTGTTTAGGAGAGCTTTTACAGCTATCAACCAAGAAAAAAAACATGTATGTGCTGATTAAACATGCTTTTGTCATTTGTTTTTTTTAGCACTGGTACATAGAAGGTTCAGTTTTATTTACCGTATTTTCCGCACTATAAGGCGCACCTAAGAGCCTTCAATTTTATCAAAAGCTGACCATGCGCCTTATAATCCGGTGCGCCTTATATATGGATCAATATTGAGCCGCTACAGGTCTCGCAACTACGGTAAGCAGCCGCCGACTCCATTTTCCCCGTAGAAGTAGTGCGCGGTGCATGCTGGGATATATATTGAGTTGTTATGCTATTGCTTTACAGTTATTTGAGTTCTTATTGTTATTGCTTTGCATTATTACGAGTGTTACTATATTGTGATTGCACAAACGTTTGATTTACCGTAACAACATCAGAATGTTTTTAACGTGTTTACTGAATGGAGGAAAAGTTCCCTCCACTATGTGATATAAATGTTGCACTACATGTTATACCTTGCTGTTGTTAAAAGATAAACTGTGTCACGAAACTAATAATACTTTACCTTGGAGGAAGTAATAAAACTGTTGTTTATTCATTTTGGGAGTGAATGGAGTTGTCAGAAAGCTGATTTGTAATCTATTAATAAAGTTAGACTGACCTATCTGTGTTGTTTTGTTGACATTCCCCAGATAGCTTTCGTAAAAAAATGCAATGTTTATCAAATTTAATGTGCTCTCACACATTTTCCTACCATGTTAATAAGTGTGGAACCACTAAATGCATTTTTGAAGGTTTGTTAATGGTTCCTGCTTTCCATTTATTGCATCATTTTTCATCATATGTCATTTTTTTTTTCATAGAGTGCTCCCAATTATCTAATTTACCAATCAAATGAGTGGGGTGTGTCTGAAGTCTTCTTTTCTAGTCTAGCAGGTTTTCATTTGGAAATTCCCAACTTTGATTAGCTGGTGTCAGGCAACGTCCACATTTGAATGTCTGAACTCAAAGACAAGTGAATTGGACAAAAAAGAAACCTGCAGAGCACATGCAGTGTGAGAAAACAGATTGTTTGCACTTTGTGTTTGAATGTTGTAAAGTTGCAACGTACAATTAAATCTAGAAAAAGCAGTAAGAGACAACACATTGCTCTGCGTATTTTTTGCTTAAAGGAAAAAAAACGAACCTAGCTGCTTGGTGGTGCAGTGGTAAATGCTCTGACCTCACAGCAAGAGGGTCCTTGTTCAAACCCCAGCTGGGACCTGTCTGTATGGAATTTGCATGTTCTCCCTGTGCGTTCGTGGGTTTTCCCCTGGCGGCGCGCTGGCTTTCTTCCACTTTCCAAAACATGCTTCATAGGTTAATCCGTGACTCTGAAGTGTCCCTCGATGTGATTGTGTGGCCCTACGATAGACCTGTCCAGAGTGTACACACCCCCCCCGCCTTTGACCAACAGAAGCCGCATTAGGCTCTGGCAGCCCTGGGACCCTGAAAGGGATATAGCAGGTTAGGCAAATGGATGCAGATTAAAACTTAAAAAATAACTAAGTAAAGTAAAATTATTGAACATAAATTTATATTTTTTGGTAAGTAACCATGATATAAATTAGATAATGCCCGACAACATGTTCATCAGAAATTAACTGGACTTAAAAGTCCACTTATTTTGGACACATTTAACCCTTTCTTAATAGATTTTTGATAGATTAAAAATGAGATTAATGTGATTAAATCATGGGTGGAAGACGCCACGGAGGCCTAGAGCAGCTGCACTTTGACAACCTATTTACTGAGAAAAAAAGTAAATATTGTAAAAAACAACTCCTGATCATGCCCCCGAAAAAACCCCAGTGACAGACGACTCGGAGAATATCAAGAAGTTGCCTGATTTCCTGCTGGAAAAAAGATCCATGAAGATCCAGCAAGAGCAGATCCTGAACGACTGGAGGAGGGAAGACAGCTCCGAGCTCAACATGAACAGACTGTCAACCGAATGGATAACATGGAAAAACGAATGGATGACCAGGAGCAGAATTCCAGGATTAATGATGTGATAATCACCGGATTGAAGATCAAACCCCGGTCATATGCGCATGCAGTGACCGCAGGCCTGGCGCCTCTCACCATGTGCAACTCCAGAATGGTATAGTCCCACCGCTCTCGAGGGACAGCGTTTCAGTTACCTCGCACACAAGCGCAGGCTCCTTCTCTCCTAGAGAGATGACGTTCCAAAAGCCAAATTTGTGCTCCCGCCTTTGATTGCCACCCAAGCCCGTTGCACCGGCCGCTTCTGAGCTTTCGTAAAAGTGGTGGGCCCACGGGAGAGTGATCCCACACGGTTTTTGGATTGGACCCAACCTGTCACTAGTCCTCACTTCCTGTAATAGTAGCAATCATGAATGCAGATGTGGACATGTAGCTTTTGCTGGCTGTTTTACAGAGTTGCATGAAAAAAACCCAAAAAAACAGAAACCCAAATTTTACAAAACCACGATTGGCATCAAAAGAATTATGGGAACTAAGACGTGGTTTTGCTTGATCATTTCTGCCCAAGGTAGCTTCTGTAGCTGCTGGTCTTTTTAGGAACTAAATGTGGTGGTGAGAACTCCCCAGGATCAGATCTTCAATAACTTTGGGTAGTAAATAAATGACCAGCTTTAGTGTAACGTTTACCTCTGTTCAACTCAGATTTTGCAGACTAATATAAATGCAGTCCAAACATGGTCAAGATTTCTAAAAAAGTAGTTTTATTAAAATGCAATGGTTTCAGATGGTGGTTAATATATTTGACTGACGCCTTAAAGTAATGTTGGTTTGACTCCTCTAAAGATAACTTTCATTTTTGAGTGTGTTTACGTAACTTCCGTTGGTTTCTGTTGCAGTAAGAGGTCCAGTTTTTCCTACATGTAAAAAAGTTGAAAGAGCAGATTATTTTGTCCACCATTGCATCATTTTCAAACTTTGGTTATGATTATGGTCATGTCTCAGATTCTCCTTAAAGTCACTGTGTTTGAAATCTTTTCAGGAACAGCAACAGAACATCCACAGTTTTGGTCATTAATTGGGTTTTTTTGTGCATTCGATGTTCAGACGATGCATTTGAATAACAATGTGATCATGCACCAATGAGTCAGTTTCCAGAAGTTATTGTCATTCTGACTAATGGATGCTGTGTTGCTCAGCTGGTCTCCTAAACACACATTGTTTACTGCACACATGGATTTGCTTCCATAATGTCTCCTATTAGCTGCCACTTTGCAAACTTTCCTCTGCTTGTTAGTTTCTACTCTTAACTGTAGATGAGAACACTAAGTGCTGTTTTCTTTTTCCATTGCAGCCAGAGAATTTGCTGTTGGCCAGCAAGTTGAAGGGAGCAGCAGTGAAACTGGCAGATTTTGGTTTGGCCATAGAAGTGCAAGGAGACCAACAGGCATGGTTTGGTGAGTACACGCAATTTTGTCTGCTTTAGTTGCATCTCTGTTAATTTAGTTTTGCTAACTGTGTATTTTACACAAATGTTGATCCAGGCATTATTTCATTATGCCAAAACAAACGTGGCGGGGGCCTCAAAATATCTGTCTCCATGCAAAAACTTGCCCCCTGAGTGAAGTAGTCACTTCGCAGTCTTAGAGCTTAGTCCCAGTCATGTTTTTTGGCTCTCCTTTTGTTTAATCTTAGTCTTTAAATGTGTAACATGTGGGCGTAACAATTAAATGGTAAATTGATTTATCCAACCATATTATCTGTCTGAAGTAAGCTGTTGATGGAATCAACCGAAAGCATTATAAAATTGAAAATTCTAATTGAAATAAATCAATTATAACTGATCTTAGAAAATACCATTGGGTCAAAGTACAGTGGGTTTATTTTACTATAACATACAAATAACCAAGTTCCTTCGCTGCGGACAACACGTGATGCAGCAGAAACTGATCAACCATCATCCCAGTCCGATGTGTGGAAACACTTTGAATTTACAAAGTCATGTGACCATACAGTGGTGCTAGAATGTTCTAATTATGTTCCTTTGTATTATTGTGATGTGGAAAAACAACAGTGGAATGAACTTTATCAAACTCAAATGTGAATGGATTTGACATTCATTCTTGTTTACTTGTTTGTACACAATGTATTCACAGGACATTCATTAAAATATTTTCCATAAAATAAAATGTCTGAATCCACTGTAAATGACACCATTAGTGTGTTTGTAACATCACAGTAGATATTCTGAAACAAAGACCCCCTTGAGAGAGCTCTGCATCAATGACGTAAGGCCAAGAATCTAAAACATTTTCATGTTTTCATGCTGTTTTTTATTCTGATTTCAAATAAAAATGAATCACCTGGAGGCAGAATTAGGAAAAAAGTGAATTTGTTTCAATTTGCCCCCTCTTGTCGCAGCATTTTTCACTCGAGGTTACAGTTGGATGACATTATAGACTTGTTCATACCATTTATGAATTACTTTTATGCAATTTCATTTTCCTAATAAAAGGTTTGAAGAAGCCAACTTTCATCCCTCATGGAGGTCATTTTTCAGCACAGTGCTTTGCTTGTGTGCTAAAGAAAATGGAAACAACAAATTTGCGATTAAAAAAGTGAAACACTTCATAACTGGCAAAAGTAGAAAGTAAAGACTTTCATTAGAAATCAATAAAGGCCCAACAGCGACTCCACTTTCTGAGAGTGCTCAGAAGGAAGAACTTGAACAGTCAGCTGCTGGTGTCTTTCTACCGCTCCACCATAGTCTGACCTATGCCAGCACGGTGTGGTTCGCCAGCTGCACTGAGGCAGATAGGAAGAGGCTGCAGAGGGTAGTGAGGACAGCAGAGAAGATCATCGGCTGCCCTCTGCCCTCTCTCCCAGACATCTACAACTCCCACTGCCTGAGTAGAGCAAAGAACATTATTAATGAGTCTCCTCACCCTGGTCATCACCTCTTTGACCTGTTGCCCTCTGGCAGGCGCTACAGGTCACTACGCCAAAGGAGAGCAGATTCATCAAAGGACAGTTTCTATCCTAGAGCTGTCAGCTCTGTGAACTCAAACTGGACTGGGCTCTAATCATCCACATCACGCTGCACTTTATTCACTGGTTGCAATCTTTTCACTTCTCTCTCATTGGTCACTTCACCTACCTGCACAGCAGTTTTGAAATACTTATTCTGGGCGTTTTATGTTTTTTATTTTTCTCTTCTGCCTTGCAAATATTTTTATCTGATACTTGAACACTTTATTTTTTTCTAATTGAATCGTCTATTTTATATTTATTTCTTGCTCAAGGGAGACGGCACAGTCTTGTTGTATTTTACAAAGACAGTAAAGGCCATTCCATGCTATTAAAAAAAGTTTCTTCAAAAAATGAACAAAAAAGTTGGTCCTCTTGTTTTAATGATGTTGTGATTTCCTCTCTGTTTGCATTCAACATATTACTTCAAAAGGACAACACTATAAGTTTGTCTGTAAAACATAGTGTAATAACTTGGCCAGTAAAAATATGTTGGCTGAATCATAAAGAAATGTTGGCCACTGGGCACAGCCATTTTGGTTTTGCCGTACACCAAAAGGCCTTCAACAGATGATTAGCTAAAGGCCAGGTCACGTCTGAAATTTTATTCCCATATTGATAAACAGCCACAGAAACAGGTTGATAAAAATCCGAGTTGTGAATAGTGAGAAGAAGTTAACTAACAAAACTTCCTTCTTTGCTGATTTCAAATCGTCTGAACTAATGACCATATGGATAGTAAATTCAGATAAAGGACTCTAGTTTTAAAAATGTTCCTATGGAGAAGACTCTCTGACCCTCGGTCTGCACTCAGCAACGGTAGCCTCCTACTCTGAAAACCTTTGAGCCCATGCAGCACAAATAGATGAAAAAACCCATAGAACTTGCCCTCAGACATGGGTTGCTTGACCTGAAAAGCTGAATGTCTTCAAAGGGCAGCAGTTACCATACTTATTCTATTGCTTACAAACCTGGAGAAGTACATACAAGACCTCTTAAAAACAGTTGTGCATTTTTACAAAAAAGAGCAGTAAGAATATTACATTGTCAATTATCAACAGCACACTGATCAGTTATTTCTAAAATCAAAGATTGTAAAACTTTCTGATCTTTTAGAACACAGAACATCACAGCTGATGTACAAAGCCAGACATAATTCATTACCAATACATTTACAATCACTGTTTTATGACAGATGAGCGGTTATAGTCTCAGGAAAGAAAATATTTCAGAGAACTTAAGAAACGCACCACTAAAAAGAACTTTTGTATCAAAATATGTGGAGTTAAGCTGTGGAACAGTCTAAATGATGAGCTGTGGTTGAGCAACATTATGAACCATTTTAAGCAAAAACACAAGATAATAATCTTCAGTAAATATGGTCTTGAAGACGAAGGATAAATGTAATTTACTCATTCAGGTTATTGTTTGCATAGATGCTCGTTTATATACAGTGGGTACAGAAAGTATTCAGACCCTCTTTTATTTTTCATTCTGTTATATTGCAGTAATTTGCTAAAATCATTTCAGTTCATTTTTTTGTCAGTAATGTACACACAGCCCCACATATTAACAAAAAAACCACAGAATTGTTAATGAAGATTTATTCAAAAAGAAAAACTGAAATATCACATGGTCCTAAGTATTCAGACCCTCATATATTGAACTCAGGTTCTGTCCATTTCTTCTGACCATCCTTGAGATGGTTCTACTCCTTCATTTGAGTCCAGTTGTGTTTGATTCTACTGACTGGACTTGATTAGGAAAGTCACACACCTGTCTATATAAGACCTTACAGCTCACAGTGATGTCAGAGCAAATGAGAATCATGAGGTCAAAGGAACTGCCTGAAGAGCTCAGAGACAGAATTGTGGCAAAGCACAGATCTGATCAAGGTTACAAAAAATATCTGCTGGACTTAAGGTTCCTAAGAGCACAGTGGCCTCCAGAATCCTTAAAAAGAAAATGTTCAGAACGACAAGAATGCTTCCTTTTCAATTCAGTTTTATTTCATCTTTCATTTTTATTTCATATTTAGCTCAATATCACAATCGTAGCCGTTTCATTGGGCTTACATCTGTATTTCCAAGAAAAAAAAAGTCAAATATGTAAAAGTAAACAATAGCTGGTTGTTAAACAGACTAAGTTGGACAAACACCTCTGTCCTTACACCCTCTTCTCTGTGAGGAAAAACTCATTAAAAAATATTCATTCATTCATTCATTTTTCAAACTGCTTTATCCTTTCGGGGTCACGGGCTGCCGGAGCCTAACCCGGCTACTCATGGGCAAAGGAAGGGGACACCCCTGGACTGGTCGCCAGTCTGTTGCAGGGGCCACAGTCACACACTCACGCACTCACACTCACATCCACACGTAGGGAGAATTTAGAGTGACCAATTAACCTATGAAGCATGTTTTTGGATGGTGGGAGGAAGCCGGAGTCCCCGGAGAAAACCCACGCATGCACGGGGAGAACATGCAAACTCCACACAGAAAGGTCCCCATCGTTGACACTACTTCAAGTCCCCAGCCGGGACTTGATTAATTAATTAAAAAATATTTTGGGGAAAAATTAACAAACCCACATGAAGGAGAGATCCTCAACCCCGGACGGACAGGTGATGTGCTAGAACTATTAAGGAAAAATGAGCTTAACACATGTCTAGATAAACAGCTACAAGTTAAGATAACAGCTAAATATTTAAATAAAGACATGTTTGAATAGTCTATCAGATGGGCTTCATCCAGTAGGAGTTGTGGAAACTCCTGGGGTTGTTGGAAGAGCCAAAAGCGAGGTCACGGCCAAAGACAGGAGCACAGGCGATCCACCTGAAATCAGGAATCTCTCCAGTCCCCCGTAGGGGAGTGGGAAAGAGGGACAGCATGTGAATTGCACTGCATTAAACAGAGGTATAATAAACAGAATAAAATAAAGCTTTGGCAATTGACAATGGATGTAATGAAGATTGCAGGAGGGGAGTGGGACAAGGATTACAGACCCTGTGGGAGGAGCTAAAGGCGAAGTCACAGCCAAGACAGGAACACAGACGATCCACCTGGAATCAGAAATCTCTCCGCTCCCTTATGGGGGAGCGGGAAAAAGGACAAGGTCCTTGGTGAGAGAGGTAAAGAAGAACCCAAAGATCACAGTGATCGAGTTCCAGAGATGCAGTGAGATAGGAGAAGTTGTAGAAAGTCAACCATCAATGCCTCCACCAGTCTGGGCTTTATGGCAGAGTGACCCGATGGAAGCCTCTCCTCAGTGCTGTGTGTACATTAATGAGGAAAAAAAAGAGCTTAAACAGTTTTTTGCAAATGGCTGCAATATAACAAAGAGTGAAAAATGTAAGAGGGTCTGAATACTTTCCGTACCCACTGTATATGACTTAATGTGTTGTATGTATTGTTATTATTGGTGAGGATGACAGGGGCTGGAGTTGATGTCCCAGTGGAAAGAATTATGGACAGGCAAAGTATAAGAATGTTAAATCTGGTATGTTTGTATATATGTATGTGTTTTGTGTAGATGTTTGCTTTTTTGTGTGTTGATGTTTTATTGTGTAGATGTTTGTGTGTGTGCAGATGTTTGATTGTATGTATGTTTGTATATGTGTGTAGAACGGCTGCAGTGGTTAGCACTCTTGCCTCACAGCAAGAAGGTTCCCGATTCAAGTCCCAGCTGGGGACTTGAAACAGAGTCACCAATGGGGGACCTTTCTGTGTGGAGTTTGCATGTTCTCCCCGTGCATTGGGTGGGTTTTTTCTAGGGCCTCTGGCTTCCTCCCACCGTCCAAAAACATGCTTCATAGGTTCTTTGGTTACTCTAAATTGTCTCTAGGTGTGAGTGTGTACGGGTGTGTGAGTGTGGCCCTGCGACAGGCTGGCGACCAGTCCAGGGGTGTCCCCTGCCTTCACCCATGGTTAGGCTCCAGCAGCCCTGTGACCCCGAAAGTAATAAAGTGGTTTAGAAAATGAATGTGTGTAGATGTTTGTTTGTGTGTGTGTATGTTTGTATATGTGTGTATATGCTTGTTTGTGTGTATACTTTTTATTGTATGTGTTTTTTTAGATTTGTATCTGTGTGAATATGTTTGTATATGTGTGTGTATGTTTGTATGTCTGTGTAGATGTTTGCATGTGTGTGTAGATGTTTGTATCTGTGTGTATGTTTGTATGTCTGTTTAGATGTTTGCATGTGTGTGTAGATGTATGTCTGTGTAGATGTTTGCATGTGTGTGTAGATGTTTGTATGTGTATAGATGTTTGTATATGTGTGAATATGTTTGTATATGTGTGTATACACACGTGGACAAAATTGTTGGTACCCCTCAGTTAAAGAAGGAAAAACCCACAATTCTCACTGAAATCACTTGAAACTTACAAAAGTAACAATAAATAAAAATGTATTGAAAATTAAATAATCAAAATCAGCCATCACTTTTGAATTGCTGATTAACATAATTATTTAAAAAACAAACTAATGAAACAGGCCTGGACAAAAATGATGGTACCCATAACTTCATATTTTTGTTGCACAACCTTTTGAGGCAATCACTGCAATGAAGCGATTTCTGTATTTGTCAATGAGCGTTCTGCAGCTGTCAACAGGTATTTTGGCCCACTCCTCATGAGCAAACTGCTCCAGTTGTCTCAGGTTTGATGGGTGTCTTCTCCAAATGGCATGTTTCAGCTCCTTCCACAGATGTTCAATGGGATTCAGATCTGGGCTCATGGAAGGCCACTTTAGAATAGTCCAACGCTTTTCTCTCAGCCATTCTTGGGGGTTTTTGGCTGTGTGTTTTGGATCGTTGTCCTGTTGGAAGACCCATGACCTGCGACTGAGACCAAGCTTTCTGACACAAGGCAGCACATTTCTCTCCAGAATGCCTTGATAGTCTACAGATTTCATTGTACCTTGCACACATTCAAGACACCCTGTGCCAGATGCAGCAAAGCAGCCCCAAAACATGACTGAGCCTCCTCCATGTTTCACCGTAGGGACAGTGTTCTTTTCTTCGTATGCTTGGTTTTTGAGTCTATGAACATAGAGTTGATGTGCCTTACCAAAAAGCTCCAGTTTGGTCTCATCTGTCCAAAGGACATTCTCCCAGAAGCTTTGGGGCTTGTCAACATGCATTTTTGCAAATTCCAGTCTGGCTTTTTTAGGATTGTTTTCAGCAGTGGTGTCCTCCTTGGTCGTCTCCCATGATGTCCACTTTGGCTCAAACAACGACGAATGGTGCGATCTGACACTGATGTACCTTGGCCTTGGAGTTCACCTTTAATTTCTTTGGAGGTTGTTCTGGGCTCTTTGGATACAATTCCAACGATCCGTCTCTTCAATTTGTCATCAATTTTCCTCTTGCGGCCACGTCCAGAGAGGTTGGCTACTGTCCCGTGGGTCTTGAACTTCTGAATAATATGAGCCACTGTTGTCACAGGAAGTTCAAGCTGTTTAGAGATGGTCTTATAGCCTTTACCTTTAAGATGTTTATCTATCATTTGTTTTCGGATGTCCTGGGACAATTCTCTCCTTGGCTTTCTGCTGTCCATGTTCAGTGTGGTTCACACCTTTTCACCAAACAGCAGAGTGACTACTTGTCTCCCTTTAAATAGGCAGACTGACTGATTATGAGTTTGGTAACACCTGTGATGTCAATGAAAGGACACACCTGAGTTAATCATGTCAGTCTGGTCAAATAGTTTTCAATCTTTTATAGAGGTACCATCATTTTTGTCCAGGTCTGTTTCATTAGTTTGTTTTTTTATAATTATGTTAATCAGCAATTCAAAAGTGATGGCTGATTTTGATTATTTAATTTTCAATAGATTTTTATTTATTGTTACTTTTGTAAGTTTCAAGTGATTTCAGTGAGAATTGTGGGTTTTTCCTTCTTTAACTGAGGAGTACCAACAATTTTGTCCACGTGTGTATATGTGTGTATATGTGAATATGTTTGTATATGTGTGTATATGTTTGCATGTGTGTGTGTGTTGATGTTTGTGTGTGTGTGTGTATGTGTGTGTAGATGTTTAATTGTATGTGTGTATATGTTTGTATATGTGTGAACATGTTTAATTGTCTGTGTGTGTGTTTTTGTGTCTGTAGATGTTTGTGTGTGTCTGTAGATGTTTGTGTGTGTGTAGATGTTTGTGTGTGTGTGTAGATGTTTGATGTTAACTACATTTATTTAATGCTGGTGTTTGATGTCGATTATATCGTATAATCTCATGGTATAAGTTTAGGGGCATGATTAAAAACGTTTACGTTTTCCTATTCCTTTCCGAACAATATATCAATGTAAAAAATGTTGCGTATAATTTTTTTATTTTGTTATATCGTCTATTGTTATATGCTTTATGTATTTTTTGAAATAAAATTGTTCAAATGAAAAAAAAAATAAAAAGATCGGAAGTATAAGAAGTGGGTTTAAAGATCGAAACCTACATCCAGTATATTTACATGGAACCTTTTCAGAGAAACTGTCTAACTGAAGAGGATAGAAACTACAATGTAATTCCATTCAAGCCCAGAGAATGTTCTGTTATTTTCTTCTTATGGCATTTAATTTTTTATTTTTTTTTACTTCTTGCAATTTGATTTTTAATTGAAAAGTAGACATTCAAAATATATCATTTAGATGTTATAGTGCTACTAAAGTTAACAAGCTGGTAATAAATCTAAAAAAAAACATTAGAAATAATAAATATATAATAAACCGTTCACATATATTACCTGCCCATAACAGATTTTTGTTAATTGCAAAGACGATTTGATTCATAAAAGCTGTAAATCATACATTTCCTTCTTCTCTTTTTAGTCTTGTAACTTGTTTTTTCTTTTCTTCTAAAACCTTAATAAAGTTTCACCTTAAACCCCTCGTGACAGTTTTTGTTGTATTATGATTAGTTAAAGTGAAATTGAAAGAACCCAAACAATTTCCACTAAATGTTTCTTGCCTGTTCTATCCCCTATTAACTAGAGAAATAATTGCTTTATTCTCTTGAGCACACTCCTCTAATTAAGGCCAGTTCATTTCCTCATTACCCAGAGTCCTCTGGTACAGTTTTTAAAAAGTGGGCCAGATGCCCCTCAGAGAAGTGCCTTCCCTTTTTAGAGTATTTTAAACTAAAATCAGAAACTTTACAGAGCATCTTGTGGTTACTTTAAAGTATTTGGTCCTAGCAAGCTTTGAGGTTGTTCTTTTTGTGCATTGGTTGCCCAAATGTCATGCTTTTGCATGTGTGTTTCAGGTTTTGCTGGTACTCCGGGTTACCTGTCTCCAGAGGTTCTAAGGAAAGATCCTTATGGCAAACCTGTGGACATGTGGGCTTGTGGTAAGATTCTCTTCTGGCCTGAGAGACAGACATTCAAAACCGCCTGCTTTGCTGCTTCAAGTTACTTCCAACTGTTTGATCAAAATGAAACCAAATTAGTTTTAAATATATTACATGTAAGCAGGACTCTGTGATAAAACAATAGTAATATATATCGTGATAGAACTCTTTTGATAGAAAAATAAGTATTTTATTGCCTATTCTAGATGTATAGAATAGATTCTTGTTTATTACAATAGACTTGGCAATAGACATGGCTGATAAATAAAACAGAATTAATTCATGGTACATCCATACAAAAATGTATTTTATAAATATAACAGAATTGAATCCACAGGTTTTTTTTAGCAGCGTCTTTGTAGCATCACATAGCCGCTGTTGCACTACAAAACTGTGACCTGTCAGATGTGCTGAATCCCCTCGCCTCTTTCCTCGTGAGAGCACTGCAGCTTTCATGTTAATGATATATAATAGCAATGACAAAAACACAGAACTGTATACTGTTTTCAAGCTGTTACTCACCTGGAGGCAGAATGAGGAAATCTCTACTAAATTGATCCTTGTTTTTTCAGCATGTTTGAGTTTACAGGTAGATGACAGTAAAGACATGTCATACCATTTATACATTACTTTGATGGAGTTTATTTTCCTAAAATAAAAAATTATAAAAAAATCAAAAAGGAAAAATCTTTCTTTGTTAAAAAAAAAAAACTTGTTACTAAAAAGTTTTCTGGTAGATTTGTTTCATCAACCAGTCAACTTGGCCAGTGTCAGAAAAATTAAATTTGGGCCCCAGCGTGGAGGTGTTTTTAGTCAGTTAAAAACAGAGTAATAAGGCAAGTTCCTTCAAAAACTGGAAATCCCACCAACCTTTTGATCATCTTAAGCAGTGACACCAGCATGTTCAATCTCAGACTAAAATAAACCAGAATTCTCTAGAAATACAACAAAGTTCAGACTTTCACAGCAGCAACAGTCTAAACTACCTGAAGAGATTCAGAGAATTTGTGTTTAGTTTCTAGATTATTCACAGATGTTTGTTCTGTAAAACTTGAAAAAATTAGGATTTATTCGTATAATTGAAGCTTTGTTTTTAAATGGAACTGATCAAGCTGTCTTATTGATGTTCTCTTTTGAGACTTGAAGCTTTTGCTTAAATTTTCAGTTTAGTTTGTAGTATTTATGACTTTTTAGTTTTCTGGGGGAAAAAACTGTTGCATCATGTTCCTTCAGTGCATCTTTGATGCTTAAAGTATTATAAGAAATAAAGATTTCAATCCAAACAACCTGCTGATGATTATACATTTCTCTAATGAGCCACAGAGCGTTCGTATTTGACAGATGAAGGAATTGGTTTATATTTTGATATATATCGATATCGCCTGATTTGGAAAAAACAATATTGTGATAGAAAAATTCCCCATCGCCCAGCCCCACTGCCATCTGTTTGAAAATTGATCATGGAGGAGAAATGAACAATTAATAATTGCATTTTTTCTGCTATCTGGAATTACATGACACCAAGTCTTATATATATTGGAATAGAGCTGGGAAAGAAAAAGCCTGGAGCAAGATTCAAAAGATTTGCACTGCTTTGACATTTTGCACCAAGCCTCTTTCAAATGCCGTAAAGCAAAGCAGATGATACTTTGTGTTGTATCTTTGACAATAGCTTTAATGTTTGCCAGACTGAAATGTATGGAAAAAAAAAGTATCAGCCACATTTGTGCATGCATCATTCTTGATTGGTGTTTCATTTTGGATTTGTGCGTGCGTATTTCTTGACTTGTAACTCAAACGGTACATTTTGTTCATTAAGTACAAATAATAAAAATACAATGTACACATGCACAACTTAAAATTACAACAGCTTGAAACTAACTGCATGCACAAATCTTTAAAAATTGCACACTCATCACTTGTTACGCACACACACAACTGCATTTACACACAAAACCCATGTGAGACTCTTATCACCTCACAGATTCATGCATAAGTGATGCGTTCAATACTGCTACAATGCTGGATCATCAGAGTTTTCTTATCAGCACCTTTGAACTTAGATTGTGAATAATAGCTGGTGAAAACTTGAAATTTTCCCACTTTCCTAAATGTGTTGTTAGTTTCAAGATGTTGTGATTTTCAGTTGTGCATGTGCAAATTGTGTTTTGTAGATTTTTAATTTAGCAATTTTTGTACTTATGCACAAATGTATTATATGAGTTACAGGTCAAGAATTACGCATTCACAAAGCTGGCTGATACTATTTTCTCTCCAAAGTTATGAAGTGTGTGTGTGTTTGTGTGTGTGTGTTTGCAGGTGTAATCCTCTACATACTTCTGGTTGGATATCCCCCGTTCTGGGATGAAGACCAGCACAGACTCTACCAGCAGATTAAAGCTGGAGCTTATGATGTGAGTTTTAATGCTGGGATCAAAGCATGGTCTTTGTTTGTTGTTATATATATATATATATATATATATGTGTGTGTGTGTGTGTCTGTAAAAGTCTATATTAAAGTCTTTCCAGCTTGTCTTACTGTTGATAGACTTCTGAGGTAACACTATAAATTTAAACAATTTATATATAAAGACAATCAAAATAAAGGGAAACAGTTTCTCTTTGGCTTGTTTTAGTTGAAAAGCTGCTTATTGTTGTATAAAATGTACCTAATAAAACATTGCGATTAATCCCAATCCAGAAGCATGATGAATCTGATTAATTGATTGACATCGTTAGTCTTAATAGTACAATAGTCAAACTTGGGTTATCCTGAAATGTCCGAGGTTTTCATTCCTCGTACAAGGCTTTTAACTAATTCACGCTTTTCAGGAGCAGGGAAACCCGGTCTCTTTCCAATATTGCTTGAAAATGTTGGTCTGCTTGGAACATTATTTTTTAGTAGTTTTTCCTTTAATTGAACTCACCTGGCAAGCTATGATCACAGGTGTTTGAGACTGATTTCTGAGCCCTGAGACACAATACCATCATGAGTTTAAAATGATTATTTTTAAACCTTTTTGACATGTTTACAATTTGTAATCTAATTTGGAGCGCAATCCCAATGAGTGAAAGTGCACAGAAACAGCCTGTATTGACCCTGTTCTAGTTCCCCTCTCCGGAGTGGGACACTGTGACCCCTGAGGCCAAAGACCTGATCAACAAGATGCTCACCATCAACCCTGCCAAGAGAGTCACTGCCACAGACGTACTTAAACACCCCTGGATCTGCGTGAGTAGCTCATATCTTGCTCTCTCCCCAGTCAGACTTCTCTTAATGGAATCGGGACTTTCTTAATGTTCTTGTCTTAGTTGTTAAGTCCTAAATTTGTTCTCATAGCAACGTTCCACTGTGGCCTCCATGATGCACAGACAGGAGACCGAGAAAGAAGTTCAACGCCAGAAGGAAACTCAAGGTAAAAACCACAGGACCAACTGGAATCATCCAGGTCAGACAAACTGGAAGACTTGTGCACAATTCTAAGTTGTTCACTCTGCTGTGTATGTCACAGAAGAATAGTTAGTGAAATGCAGCACGTAAAGAAAGCATGAGTTAACAGGTTTGCTTGGATTAGGGTCTTTTGATCCCCAAAAGTAGGTCGGTCTCCTTCACCAACACTGCCCCCTGGTTTACTGCCATCCTCACACAACTAAAGACAAAAGGAGCTTCAGGTGGAAGGACTGTAGAGAAAACTGGTCTCGCTGTGCTAAAGGAGATGGATTTCAATCACATTTGTCAATACAAAGACTCCAATTCTTTCTTCAAAGATATCTTCACCCCTGAACCCACTCCAGCTCCCTTCTGTGGCATCATGGCATCATTTTTTGCATTTGCCAAAAGCTCGAGTCCACTCCAAATTCTGCTCCCCAGTGCTACTTGTCCCATATCAATCATTTACAACATTTACCCTTCCAACAGTAGACGTAACCCATGACCTCATTAATAAATCCTATTCCTCAACCTGCCAACTTGACCCACTTCCTACTGTCCCCTCTGTTGTCCCTCTCGGTTGTCCCCTCTGTTGTCCCCTCTGTTGTCCCTCTGTTGTCCCTCTGTTGTCCCCTCGGTTGTCCCTCGGTTGTCCTCTCGGTTGTCCCTCGGTTGTCCTCTCGGTTGTCCCCTCGGTTGTCCCCTCTCCTCACCAATATTATCCATACTTCCCTCACCACTGGAATTGCTCCTCTTGCTGTTACTCCTGTTCTCAAAAAACCTGGCTCAGATTCCACCAACTTCCATCTCATCTCAAATATCCCATTCATCTCTAAAGTTCTTGAAAATAATGTTGCTGCTCAACTTCATACCCATCTCGCCTCCAATAATCTACTAGAACAATTCCAGTCTGGCTGCCGTCCCTACACCAGTGAAGCAGCTCTCCTCAAATTACAAACAACTTCCTCTGTGCTGCTGATACTGGTTCCATCCTCCTCCTACTAGATTTAATTTCGGCTTATGACACTATCTCACACACGATCTTTCTGGACTAACTATCAGTCACACGAATCACAAGGTTCAAGGATTTTTTATTGCCATGTTTGCATCAACTTACATTGAAGCAGAGCTCTCAGAGTGACCGTTCAGATTGAGAGAAGACAAGTAGGATTTGCTGTACAAGTTCTAATAACAGGATCAAAATCAAGAAGTGTATACAGACAAGTACAAAGAAGATGTGTGCATGTTCGTTGAAAGGCAGGAAGTAGTGAAAGAGCAATAGAAGAGACAGAGAATATTGCAGTGTTTGTAGTGTGCCGTGAGCTGGGAGTGAGTGTGATGATTCCCTCTCCTCTTCTTCTGGAGCGCTGCTCATACGTGAAGTCTGTAAATGGAAGTTTAGTCCCAGTTATCCTCTCTGCAGTCTTTATCCTCTCTGCCTGTGTGGTATTTCCGTGCTACACAGAGATCCCTGTGATGAGGACGCTCTCGATCAGCCCTCTGTAAGCCTGGGTGAGGGGTCTTTGATTCAGTTCTGCCTTGCTGAGCAGCCTGATGAAATGCTGAGCTTTTCCACTGTCCGGTCTGTATTTAAGATGAGGTCATTTTTCTCTCCGTAAACAAGAACATTGTCCACTAGGGTAGTGTTTGCAGTATGCCTGTCTCCACCTCTGATGAGCCCCAGGATGGTTGTCTCATCTGCATATTTGATTATGGCGGTTCCAGCCTGGCTGGAGACACAGTTGTGGGTGTAGAGGGTGAAGAGTGTGTGGCTGAGGCAGCAGAGCTGAGGGGTTCTGGTACTGACCCTGAGCTCAGCCGACAGTCGTCCTCCCATCCTCACCATCTGTGGTCTGTTGGTGAGGAAGTCCAAGATCCAGTTGCAGGAGGGCTGGCAACTTTAAGGTCGGCCAGTTTCCAGTAGTGGCTGCACTCTGTTTTTGCAGGATCTCCCTTCATATGTGCATTTTTCAGTCAGAGCCTTTACTCCACATAGGATAGTTGGCAAGAGAAGATGATAAAGGGAAACAATAAAGTGTACTCGGAGAGCTCCGCGACGTCACCCTGCAGGGAACATCATCTTCATCTTCTCCCTCTCTGCTGGTTCCAACCTTATTTCTCAGACCACAGTCAATTTATTCTTCTTAAATCATTTTGTTCCCCTTCTGTCTCTGTCACAGAGCTCTGTCCTGTGTCCCCTTCACTTCCTCATCCATCTTGTCCCCTGGGATACATTTTTCAAATATCAATTCCATTGCTACGCAGATTTCCTCTAAATCTGACCTTAGTCTCCCATCTATTTCTTCCATCAATTGTCTTCTCGCAGTAAAATCCTGAACTTCCTCAAACTTAAAAGGCTACATCATACTATTGTAAAGTCTTTCAGAGTAAGCTATATCCAAAAATATGACAATATTTTACATTTGGCAGACTAAAGAATAATTTATTGATGAAATATGAGTCATTTTAGAGATCTCCTTTACTCAGAAGTAAGACCACTTGATCTCTGAGGCACCTGTGCTTCTCACTTCTTTGTGGGGGGCGTCCATTTCATGACATCATCCTAGAGCTGGCCTTTGCAGCGTTTCTGCGTTTCGTCTACAAAAACAAACAACGTCCAATAATGGATGTGCATACTGTGCATAAAAAATGAGCTCTGTTGAAAAAGTGGGTGTTTGTTAGTCTGCTGGCAGTGCAAACTCTTCCTGGAAGGAGCTGCTCTCACTTGTATACGTCACAATGTGAGAAGCGGCTCGTTTTTGTGGATTGGGAGGGGCTGGTGCTCAGAGAGTAGGTTTTTAGAGGAATACTCAGACAGGAGTGAATGGATGCTTTGAGGTTGTTTTTTGAGAAATTAACATTAGAATACACTTAAAACCTCAAAAAAGTTGATTTTGCATTATGTTGAGCCCTTTAACGGTGATAAAACAAAACTTTGTTTGATTGGTACAAAGTCCATCCTCAACAAACAATACTTCACTGTCCTATTTGACAATTCTTCCATCCTCCTCTTACCGTCGGTAAAGAGTCTGGATGCCATCCTTGACAGCAATCTCTTCTTAAGTGCCCACATCAATAACATCACCCAGTCAGCCAACTTCCACCGCCGTAACATCCAGCTCTCCGTCCCTCCCCACCCCTTCCCGCCTCTACTGTTGTTCTTGTACACAGTCTGGTTACTTCGTATCTGGATGATTTGAATTCGCTTTTGTTTGGACTCCCACAGAAAATCTCCATAAACTTCTGCTAGTTAACGGAGTTGCCAGAATGATCTCTGACCCCTTCTACCCATCACATCACTCCTGTCCTGCACCAGCTCCACTGGCTTCCTTTTACTCACCAGATCCACTAAACTCCTTCTCACTTTTAAAAGCCCTGAACAACCCTGCCCCTCCACACCTTTTGGATCTCTTACAAGTTACCTAAGGTCCTCATCTGCCCCCCAGCTGTCAATATGAATGGTTGTCAATGTAGAACGGTTTGATCAGGCTGTGTAAAGGATTCCAGATCTCCTGGTTGGTGGAATCATAAAGTGAGAATGGTTGCTTTCCTAGAGCAGAAATGTAATCATTAACCCAATTTTCTCTGTTTAGGGGGCCATCCTGACTACTATGCTCGCCACTCGTAACTTCTCAGGTAGGACATAGTCATATTTCATGTAGGCAGACTCTTTGGACTCGTGCCCTAGTTCCAATTCCAGTATTGATTCACTTCAGGGCAGTGTCACACTTACTTTTGAAAAAGCCACAGGTTTGTATCTCATTTTCTGAAATTTTTGTTGTAAGGTGGAGCTTTTTTTTTGCTATGCTGCTCTTGGCAGTCCATTGTCCATTATTCATCTGACATCAGCAAACGAAAAGTTCACAAAGATCAACAGCCTTTAGACAGCCAATCATTTAAAATGTGTCCATTGTTACTGAGCATTTTATTTTTATGTCAACAAACATCATGGCTTACTTTTTCATTTCTGTTGTTTTATTGTGAATATCCTCAGCATTTGCTTTTTCTTTCTTCCCCCTCTTCCCTGTGGTAACATACATACAAGGTAAGAGTCTAAACCTTGCCCACTCTGCAGGTCCATCTGCATAGTTGGCTTTATTTTGGACACATGTCCTGTCTACTAAACTCTGCTTTGCAGCTTCTTGTTAATTACCATATCAGAGGAAAGGACACATACTACAAATGTTCTACATTCTTTTCTATCTAACTTTGATTATGTAGTAGAATTTTTTGACTGAAAAATACTAGGGCTGTAACGTTAATGCATGCTGCTAATTTAAAAAATGAAAGCGTTCATATATATTAACGCAGATTAATCACACTCCATGAAACAAACTTGCTTACAACATGGTCACAAACAAACGAAATAAACATTAAATTGATTTTAGTACTTTTTTCTTGTTATTTTTGTGGTTTAGATCGTTTTTTCACAAAAAGGTGGACTATTTGATTTGCAATGCGACCCGTTGTCGCGGTAACTCAATGCGTCGTTGGGTTGGCAGCGACCTTGAATTGCAGCGGCAAAAGAAAGCTATATATGTGCTGAACGTCACGATAGGTTAAAGAAACCACCAGTTCAGACAGAACGGTCACCTCTTACTGCTTGTTTTTGTTCAGAAGATGAAGCAAAAAGTTTGTTTTGAAGAAGCTTGCACATATAGAACATTGTGACTGGAACTTCTTCTGAAACACCCAGCAGCCAATCAGATTAGAGTGTTCACCCAGACCATTTGAAGTGCAGAAACACAATGTTTGTTTCTTATGGCTGTATATCAGCATCTTTGTTTTCTTGGAGTAATACTACACACATGAAAGTCTTTACATTTTTTCTTATTGCACTGTTGATATGTTTTCTGCGCACAATTTACACTTCTGAGTTAACACTTTATAAATGTAATAATTTAAGACAATATAAATGAGTGGAAACTGATTAAATGATTTAACCATATTTATTTTTTTAATCGATTGACAACACTAAAAAATACAAACCTTCAAAAGACTGTTGGGGGCTTTTCTTTTTTATATATGATGAATCTGATTTAAAGTGATCTGATTTAAAGTGAAGGTAATCTGATTCTAGTTACTCTTGAAGATAAGCTACAGTGACCTTAGATGAATAACACAATTGCTTTTTCTTTTTTTTTTTACATAATACATTGTAGATCTTTACAAATATCTTCAATGTCCTGCATTTATAATCCTACAATAATAAATTTGAGTTTATCTATTGTTCAACTGTGTTGGCAAAATGCTTAGAGCACAAGAAAAGTAGCATCACACTGCTCAGTCCTAAAACATGTGTAGAGGCAGGAGGAATTCTCAGTACCTCTTCTGATTTCTTGTTGTTTTAGTTTGGTCAGAAATGCTACATAACTAATATGCATTTCTTATCTGAGCTTGAATTTACTCAAAACTCAGCAAAGACTAGATTTTTTTTTACAGAAAAAGCTTTCCTCTGACATGGTTGCCAAAACCTTTGCTGTTCCAAATCTTTTGGTCAACATCAGATGCAATGGAAAAATAATATTTGATGCCTTGCTGATTTTGTAAGCTTGACCACTTAAAAAGAATTTAACAGTCTGTCATCTTGGTCGTAGTTCATTTGAACAGTGAGAGATAGAAAATCAAGAAATCCTCTTTAAAATATTTTACATAGATTCCTTTGCATTTCATTATGGGAAACAAGTATTTGATCCCCTGGTAAATGAGTGTAACCATTCACTTTAACAACAAGTTGACATACACAGTGAGTACGGAAAGTATAACATTTTCACTCTTTGTATTACTGCAGCGAAAATCATTTAAGTTATTTTTCCCTTATTAATATACACACAGCACTGCATATTGACAAAAAAAAAACCTACATTGTTTTTGACATTTTTTGCTAATTTCAAAAAAGAAAAACTGAAATATCACATGGTCTAAGTATTCAGACCCTTTGCTCAGTATTTAGTAGCAGCACCTTTTGATGAGTCTTTTTGGGAAAGATCCAACAAGTTTTCACTCCTGGATTTGGGATCCTCTGTCATTCCTCCTTCAGATCCTCTCCAGTTCTGTCAGTTGGATGGTAAACGTTGGCGAACAGACATTTTCAGGTCTCTCCAGAGATGCTCCATTGACTTTAAGTCAGGGCTCTGGCTGGAACATTCAAGAACAGTCAGAGTTGTTGTGAAGTCACTCCTTGGTTATTTTAGCTGTGTGTTTAGGGTCATTGTCTTGCTGGAAGGTGAACCTTCAGTCAGTCTGAGGTCCTGAACACTCTGGAGAAGGTTTGGTCCGGGATATCCCTGTATTTGGCTGCATTCATTTTTCCCTCCATTGCAACCAGTTCGTCCTGTCCCTGCAGCTGTAAAACACCCACAGCATGATGCTGCCACCACCATGCTTCACTGTTGGGACTGTATTGGACAGATGATGAGCTGTGCCTGCTTTTCTCCACACATACAGCTTAGAATTAAGGCCAAAAAGTTCTATCTTGGTCTCATCAGACCAGAGAATCTTATTTCTCACCATCTTGAAGTCCTTCAGGTGTTTTTTTTTTAACAAACTCCATTCAGGCCTTCATGTTTTTTGCACTGAGGAGAGGCTTCCATCGGGCCACTCTGCCATAAAGCCCCGACTGATGGAGCGCTGCAGTGATGGTTGACTTTCTACAACTTTCTCCTGACTGCATTTCTGGATCTCAGCCACAGAGATCTTTGGGTTCTTCTTCTCTCACCAAGGCTCTTCTCCCCCGAAAGCTCAGTTTGGCTGGACGACCAGCTCTAGGAAGGGTTCTGGTCGTCCTGAACATCTTGCATTTAAGGATTATGGAGGCCACTGTGCTCTTTGGAACCTTAAGTCCAGCAGATATTTTTTGTAACCTTGGCCAGATCTGTTCCTTGACACAATTCTGTCTCTGAGCTCTTCAGGCAGTTCCTTTGACCTCATAATTCTCATTTGCTCTGACATCACTGTGAGCTGGAAGGTCTTATATAGACAGGTGTGAGGCTTTCCTAATCAAGTCCAATCAGTAGAATCAAACACAGCTGGAAAAATGAAGGTGTAGAACCATCTCAAGGATGGTCAGAAGAAATGAACAGAACCTGAGTTCAATATATGAGTGTCACAGAAAATAGTCTGAATACTTAGGACTATGTGATATTCTGTGACAATTCTGGAGTTCCCCAAGTCTCCATCCTGGGGCCACTTCTCTTTAATATCTACATGCTCCACTGGCCCAGGTTGTAAAGAACAACATTAGTTACCATAGCTACGCAGATGACACACAGATATATATTACAATGACACCAGGAGACAGAGGCCCTGTACAGGCTCTTGGTAAATGCATTGAGGACATTAATGACTGGATGTGTCTCAACTTACTTCAATTAAACATTAACAAAACTGAGGTTATCGTCTTTGGGTAAAGAGAAATGGTTGGAAGTCACTATAGAGCTTCAATGTGTTCATCTTAACACCACCAACCAGAAACGTATGTGCAGTGATGGACAAAGACTTAAGGCAGTGACAAATCAGACTACTATCAACTCAAAAACATTTCAAGGATTAAAGATCTGATGTCTAAGCAGGACCTGGAAAAACTAGTTCATGTTTTCTCTTTAGTCGACTTGACTACTGTAACAGTGTTTTCACAGGACGACCAAAAAAAAATCAATCAGGAAACTGCAGCTTATCCAGAACTCAGCTTTTCGTGTTCTCACAGGAACCAAAAAAGTAGAACCACATCAGTCCAGTTCTGAGGTCTTCCACTGGCTGCCCGTCTGCCAGAGAACAGACTTTAAGGTTATGCTACTGGTTTATAAAGCTTTGAATGGTTTATCACCAAAGTACATGACTGACCTCCTGACCCAGTATATACCAGCCAGACCTCTCCACTCATCTGGATCCAGTTTTAGTCAGTTCCTAGAGTCCAAACTAAACATGGAGAATCTGCATTCAGCTTCTATGCTCCACAGATCTGGTATAGACTTCCAGAAATAAATAGATCAGCTGGAACTGTGTATTTAAATGCAGCTTAAAGACCTACTTGTTCTCAGCTGCATTCGATTCATTTGGATTCAAAAGTTTACATCCCCACTATTTATCTGTGCTTGATTAAAATTAACTTCTTTTTAACGTTCTTTAAACTTTGACTTCATTTCTTGAAATCTTACTTTAATGATCACACCTTTGATATTTCTTTTGTTTTCTTTTCAATTCAATTCAATCCAATTTTATTTATAGCCCAATATTACAACCATAGCCGTCTCAATGGACTGATTATGAATATATTGCAAGAAGCAAAATAATTATTAACATGTAAAAGTAAACAATAGCTGGTTATAAAACAGACTAAGCTGAACAAACATCTCTGTCCTTACACCCTCCTTCGCGGTGAGAAAAAACTCATTAAAAAATCTTTTTTGGGGGGAAAAAACTAAGAAACCTCAGGGTTTCCCTCATGAAGGAAAGATCCTCAGCCCCGGACGGACACGTGATGTGCTAGAACTATTAAAGAAAAATGAGCTTAATTCAATCTATAACTACATGGTTGAATAGCAAGTATATGTCTAAACATGTCTAGATAAACAGCTACAAGTTAAGATAAAAGCTAAGTATTAAATAAACAAAGACATGTTTGAATAGTCTATCAGATGGGCTTCATCCAGTAGGAATTGTGGAAACTGCTGGGGTTGCTGGAAGAGCCGAAGGTGAGGTCACGGCCAAAGACAGGGGCAGGAAGAGCCACGGCGAGGTCACGGCCAAAGACAGGAGCGGGAAGAGCCAAAGGTGAGGTCACAGCCAAAGACAGGAGCGGGAAGAGCCAAAGGCGAGGTCACAGCCAAAGACAGGAGCGGGAAGAGCCAAAGGCGAGGTCACGGCCAAGGACAGGAGCGGGAAGAGCCAAAGGCGAGGTCACGGCCAAGGACAGGAGCGGGAAGAGCCACGGCGAGGTCACAGCAAGGACAGGAGCGGGAAGAGCCGAAGGGGAGGTCACGGCCAAGGACAGGAGCGGGAAGAGCCGAAGGCGAGGTCACGGCCAAGGACAGGAGCGGGAAGAGCCAAAGGCGAGGTCACGGCCAAAGACAGGAGCGGGAAGAGCCAAAGGCGAGGTCACGGCCAAGGACAGGAGCGGGAAGAGCCAAAGGCGAGGTCACGGCCAACGATAGGAGCGGGAAGAGCCAAAGGCGAGGTCACGGCCAAGGACAGGAGCGGGAAGAGCCGAAGGGGAGGTCACGGCCAAGGACAGGAGCGGAAGAGCCGAAGGCGAGGTCACGGCCAAGGACAGGAGCGGGAAGAGCCGAAGGCGAGGTCACGGCCAAGGACAGGAGCGGGAAGAGCCAAAGGCGAGGTCACGGCCAAAGACAGGAGCGGGAAGAGCCAAAGGCGAGGTCACGGCCAAGGACAGGAGCGGGAAGAGCCAAAGGCGAGGTCACGGCCAACGATAGGAGCGGGAAGAGCCAAAGGCGAGGTCACGGCCAAGGACAGGAGCGGGAAGAGCCAAAGGCGAGGTCACGGCCAAGGACAGGAGCGGGAAGAGCCAAAGGCGAGGTCACGGCCAAGGACCGGAGCACAGACGATCCACCTGGAATCAGAAATCTCTCCCAGTCCCCCGTATGGTGTGGGAAAGAGGGACAACATGTGAATGGCACTGCACCATGTTGTATGTAAAGCACTTTGAATTGTCTTTGTACACAAAATGTGAAGACAAATAATCTTTCCTTGCCTTTCACGAATAAGGGAGATGTGCAGAGTTGTGGAAACTACAGAGGAATAAAGCTGATGAACCAAACAATTAAGTTATGGGAAATTGTAGCTGAAGCTAGAGTAAGAGCAAAAGTGAACATTTGTGAGCAGCTGTTTGATTTCGTGCCAAGAAAGAGCTCTACGGATGTAATCTTTGCTTTGAGGATGCTGATGGACAAGATCACTGGGAGGTACACTGTGTCTTTATAGATCTGAAGAAAGTTTATGACAGAGAGGAACTGTGGTTTTGTATGAAGAAGTCTGGAGTGACAGAGAAGTATGTTAGAGCAGAACATGTATGAGGGCTGGAAGACAGTGGTGAGGTGTGCTGTAGGGGTGACAGGAGTTCAAGGTGGAGGTGGGATTATATCAGAGATCAGCTCTGAACTCCTTCCTGTTTGCAATGGTGATGGACAGGCTGACAGATGAGGTTAGACAGGAACCAGCAAGGACTGTCATGTTTGCAGACGATATTGTGATTTGCAGAGAGAGTAGGGAAGAGGTGGAAGAGAAGCTAGAGAGGTTAAGGTTTGACCTGGAAAGGAGAGGAATGAAGGGTAACTGCAGCAAGTTCATGTGTGTGAATGAGAGGGACCCAAGTGGAAGAGTGAGGTTACAGGGATAAGAGAGAAAGGAGGATTTGAAGTATCTATGGTCAACAGTCCAGAGGAATGGAGAATCTGGAAAAGAAGTGAAGAAGTGAGTGCAGGCAGGTTGGAATGGGTGGAGAAAGGTGTCAGGTGTGATGTGTGATAGAAGAGTTTCAGCTCAAATTAAAGGAAAGGTGAACAAAACTGTGGTGAGAGCAGCCATGATGTTCAGTCTAGAGACAGAGGTACTGAGGAAAAGACAGGAAGCAAAACTGGAGGTAAGAGATGAAGATGCTGAGGTTCTCTTTGGGAATGACCAGGATGGATAGGATCAGGAACGACCCCGGGTCTCAGGATCAACAGTCTAAGCAAAGAAGCCCAGACTTCCCTCTCTCCGGCCACTTCCTCCAGCTCCTCCGGGGGGCTCCCAGGCCAGCCAAGAGACATAGTTTCTCCAGCGTGTCCGGGGTTCCCCGGGGTCTCCACCCAGTGGGACATGCCCGGAACTCCTCCATAGGGAGGTGTCCAGAGGGCATCCAAACCAAATGCCCGAGCCACCTCAACTGGCTCCTCTCAATGTGGAGACACCAGGAGACTGTGGGAACTCTTCCCAGGTAACCGAGCTTCTCACCCTATCTCTAAGGGCATGCCCCGCCCACACTTGGCGGCTAAGCGGAGGGCTCACGAGTAAGCCCACCCCAGCCCGCCACCTCTCACCACGTGCAACTCCAGAATGGTAGAGAGTCCAACCCCTCTCGAGAGACTGAGTTTCAGAGCCCAGACTGTGCGTTAGAGGTGAGCCCAACTATATCTAGCCGGTACCTCTCAACCCTCGCACAAGCTCAGGCTCTTCCCTCCCAGAGAGGTGACAATCCATGTCACAAAAGCCAAGTTCCATGACCGGGGTTTAGGCCGCTGAGACACTCCCCTTTGACTGCTTCACAAACCACATTGCTTTCCTTCTGAGCTCTCCTGGAGGATGTGGGCCCACTGGGGAGTGATCCCACGTCGATCCTTTGGGTTTTACCTGACTAGAACTTGAAGGAGGAGCCCCAGCCATCAGGCGGTTGCCTGCGAGCTCCAACCCCAGGCCTGGCTCCAGGGTGAGGCCTCGGTAATGCCAATGCGGGCGACGTAAGTGAATCTTTGATGGTCTTTCTCATGAAGGAATTTGTGAACCACAGTCACCAAGAAAATTATTGGTAGTATTTTACACCGCAATGGTTTAACATGTTGCAGTTCTCACATAGTCCTCCTGCTTAAGAAGACACATGCAGACCCGCCAGAAGTTTGCCAATGAACACCTTTATTAACACCTTTACACGAAAATGGAACTCTTTGGCTTCAACTCAACCAGTCAGGGTTGAGGAAGAGAAATGCTGTCTATGACTCCAAGAACATCATCCCCACTGTCAAGCATGGAGGTGGAAACATTGTGGTTTGGGGAGGTTTTTCTGCTCAGAGCTACTTCACCGTGTGGATGGGCGGAGCCATGTACCGTCAAATCCTGAGTGACAACCTCTTTCCCTCCACAAGGAGGCTTAAATTGGGTCATGGATGGGTCTTCCAGCTGAATAATGACCCAAAACATACAGCCAAGGTTGAAGAAGCAGCAGATCAAGGTCATGGAGTGGTCCAGCCCGTATCTGGACCTCATTCCTGCAGAAAACCTATGGAAGGAGCTGAAGCTCAGGGTTGACGAGCGTCAGCTGCAAAATCTTAATGATTTAGACATAATTTGCAAAGATAAGTGGACTGAACTCCTCCTGACACTGTCAGTGCAAAAACCTGCTTACCAACTATAAGTACTATCTGACCTCTGTGCTGATAAAAATGGTTTTGAAAAAAGGGAATTCTCTCAATAAAGTAAAAAGGCATAGATATCAATTCTTAAATGATTTTACCATTAGGATGTCAGAACTTTATTACTTTTTAATGTATTTAAAACTTTAAAATCAGCAAGGAATCATATTTTCTTCACAGTATATGAATGTCTTCTTCTCACAAAGGGGAAAAAATCTCACCCTTTAAAAAAATCTCCTTTGCTATTCAATATTGCTTACACCCTTTATATTTTATGAGTCTGCAAGTCAACCATTGTACTTAAAAGAGGACTGGACTAAGTGACCACTCTCCCTTTCAAATAGGAAGTTCCTGCTGGCTCGAAGAAGCCAAACTCCAATAGACTCCTATAATAAAACTTGGTAACACTTTATAAAAACTACCCGAACAAATCATTAACAAACTGTTAGTTATTGAGTTATAAATGACTTGTTAAAGAACAGTCAACAATTTAAGGGATTATAAATGTAGGGTTAGGGTTAGTCGGAAACATTCCTGATTTACTAAATTAATTAGAAAAGCTACAGCTTAAAAAACTAAAGTCCCAGTAACATGTAAACAATATTAACGGATTCTTTACAAATCATTTGTAAGTAATTTAGAAACAACTTTTTCACGATATATTGCTAATTAATAAGGTGCAGTTGGAAGTTGGAAGTCTGTTATAATAAAAAACTTCATAGGCCACTTTTAGTTTTAATTTCATTTTTTACTGTGCCACAATCTCACAAATTTAAATGAAAATGCCTCAAAATTAGGCTTTTCATAGCTATTATTAGGATTCAAATCGATTATTACATTTAATAATTACTGGTCACGAATAATTAATCGCACAAAAAAAATAATCGCATGACAGCACTGATGTTTATATAAAATATGGCTACATGTCTAATTATATATTAGATTGATTTATCTAGTTAATAGTTATATAATGATTGTAAACATTATATAATCCCATAGGAGAGTAAATGGCTATTACTCATTTATTCTATTAGTCAGAAAAAAGGTTCTTGCTCTACAACCTAAACCTCTTCCTTGTCCAATTTTTAAAATCTGATTCCTCATTTGATTTTTTTTAACCTTTTTTTTTTCTCCCATTTTTCCGCTTCCAGCTCCTACAGCACAAGTTTTGGGCCACTTTGTAATTGGCTGGTCTTAAGTACACTTGCATGAGTGTGCGCATGTGCGTGCACAAGTGTTTATTTCTTATTAACTTTTTTTTCCTTCCTCACAGCAGCCAAGAGTCTTCTGACCAAAAAGCCAGACAGTGTCAAAGTAAGTCCATCAGCGTTTCACTTTTGTTTTCTGTACTGTTCTTCTCATATCTATAACTGCAGTTACATTTTTTATGTTAATTTGTCAGCTCAAGCTTTCTTCTTGAACAATTAAATCATGCTTGAGTTTGTGTGGAAAGCTTTGATTTCCAGGAAGGTTGTGGCCTACTTACAGCACGGAGAGCAGTTAATCCAAAGTGTTGTCAATATGGTTGATCTCTCATCCCATTCTTCGTCATGTAAAGCTGGATCAGCTCTCAGAGAGGACTCTTCACCAGTCTCTCTGCTGTACAGTGGGGCAAGAAAGTATTCAGTCAGCCACCAGTTGTGCAAGTTCTCCAACTTAAAAAGATGAGAAAGGCCTGTAATTTATATCGTAGGTATACCTCAACTATAAGAGACAAAATGGGGAAAAAATCAAAAAAATCACATCGTCTGATTTTTAAAGAATTTGTTTGTAAATTATGGTTGAACTCAATTCTTTGTCATAAAGCGTTTGTTGACAGCAGTCGAACATTTTCTGTAGTCTTCAGAAGGTTTTCACAAACTGTTGCTGGTATTTTGACCCATTCCTCCATGCGGATCTCCTCTAGGGCAGTGAGCTTTTGGCTGACTAAAGACATTTTTTGCCTCACTGTATGTTTAGATGAATAGCTGGCAGCATGTTTCAAATGCTGCTCTGACACACCCTTTACTTTGACAGTCATTAAAGGCAGCTGGGTAGGATAGAAAACAAGTGGGATGGTGTAAGGTCCAGGGTTGGGAACAACTTGGCATTAGAATAAACCATTAGAACCATTGGAATTGAAACACCGGTGTTTATACTTGTACACTCCTGACATCCAGGATTCTTCTGAAGTAGCTTAAAGTGCCATGGTGCATGGGGAATATCTTTTATCAAATTTGAACATCAGCAGGACTTTGCTGTTTTCCATCTGTTAATAATGCAGTGCTTCAAACGTTTGCTGTGATGGGACTCCTTTGCTCTGCCTTGACATCACACTTTCAAAGTTCTCATCTTAGTTGAACAGGGTTCAGGTTGCACAAAGCTGTACTAAGCAGACTAATTCTGGTTGTAATCTGCTTCATACTCTGATGTAGTTCATTTTAATTTGGCTTCAGGGTAGAATGAGGGGTGTGGGACATTTCAATTCACAAATAAGATCAATGTTTAACTGATATAAACTGCAATTCTTACTATTTAAATCTTATGTTTGAACAGTTGCTAGATTCATTCATTTTCTATACCGTTTTTGTCTCTTTTGGGGTCACAGGGCTGCTGGAGCCTAACTTGGCCACTTATGGGTGAAGGCAGGGGACACCCCTGGACAGGTCGCCAGTCTGTCACAGGGGCCACAATCACACACCCACACACACTCACATCCACACCTAAGGTTCATTGGTCACCTATGGAGTGACCATTGAACCTATGAAGCATGTTTTTGGACGGTGGGAGGAAGCCGGAGTCCCCGGAGAAAACCCACACATGCACGGGGAGAACATGCAAACTCCACACAGAAAGGTCCCCCATTGGTGACACTGTTTCAAGCCCCCCAGCCAGGACTTGAACCACGAACCTTCTTGCTGTGAGGCAAGAGCGCTAACCACTGCATCACCGTGCAGCTCCTTTTTACTGCATGTGTGAAAATGAAAATGTGAATAAATATTCACCATTATTTATACCTTTAGAACAGAATATCAGAATCAACAAGCCATAACCTAAAAAACTAAGATATTCATCACTTTAAACAATGTCACACTCAAAAGCTTTTCTGTCAACGTCCTGATGAACTTCAGTAATGAACAAAACATAAGCGCCACTGTTGCTTAGGATCGTTTGAGAACAAATCCTGAAAATGTTCTCCACTGTTTTACATCCGCAAGGATTAGCTGACGACAGTTCAAGTAGATCAATGACAAGAAGACACAGCAACACAAATGTAACAATAGAAGACACTCACAGTCCTTTCATGGAAACTGACAGCCGTCTTTCCAACAGAAAAGTGGTTTACAAACAGACTTTTTTCATTTTTAGTGGTAAAACCAAACAACCCTGAACTTCTGGTGAACTTCTTGCAGACACAATCTGATTCAGCTTCTCCACCATGCTAGCAGACGGTCGAGTGACTTCCCATAACTGATCACATTTTGGTCATATTTTCAAATTAAAATTAGAAAAAAATATCTAATTGGATATTTTGTATATAATGATATACATGATGTCAAATGTCTAACATCAAGTAATATGATCAGTCTTGACTAAATTTAAGACAATCGTTTTTACAAGGCTTATTTCTGCAAAAATGTGTTTTATTTTTGATTACAGTAGTGCTTACAGATTACAGTTTACTGTTTGTCTGGCTTATTTACTTAGAGATCCAACATTATTCTGAAAATTTGGAGCAATAATTACATTGCCTGAAGTGATTGTTTTTAATATGCTCAACTATATTTAGAAAGATTGTGATGTGGTTATCACAGGCATGACTGATATTTGCAGTCGATTTTTCTGGAACAGATGCAGATATCGGAAGCTTTGGATACTCGTTACAGCTCCATGTGGGACCTCCTTTGGAGCCTATAGCTTAACTTGGCAAATCATGAACTAATGGCATTAGATATGCTTCATGATTTAATGGACACATTTTTCTTGGTCCAAAAGAGTTATTTCTGTTTCAAACTCTGTGAAAATGTATGCAGGCATCAATCCCTGGATATGAATGTTATCTTCAGCTCTGCTTGTTCTTAGGTTGTAAACAGCACTTATTTGACAAAAAGCCACATTTACATGCAACCGTTTTTCAAAAGACCGATTTAGAGCTTTTTGAAAGGATGTTGTGCCACTAAAGGATAAATGCTTAATGTCTTTTTAGACTGACTGCAAATTCTGAGAAAGTGTTGCACTCTTCCCTCCTTAGCAGCTGTGCTTGCTCACGAAGCTGGTCTGTCTGTCTACATGTCTGTCCACCGTTTCCCTCCAGATCAACAACAAGGCTAATGTGGTCAACAGCTCCAAAGAGCCTGTCCCCCCTCCTTCTCTGGTACACTGTCTGCTTGCCTTACTGGCTTTGGCTGTTTGCATGACCGGCTGTCTAAATCAGGGATGTCAAACTCAAGTCCTCCTGGTGGTTTTCCAGAAATCCTGCTGAATTTGCTGCTGAATACCTGGATCAGATGTGTTTAGCCAATAAAAAGCTTCAATGACAGCTCGGTTGGAAAACATGTAGGACACCGGCCCTGGAGACCTGGAGTTTGACGCCCCTGCTCTAAATCTTCATCTGCCCATACCTGCAGTCACATTCCTCCTCATCTTGTTAAACTCTTGCTCACCATATTTCATGTTTACATAACTAGCAAAACTTTCAAAATGCTTCAAACTTCAAAAGTAACTTCTGGGTGCGTTCACACTGGAAAAATCCTTTGTTCTGGACCGGGATCGCTTAACCCTGTAAAGCCTGAACCCTTAAATATGTGACAGAAAATTCAAATTCTTTGGATTTGGATCCTTATAGGTTCCTCTGAATAAACAAGCAAAAACCTATGGTTTTCTTTTTTGTATTTCCATTCCATTGCTCTTGCGGAGGGCTGACAGACTCATGTATCAACTATGATGACAGTGACTCATTTAATATAAAAAATAAAAAAGTTAAACTCCAAATTTTAATCAATAACTTTGCCTGGTGCAGCGCTCCTCCTTTCTTGAAGCTGCCGCTGTCAAAGCTAGGTCGATGTTGCTGCTGTTCGTGCTTCTTTACTACCTTAAGGATGAAAAAGCAGCAGAACAAGCCCTCAGGCACAGCTTTAAGGTCAAAAAAAGGAAGAAACAGGAGAAAAACTGGCTCAAAGCAGAGGTTTGTCATTTCGGTCGAAGAATGCATTTTTGATGTGACAATCTAGTTTTTTTTTCCTATCTTTAAACCTTTAACATCTAAGATCTTTAAACCTTTCACACTGGAGATGTCTCTTTTAAAACCTACCATGCTACTCATTGGAATGGGCTCCGTGCATGACCTACTTCCACGTTCGGCCCTTGCCCGCTCAATCATCTCCGGTTTTGTTGTTTACATGGAAATAGCGGAGTATTTGGAGTTAACAAGATGTCTTTTGGAGCTACTCAGTCACTATGAATGATGTTAAGCACATTGTTTGTCTTTCTAGCAAAACACCCCAAAATAAAAGGCAAAAAGGATTTAAATTGTGTGTGTCATCCTGCATAGCAACCTTTGAAGGCTGATATTGAACAACCAGCTCAAAAACTGGTGGAAATTCATGTTGGCGACACGTAAATCGTGAAGCCAGTATACAGATTGCTGGATTGTATTTTAAGTAGCTCCAAGAGTAAATGTTGTTACTGGTCGTTTGTAATTGTGTGTTTGCTGAAAGCAGAGTATGTTGTTGTAACTCTTTATTATATTTTATTATTCTTCTTATTATATTTTATTCCATAAAACTTTTGGCATACTTCTCCTACAATTTTGAAGATATTAAAATGATGTCTACTATAGCTTGTAAAGCTTCATTAGGAATAGTGTGCTTTTGATTTTGGTAGCAATTGGAATTATGAATGATTTGATATAAATATTTTTATGAAAAATGATCTCCATAGGAAATGAATGGAACATTTTTTGAAGGCTTATATCTCGAAAAGTACTGAAAATAATGCTACAAGATTTTCTGACATTGAACTTCCTGTGTTGGTTTTTGTTTTGTAATAATTGTGGTTCTATAGCACCACCGGGTCTCATTTGGGCTTGGGCCTCACGTACCATTAGTCACAGGGGAAAGCTTTTTTTCCCCCTGGATTGCTTGAATGCTACAAAAACGTTTTCCCTATGGACCGCCCACTTCTGTCTAACTAGATTTTCTGCCATTTTGGATGTTTTGAAAAAGACTTTTTTTGAACATACCTCACTGAAACTTTACCAAAGTGTGTACATACCCTATTTGGAGCATCCTAATTCCAATGGTAACACTTATTTTGTGCAGGGCGTACAGTTTTCGTAAAATGCGCAATACAAATCAGTAGGGGGTGCCAGTGAACTTTACAATGCTACAAGTCTTTCTCATTTTATCGGATCCTCACCAAAATTGTTATTAAAACATCTTTAGTGCCTAATCAGTACTATGCCTAATGCTATGAAACTTAGTGAGCATATTTACCATAACCGTAAACCTTACCTTTCCTCCAGGTCCATGCGGCCAAATAAACAAGTTCAGCGCTGGCTGAACGAGAAGATACGTTATAATAGTCACTTTCATTTGAGCTAAAGCTCATTAGTATAAAGACATATCTAATGATTTATCTTTATGATCTGTTAGTTGTGTCTGACAGGTGAGGTGACGGTTCGAGCACGCTGCTGCCGCATGAAGAAGGCAGAGGCTGGGAGTAGAACCAGCAGTCTGAAAGTCTCTTCAAAGTCTGGTTAAAAGCTCAAAGTTCCGTTGAACAGATTTCAAATGTTCAAATGTCACTACATTTCATCATGTGATCAGAATGAACATGGTAGCATTTAGCGAGTTCTGGGTATTTGGTGTTTTAGGAAGGAAAACTTTTTGGATGTCTGCAGCTCCACGCTCATCAGGGGATACAGAGAACACGCTGACAGCTATAGCATAGGCATAATTTAAATATGGGCGGCTAACAACAAAATCCTGCCTTGGATGCACTTAAAATAAGTGCAGCAAAGCAGCAACTTGCGTCTTTGCTGCACGTAGGCAACGTTGGCCAGTTGGACAGTAACTATTTTTATGAGGTTATTTACATACCCATGATGACCAAAAAAACCCTCTAAATAACTACAGCTGAGCTGAAGTGCCTGTCGTCTGGCGTGGAAAAATACTCGTCTGGTGTGATTTGCAAGTGAATGCGGCATTTATTTCGTTGGCGCTTCTGCGCCCAGTGTGAACCAGGGGTTACTCAGCAAAATAATGGGCTAGAAACATGCTTTTCTTTTCAAGATTCATATATATATATTTCTCTTAAAGATTGGGCCGGATTAAACCATCTGGCTGTTTGTTGAACACCCCTGATTTAAAGTATGTTTAAATTTCTCGATTGTTCTTTTATACAACAAAAAAGCCCCAAGGACTAAACATGATTGAGAGCCCAGGCTGTTTGCACACCTCTTGGTTGCATAAAGGCTTTGCTGAACAGATGACAATCACCTCTGTTGATGATGGCAGCCACCACAAGTTTTAAGACTCTGCTGCACTTTTTTAATTACAAGGCCCCTCCTGTTCATAGTTTTCTATGGAGGATCGACATCTTTGCTACATGTTTAATGGTAAATCGAACCCTGCAGTGTTTTCAAATGCTGCTGATTTCCCACACGCTTGCTCTTCCACTTATACGTGATACAGATCATTAAGAAAATAGCAGATTTATTTTCCAAATCAAACAATTGTGCATGTTATACATAACACCACATACAGTGGGTACAGAAAGTATTCAGACCCCCTTAAAGTTTTCCCTCTTTGTTATATTGCAGCCATTTGCTAAAATCATTTCAGTTCATTTTTTTCCTCATTAATGTCCACACAGCCCCACATATTAACAAAAACAGATTTATTGAAAAGGAAAAACTGAAATATTATATGGTCCTAAGTATTCAGAGCCTTTGCTGTGACACTCATATATTGAACTCAGGTTCTGTCCATTTCTTCAATATAACTGCAATATAACAAAGAGGGAAAATTGAAGGGGGTCTGAAAACTTTGCGTACACCGTATATCTTCCAATAATGGCCGGTCTCTAACAGACGCTGGTCTCTAATAAAAGCCGGGTCTACCAGGTGTTAGTTGTTTTAGACGCCGGGCTCCTTTAAGACCCCCCACCCCTGCGCCGCGTACTCATTCAGGCAGAGGGTGGGGGCTGGGTCTCTGTGGCATCATGTTGTGAGCCAGTGCAGCATGGCCCATTCCATGTTTTAAATGCTTTTTGTGGTGGAATATACCAAAGAACATTCTGGTGAGGAATCTGCATCACATCTGGGATGAATCCTAAACATGGATTACTGAGCAAAGGAAAAGTTGCGCGTTTCTCCATCTTGATCGGCATGAAGGCGAAACTGGTTTTTGATATGGAGATTGAAGTTCACAGCCAGTGTGAATCAGAACAGAATAAAATGTTCTTATAATTTCAATAAATGCTGAAATGTTTGTCTGTTATTTAATATTTAATATTTATCTGCATTTTGTGATCAAAGTCCCCCCCAGAATGAACCCATTAACCATCACCATTCTGTGTGATGGAATAGACCCCAGTCTCTAATAGAAGCTGGTCTCTAATAAACGCCGGGTTGGTCGACATTTTTTTAAATAACTGCCCCTGCTACTATTGGAAGATAGGCGATAAATTCCCAGCTTACCCGCTTTCATTCTGGTGGCTATAGTCCTTGCCTGAATCATGTTCATCCATCCATGGATTTTACAAATCCACTGAATCCCTTTGGAGTGACTCTGTTACACTCTGGGTGGTTCTCCAGTGCGTAGCAGGGCCACACAGCTGCACACCCTCACATTCACAGCTAGGGATGATTTAAAAACACCATTCAACCTATGAAGCATGAAAACCCACCAGAGAAAACCCACGCATGCAGAACAACATGCAAACTACACAGGATGGACCCAGCCGGGCCTGCAGGGTGCTGTAACTGTTTTGACCACCACTGATCTTCAAATTGTTCTGCAATAAAGTTGAGCAGGAATTCTTCAGACCCTCCAGGAGTCCCTGGCAATATTTATGATTGTTGCGGTTTTAAAATGATTTTACAGCAGCTTTTGTGAAAAGTTATAACAAAAGTTGCGCAGATTTTTTTTAATAGCACCTCAAAAATGTAAATTTTGGAATAAACTTCCCATTCTTAAATTCCAACTCCTTTTTTATTGTGACACGTGCATTAGGAAAATAGCGCTCCATCAAAATGAACAATATTGTTGTGCATTCATTTAGCACAAACAGAATTAGAAACATTTGGTCCTCCCAGCTCACATTAACCCAGATATTTGTGTATTGATTTAAACATACTTTAGAGATAAATGACATCCTGCAGGGAAAAATAAACAAAAAATGCATAAATAATAGAACAGCACAAGGAGATGAAGCCTCAGATCTTCTTGTCCTCCACAAAATCTTCCTCTATTTCAAAAGCATCACTGGTGAGTCTAGTTGTGTAGAGGAAGACCAAGGCTTTGAGGAGCTGATCAGGTTCCTTCTGTCGGCAATGATCTGCTCTGTTTTGGAGGAGGTCCTCTCAGGTGTGTGTACAGTTTTGTTGTGGAGGCGGTTCTAATGGAAGAATTTCCCTGCAGACTCTACACTCAATAACAGTGAAATGGTTCCACATTTAGCTTATTCCTCCAGTCTCACTCAGTCTCTTACGTTTTTATGTTGATGTCGTTTCCTGTTGTTGCACCTGGCGCTTTTTCTTTCCCTCATACTCTGCAATGTCGTCAGCCAGTCAAAGTTGCAGTGAAGTTGTGATGAAAATGTGAAGTTGCAGGATGTGCAGGAATTTGCAGGGTTCACTTGAATTCGTGTTAAAAATTGCAATTGCAACGTTGTGAATTCCTGGAGGGATTGATTCCTCCAGAAAATGTTTATTCCTGGTCTCTTTTGTATGTATTTGGCATGTTGGGTGTGATACGTGGTTGAGCTCTTGAAAATGAACGTTTTCAGACGTGATCTCTGTTCACTGTTAGTTTAGCATGGTGTTTGTGTGAAACTCGTCTTGCAGTTGCAGCTGGTTGAAGTGTGATTGTCTGCAGTGAAACTCAACTGCTGTCATTCCATCAGTCTAACTGCTGGTCTGCAGTTGCCCATGTTCTCTTTTGCAGTTTTCCTTTCTCCTAGCAGTCTTTACCTCCTAACACATTTTCATGTTGTGACCTGGGCTTCCTCCTCCTCCTCTTCCTCCTCCTCTGCCGCTGCTCCTCTCAAACCAGGAGCCTCAATCCACTATTATCCACAACCCGCCTGATGGAAATAAGGTATACGGTTGACTCGAGGCTGGTGTCCAGCAGTAGTTTGCTGCTATTGTACCTTTAGACCTAGAGCCTGAACGTTGCAGTTTGTCTTCCGTTTGTCTTTACTAAAGCTTAAAAAAATGATGGAAACAAGGAGCTATGGATTCAACTTGTTTTCAACAGATGCATGTTTTTTCCCCAAACAAGTTGTGCAAACATTGACATTGGACATTGCTGCAATCTTATTGTAAAACTTGATAATGCGCTCACCCCAACTTTTAAAAGTGCCATTTGCAGCTGTGGAGCAATGTTGCGTGCTGCTGGAAATGCATCCAGACGTGCAGACACAAAAGCAGTCTCCACTGAAGCCATCTACATGTCTTGATGCATTTGCAGACACATAGATCTTCATGATGATGTAAAACTATGTAAAGTGGGAACACATGCATGAGTGTGTTGATGCTTCATGCTTTTTTATGCTACATGATGTGATCCATACACTACATACAGGTAGCATGTTCCTGTACAGTGAGCAAATGGATATGCCAAGAGGATCTGTGGCATTTATGTGCAAGAAGTGTTATGGCATCAAGCAGATTCCCAGTTTAATTCTGCTGCTATTGCTGATGCTATTGTCAGTCTTGCACAGAAAATCACTTTAAAGCATTTTAAGGGCTTGTCTTGCACACAAGCCCATGAGGTCGGATGTTTCTGTAAGAAAACAGTTTTATCTCTTTTTTTGTGTGTGATTTCAAGTGAATGTCGTTTAAGGAAACTACATGTTGATGTGTATGATTGGTGCACGTTGTTGAGGTTTTCAAATTTGATTCAATTCAAACCTTACAAGACGTTTATGATTTGGAACAAAACAAAAACTTTTTTCTGGTGTTAAGATTGTTCTCTTCTCACAGTGGGGATTGAAAGTTTGGGCACCCTATGTAAAATGTTCTATTATTGTGCAAAAAGAACCCAAGGGAAGATTTAAAAAGCCATCTAAAGACATCAGTTTACAGATGAGATGTCCTTTTAAAATATCAAATAAATGAGCCTTTATTTCCTTTATTTACCCTTTGAAAATAATAGAAAACAAAATTATGGCATGTGCAAAAGTTTGGACACCCTGCAGAGTTAGTACCTTGTACTGCCCCCCCTCTCCCCCTTAGTAAGTATCACAGCTTGTAAACACTTTTTTAGTAGCAGCCAAGAGTCTCTCAGTTCTTCTTTGAGGTTTCTTCATCCGTTCTTCTTTCCAAAAGTCTTCCAGTTCTGTCAGGTTTCTGGGATGTCTGTTCCTCACTGCTCTGTTCAGGTCTATCCATAGATTTTCAATGATGTTGAGGTCAGCTGATTAGGAAGTTCACTGTAAAACCTTCAGTTTCTGTCTCTTAATGTAAGACAGTGTGGATTTGGAGGTGTGTTTAGGATCATTATCATTTGGAGAAGTCATCCTCTCTTCAACTTTTTCACAGATGGCATCAAGTTAGAGTCCAACATTTGCTGAAATTTGGTGGAATCCATTCTTCTACTACTGGTGAAATGTTTCCTGTGCTGCTGGCTGCAGTACAAGCCCAAACCATGATGCATCCACCTCCATGCTTAACAGTTGGACAGAGGTTCTTTTCATGAAACTCTGGACTCTTTCTTCTCCAAAAAGTTCCATCTGAACCGGGTCGGTCCACAGACCTTGTTTCTAAAATGCATCAGGCTTGTTTCTATGTTCATTTGTGAACTTCAAAGGTTGAATTTTGTGGTGAGGACGTAGAAGAGGTTTTCTTCTGATGACTCTTCCATGAAGATCATATTTGTACAAGTATCTCCTGACAGTAGAACAGTGCAGCACAACTCCAGAGTCTGCAGGTCTTTCTGGAGGGAAGCTGCAGTCAAACGTGGGTTTTTCTTGCTTTTCTCACAATCCTGTGAGCTGCTGTGTCTCAGATGTTTCTTGTTCTTCCAGATTTTGCTTTAACTTCCACTGTTCCTGTTGACTGTCATGTCTTAATGACATTCTGAACAGAGGATATCAGCATCTGAAAGGCTTTGCTGTCTTCTTCTGCTTTGTGAGCATCAACTATTTTCAGTTTCATTGTTCTGGACAGCTGCTGGAAGAACCCATGATGCTGATTGTTGGTCATGTCTGAGCTTTTCCAAAGTGGTGGAGCATACTATGAATTCTGCAGGGTGCCCAAACTTTTGTACACCCCATTATTTTCTCCTATACTGTGAGGGTAAATGTTATAAATAAAGCCTATTTTTTTAAACATATTTAAAGAAGATCTTATCTGTAATTGATGCCTCTTTTCTTGGGTTCTTTATGCACAATAAAAAAACATTTTTTGAGTGAGCTCGTTTTAAAAAATTATCTAAATGATAATGCAGAGTCAGAGAAAGTAGAAGCTGATCTTTCTGTTGTATTTTTTTTCAATATATAATCCTTGTCCTTCATAGTGATGACATTTCCTGAAGTGTGGGGCATCTCTGGTTGTTGAGCGCCTGGTGTCCCTGCTTTCTTTGCTTTGTTTCACTCATGTCTCTTGTTTCTGCAGGAGTCCAGTGAGAGCACAAACACCACCATCGAAGATGAGGATGTGAGAGGTAGGAAGCTGCAGCCTTTCAAAGTCACTGTCCTGCTGGAAAAAATCTACTCTCCCTACATTCAAAAATGACCATTGATACTTTGCCTTCTTTTGGGGTCAGTGATATTTGCTAATTCATTTTTTAATGTTGAGGGACGTGGGCGGGTTTTACTAACTGGTGTGACTAGCAGTCTTCCATAGTGACATACATTGTGAGGCCATGCAAGTAAATAATGACACGTGGCTTTGCAGATGCAGTAAAATTAGTATAAAATGCTTCATTTTAGTCAGAACTTGAAAGGAACAAAACTCTAATCGTCACAAAACTAAGACCCAGGCCGTGGTATTAATGTTTCTGTGCAAAGTACAACAGATAAACGGCATTTCAAACTTTTCTATAAATAATTACGTTGTTGTATGAGAAACACAATGCATAGCTGATGCATGGTTGTGATTTTATTCAAATCCACACTGACTGAGATTTACTCAAACTGTTGGACTCCTCGGCTTGTGTTTAAACAGGTCAGTGGGATGCCAACATTGCTACAGTTGGTGTCTTTTCCTCCACTTAAGAGTATGCTAACCAGAAGGGTATCTGGTCTGATCTAAGGTTGAACGCTCATGCGAATACCAAGCTCATGTCTTACAGAATGATTCTGTGGATTGCAACTAAATTTGAGGTTTGTGTAAATAATAAATGGTGTTTTTGTTACAATAATGTTCCTGGTAAAAAGCAATAGTGAATAAATGAATCTGTCTTCTACTTGCAGCCAGTGTCATTGTTTATTCATATGATTGATATTAGTTCTCTAACTGCACCCCAGGGCGACCTGTGCTGCTCTGTTGGTGGTGTTGAAAAAATACCATTTGTACTACTTGTGGAAATCACTCTTCCCATTTTAGTTAGAATACCGTCAGTTTTTCCAGGTTAATTTATTGTCAATAAGAATTCCTGCAAGTTTCATTTAATTTACTTGCTAGTTTTGGATTTATACTTACAGCACATTTAGAGACAAAAACCATGCACTTTGTTTTCTTTAGTTCTTTAAAAACTAGCTCATTATGCTCAAGCCATTGAACTGCGTGCTGTTATTCCCCATCTGTTATTATGTTAACAGATGAATAAATGGTTAAATCATCAACTTACATAATGACTTTAGATTCATTTAAAGTCAAAGGAGCTTCGTTTGTAAAAAACCTATCAAGTAATGGTCCAAGACAACTCTCTGGAAGTACACCATGTGTTACACTTGTTGCATCAGAACAACAACCATTAAAAAAGACATTTTGTGTTCTGTTACTCGAGTAACTCTCAATCCAAGACGGAGCTGATTTTCAAATCCTTAACCTTCAAGCTTTTTTAATAACAAATTACGACATCAAATGCAGCAGAGAAATCAAGCATTACTGTTCTGATATTCATTTTATCTTCTATATCTTTGTACCAATCATCGGGCTGTGGTTGTTGAGTAAGCCCTTTTCCATTTCAATGGACATAAACAACAAGCCGAGCTTTGGTTACTGATGTGACACACAGCAGGTGAGGTGATCTCTGCCATCAGTTTCAGAAGTCTGTAGTCCAGATCGTCCACACCCGGTGGCGTCACTTTACATGACCTAATTTTAATTTTAACAAGTGTTGTGCTTAACGTTTTCAATTAGAATGAACACTTATGTATTTTAATGGCAACATCCATCTTTGAATGATCGTTTGTGGGAATGTTTCCCTAAGTAATTGTACCGGATCTATGACATAAGTATTTGAATAATCTGCAGTCTCTTTTGGTTTAGTTATGTTCTATAAAACACAGGGTGGTGTTCACACACTCATACAAGGTGCTGTGCCCCCAGCCAGTCGGGGCATCACCAGCCCCCAGTGTAAGTGCTGTTTCTGAATAGCTGTTAGGAAGCTGCCTTTTTCCCTCCTCCTGACTGGGATTGTAAAAAGGTGGAAACTGGGCAACACCCACAAACACCTAAATAAATATGTACTTTAGAGTCTGTAAATCTTATTCCAGTGATGTTTATGCTGTTTTTAATTTGTTCTGTATTCTATTTACTCTGTTCAAGAAGGCCTTTTAAAAGCATACAGAAAAAAAACACATCCTTTTGATATTTTCTATTGACCTGGGAGCTCATAGTTGTCATTTGTTTGTTCAAACAATGTTGGAAATAACAATTTCTAAAATAAGAATTGGTGAATGAAGCAGCAGGAAAGTGTTATTTCTGAACTGAATTACCTCTGGATTATGGCTGTTCAAATATGAAGCCGCAGCAAGAGAGCGCCCCCTTGTGATCAGAAGCTACCATGATTGTGTTCTACTGTATCCAAGAAGCTTCAACACACTGTTCTTAAACAAGCTCCAAGCTCCCTCAACTCTTTTCAAGAAACTTTAAAAAGTGTCAGCTTAATGTGATATGAGCTTGACTTTTTCAATCAAGTCTGTTATAGTAAAAGAAACTTGCAGCAGTGATATGCTGCATGTACTGTAAAGTCAGTCCTGTGAGTTTCAGCAGCATGACATTTCTGCAATTCATTAAGTGTTGAATGTGCATTGCTAACCTCAGCTGACTTATCCTGCTGAAAGTAGTTTCACGTCAAGCTGGAGGGAATTTTTCCAATGACTTCCAAAAGTGGTCCCTTTTTCGAGGTGATAGTTTGTTTATGCAGAGCAGCATAAAGCCTCTTAGAACAAGGATGCTTGTTTTTGATAAGGAGCTGACAGCAGTGTGAACAGATTCTAATGGAAGGACCATGAAAAGGTCTCATGTGGATGCGCTCTAAAGCACACAAGTTCACATTGAAATGTAATGACCTTTTAAAAGTGATACAACTGCTGTTCTTATGGATATTCAAGCGCTGGAAGCGCCGCACTAACTTAGCTGACCAGCGCCTACTGGTGATGTGGTCGAGTGGTAGTGACATCCGGAATTGGAGACGCTATCTTCCAGAGAAGAATTCGGATTGGGCCTTTGGTATGATTCCACTGTGGATTTGAACTCATGACCTTTCAGTCTCAGGGCCGATTCTCCTCTACAAGACCACTGAGCTGGTGGTTGTTGTTGGTTAAGCTCTGCCTCTTCTTACTATCATGTTTGACTTTGCATGTCTAAACCTCATTTTGTTTGTTTCTACAGCCCGCAAGCAGGAGATCATTAAAGTGACCGAGCAGTTGATTGAGGCCATCAACAATGGGGATTTTGAGGCCTACATGTTAGTCTTACCTGGTGCTTTCTGCCATGCCAACCTTATGATGCTAGTGAACAGGCTGATAAATGTGTTTCCTCTTCCAGGAAGATTTGTGATCCTGGCCTCACTTCCTTTGAGCCAGAAGCATTGGGGAACTTGGTTGAGGGTATGGATTTCCACCGCTTCTACTTTGAAAATGGTAATCTTCCTTCAGCTTTACAGTCTCAGCTGCCTATGAAACACACATCGGGTCAATGGAAGAGGCTTGCAGGACTAGAACATAAACACACAACCTTGTGTATCCAAAGGGGAGCTTCTTTGTTCCTGATGCAAACTAAGCAACAAGTTTGGGTTTTCCTGTTTTATGGCTGAAAACCTGTGAAAGATGAGAGAATAAAGTTGTCAATGTGTTGCTGAAATACATTGAGGAATTCTACTTTTAATGTGATATCTTGATCAGTGGCTCACTTGTATAAATTGAAGCTTTGGATTTTTTGTTCCCTCTAAGCTCAGAACTGCTGCCTTTCTCAATGCTCTTCAAAATTCATCTTTATCCTTCTGTATTGAACCTGGGAGAAATGCTCCGTGGTGAAGCTCTCCTGCTGCTAACTCACTTTGCATTCAGGGCTAAAACGCTGGAGGATTTTATGTTTGCTCACAAATCTTCAAATGTAACCCTGTGTTTCCTTTCCTCCACAGCCCTGTCTAAGGGGAAACTGCCTGTCCACACCATCCTCCTCAACCCCCACGTGCACCTTATTGGAGATGATGCTGCATGCATCGCCTACATCCGCTTGACACAGTACATTGACGGTAACGGCATGCCTCGCACCATGCAGTCAGAGGAGACCCGCATCTGGCACCGTCGTGACAGCAAGTGGCAGAACATCCACTTCCACCGATCTGGATCCTCCACTGTTCCCACTAAGTATGTCACTGGCCCGTGTTGTAGGCCTCAGAATTAACCCTTGAAATGTCATCATTTCAGATGGATTCAAATCTGCTAAATCTTGTGTTCCAGCTGAGGTGAAGTTCTTCAGCTTCAAACAGCCTCCAGTCAAAGGCAGTCAGCTGACCACAACCTGGAAATCCTGTTTATTTAGAGCCCCCCTCCCCCGTGTGCTGTTGGACGAAGGTTACTGTTCATGTGTAAAGAGCAACTAGAGTCAAACTTCAGAGCGAAGTCTTGACTGTTTTAGCCGTGGTGAGGATGTGTGGTGTTTAAATCAGCAGCATATTTTATGACTCAAAGGTTTGGGCTTTCTCTTTTTACTTCTGCTTTAGATAGATTTCACTCTTCTATCATATTATCATATATGATCATAATTGTAATGGGAGGTCTGTTCTTGTCTCGGTCCGCATGCACTACTGTCTCCTTTTTTCTGCTGGATGTCCACAGAAACCTAAAGACATTTTAAGCAACAAGACTCGATCCTTACTGGTTCGGAGAAGAAAGAAGTTTTCTCAAGGCCTTTCAGGGTTTTATTGTGAAAAGCAGCTGTGTTTCCTTTCATTTTCAGCTGGACTTTTTCACAGGAATGTCTTCTGTTTGTTGCCAGCAATCTCATCTTATTAGTTTTTGATTGGGTTTATAATCAATTCTTTGTCAATTTGGGTCAATAAAGTTTAGAGATGGTGAGGTTTTTTTCTTGCTTTTTATGAATTGGTCAGAATCTACATGCTTTAAAAATGAAAAATATGACTAAAAATGAGTTTTAAAAGGGAACAAACGGAGTAAAACGTCGTCTGAAGAAGCTTTCAGAAGATGAAAATGGCTGCTCAACACAAAGAAGATGAATCTGCACAAGCAGAGGAAACCAAATGTCTGGATTTGACATGTGACACATTTATTAGTGGCTCATTTTTACAAATCAGAGCTTTTGGATTTTGGGGATTTCGTTTTTTTGTTCCCTTGAAGCTCAGCGCTGCTGCTTTGGCGGATGTCTTGAAGTCATGTCAGATCAAACAGAAAATCTCTGCTCTTCTAAATTCGACTTTATGAGATTTGCACGGGTGGAGTGGACCTGTTGGGATGCCTTTAGTCACAAGGACCAAGATAAAGTAGTGCTTCATTTTGATGTACATTTTTCACAAATGCTATTTAGTTCAGTTCAGACATAAGCTTGTTTTCTTTTGGTGTTGTACTAATATTTGGTGTTCATTTGTTCACTTGTTTTTAGAAGCATCCATATCTTAGAAACGTGACATTTTTCTGTTCTTTTTGCTACCACTGCCAGCTAGATTTGCTGGGATTTTCTACAGTTCAGACAGAAAGAACAGCAACATTTCCTGGTGCGTTGGTGTCTGATGGAAGAATCTGAAGTGTGGCAGTAGTTCTAAGGCTGTTCAACGAGGCCAGAATTTTCATACAGTAAAGGGACAACGATGTGAATTTCTTTTTTACGTTTTCTTTTGTGATGTTGGTGCTTGTCTCTCCTTTTATTCTTGAGTCCTCCCACACATTAGCCAGTGTTTTCTTGCAGCATGTTGATCACATTCCAAATCATCAAGGATGCAGGAGTTCACGCCTCAGCTTCAGTCCAGATGACTAAGCACCAGATATCATCTTTGTTCTTGTTTTCTCTTACACTGCAACTTAGTTTTGTTTTCACAAGAAGCTTCAAGTGTTTTTCTTCAAGCTTAACAACGCATTACATCTTAGAGTGGAAAAATGAATTTCAGTGTTAAATTTGGGGGTAAAGTTGCGTTTTCAACGGAATTGTGTCGTCTACTTCAATTTTTCATTTGATTTGACTATTTGAGAAGAATTTGAAAACGTATACTTTGTCTAATCATGTTTTTTTTCTCCACCATCCCCTAAGACAAGATTTAATGATGGGACAAGCTCAGTGTACATCAAACGAAGTCCTGAATAAAATGTGTGATCTAAACCAAATGTTCAAATGTGTTTTTACTTGAAATTGTAAAAAGTTTAGGTCATCGGTGACTGAAGGTTCAGTGTTCCCATCATACACCAAAGCCCAGAGAATCATTTAGGCTGAATCTGAATTCCTCTGCTACCCCTCCATCTGTAGGGGCATTTGTAGAGGACGAGGTTTTCTTAAGGGGAACGTATAGCGACGTTTGTCAGTGTAGGCCTCAGCCACGCGGGTGTTCTGTGTCACGCGGCGCTGCAGAGCGGAAACCCATTTCTTCAAGTGGGTGTGCTCTGCAGCACACACGTTTAGACTGAAGTATTATGTGTTTTCAGCTACGCACTTATGCAGATGACCAGCAAAGAATGACTTCAGTAAGTAGTAATGTCGTCCGAATTCAAAGAAACAATTTTTCCAAAACTCTCCGTTTGGAGAGCTAAATGTAGGGGCAGGAAGAAGCCGTGAGCTGCAGGAAGAATTCGGATTCAGCCTTTGTCTCCAAAGCCTCATTATGTCTGCCTGAACTTGAGTTTGCTGCTGAGGAAGAACACTACAGCTTATTGGATTTAGCAGAAAATCAGACTGAAGTACAGTTGTTTTATTGCCAATTGATCCTGAACGGGCAGCAGTGGTTACTGATTAGAATATAGGCTACCAGAAACTTTTTTAGGTAACAGTGGATCCTGTGAGAATCCTGTAAATATGCGCCTCTATTGGCATTATTGTCATGGACGCCTTCAACAAAGAACCGTGTCACTTTCATTAGACACACGTACAGTTTTATTGTTCATTTACACATAGCAGCTGCTATTCCTCGGTTGCATTTTGGGTTTATTTTTTACTGAATTGATCAAATCCAACATGCTCACATAGATATTTGCACTGTTAATATGCAAGGATATTTTTGAGTGCCTGCCAGTCATACCAATACTGTCTGTCAGATGTCGGATTTCAATGTTTTTTTTAATTAGATCATGCTCAAAAGGAAATGGCGATCAGAAAACATGGTGAACACCAAACACTTCATCACAGCCAGCTTTCAGAAACAGCTGAACTGTAACTGAGTAGGAAGAAATGTCGCCTCATTTGTTCTTTAGACTTTACAGCACATTCAACCATTCCCAAAGCTTCCTCAGCTGGACCGTACAGGGGTCACAGACTGCTGGAAATAAGGGATGTGAATTATAATAGTTTCCTGTGCTTGAAAGTGCAGAAGACTTGAGTTCAACATTGACATTAAAGTGGAAAAATCCAAAGAAGGTTTATATTTTATTTGATGTCAACAAATACTGTGAGAACACCAAACCCAACCACAGGCTGCAGGTCCAACTAGAAGTGTTCTACTAGAAAGAAGTGTAGTTCAAAAACAGCTAACCTAAACAGACACCTTAACCTTGTATAATAATCACCCATAACAACATTTCAGTCTGAATATGTGAAAAAACAAAGCTGCACGCAGTGTTAAAATCCCTCACCTGCACTCAGGAGACATCATTTCAAGTATGAACTACTTCATTACATCAAAAGTTAGATCTGGTTTCTCAGGAGGCTTGGGGTGAAATGGGGAAATGACTTGTTCCGGATCAAGTCCTAAACCTTGCGTTTGATCTGTATTCAGACTGGGATCTACTGGAGATTTCTGTTCCGGACCAAAGCTTATAAACAAAACCAGGGGGCTTAAGATCTCTTCAGTCATTGGCCAGCAGTTATGGGGGCGGGTCAAAACAAAAAGTGAAAGATGGAGGTGCTGCACTTTGTTCTTTTACTAACATTTATTATTTAAGGGACCAATTTTGAACATCTGTATGAAGGCCAGGTTCAACACCTTTTACTGCTACTTTGTTCCGGTGGAGGCTTGCTGCAAGGCGGTTACTGAGGACACTACGGCTACAAAGTACAGAGATAAGTGTTTGCAACATATAGATTGTTGGTAAAAATCTGTGAGAAGCAATGTGCATCACATTAAAAGTTGTTTAAATGAGCCTGCATTCATCCGGCCACATTTTAATAAGTTGCTGTTGCGTCGCTGCTCCACGTTTGTCCACTAATGACTGGCTATGGAGGCTGTTTTGGTTCAGTTGTTCCAGTCCCAGCACGGACCGTATTCAGACTGAGGAATTTCAGAGCAAACGGAAGTTCAGTCCGATTGGACACAAACCGAGAACACCTCAAAAGACGGAGCCGAGAGCGCTTCCTGTTCCCGGACCAGGGCTCGCTCGGGTGTATTCAGACTGAAACTGTGTTCCAGATTATATGGGGAAACAAACTGATAGACTTTAAGCGAACCAAAGGTGTCCAGTCTGAATGCAGCCTTAGTTGGAGTTTTTATTGTACGCAAGGAAAAGGTACTGAATTTAAATGTCAAACTTGAAAGACAAATGTGTATAATTTTTATTGATATACAGGCAGTAAACTTTCCTTAAACCTCATTTATCCCGTGGTTGCTATGGTGACCTGTGAGCAGCCACACATGAGTTTGTTTTAGTATGTACGTGGAAGCATTTTTAAGATTAATATTTGTGACTTTGTTGTTGGCCGATTTAATATGCAATTAAACTTTTTAATGTGAGATCCAACCCACCTATAGGGCCATTTTTGGTAAGGTATCAACCAACATCCTGCTATAGTCTTATCTATCTTCTGAGATCCCTTTTTTTCTGCTAAAGTACTTTAACTTGTGAGCATGATTGGAAGTTTGAAGGAAAGCTGCCAACGCAGGGAACGCTTGTTTGGTAAAGCTCTGAGCAGTTGCACAGCTGCGCTTCAGACAGTATAAGTGTTCTTAAGGAGTTTGCAGACACTGAGAAGGATCCAGCAAAGATCCTCTGGAAGGCTTTACAGACAAGCACACATGGGGACATGCGAAAGCTAAGGTGAAGAGGTCAGGATAGTGATGGAACTGCCTATGTCCATCCAAAGTACTGTCTTCTTCAGTAGACACACTGTATTTACACATGCAGAGGCGGCAGCACCAAGACAAGAATACAATGGAAACAAAGCAGGAAGAAAGATCCATCATAAATAGAAAATTAGACTGACACATTTTTTCAATTCTCTGGTCAATCTCTGTTAAACAATCTTGTCGGTGCATCGGCCATTCTTCAGCTAGGTTGGTGCAGGAACAGCAACTTCAGGGGGGTAATGTGGTAAATGCTTTTGTACCCCCTGCCCAACTATACCCAGCACTTCTCCTCTATGTACAAATCTTTACAAGGCTTAAGTAAGAAGGAGCCCATGCACAGGGCAAAGGATGCCTGCTTTTCCGTGAGATTCATCTTTTGATTCACTGTGTCTTCTTCACATCCGCCAAATGGTGACAAACGGGAAACACCAGCACATCTAAAACAAGGGAAGCTCGCTTTAGTCACTATTTAAGCACAGGAAGGGTCTATGCACAAGAGCTTGTAGTTTTGTTTTGCTTTTCATTCAGAAACTAAAGAAAAAAGAATCTGGTTGTAATGATCATTGAGGGCCAGAAGGGGGAATGTTTCTGCTAAATGAGGATCAGAGGAGCCAGTTTTCCTCAGCGGTAGATTTTAGGTGAGGATCAGAAGAAGAAGCTATTTAGTCAGTTCTCTCCTCCTCCTGTTGCTCTTCTTTTTCCTGGGCATCCTGACAGTAGCGTTGGAGCAGTGCATTCAGATGCTGCTGCAGGGCGTCGGCCTCCAGGGCATCTGAGGTGTCATCCAGGTAATCCTGGTGCAAATGCTTTCCCTGTGCATCCTTCACCACAGTCCTCTTCTGGGTGTGAGACTTATGCATTCGGCTTCTGCAGTGAAAGAAAGAAGACAAAAACAGGTTAAGTTTCTGTGATGAGAGAAAAAAAATCCACAGCTTAATACAGGATCACCAACCCCCCCCCAACCCCCCCCCCCCCCCCCCCCCAAAAAAAAATAAAATAAAATCAACTCCTTTGAGCTTTATTTTGTCTAACTTACTTCTTTTCTATAGCCATTTTAATTTTGGTTTAAATCAAATGCAGTGCAAAAATGCATTTTATCACTTGTGTTGTCTTGAACCCTTTGCCAAGAAGGAGTCATCTTACAGTTCTGAAGCCTGTGGTTGAGCAGAAGACGACATGGGATGGATTTTCACTCCTGCCCTGCCCCGTTCCCAGACCAACATTTAAAAAACAATCATATCCCGTCTTGCTCCTGGTAATCTGACGTCCACTTCCGTCCCTCTCCCGTTCAAAATAATCCCGCTCCCTTATATTTTTGTCATTATGTAAAACATTCTATGTTATTGTCATTTTAATTTTTTTGGTTAGAATTTTTAAGGCAAATTACACCGTAATTTTGAATTCCAAGCTGCATATGACTTTGCATCACCATCCCACTCAGCTCTCATACATGTTTTTATTCCGTCTGACTTTCCTACCAGCTTTCTGAACTTCTCAGAAGAGTCTTTCATCTTTACTTTCTCTGGATGTCATTTTTTCTGTCATGAAACTCGCCATGGTTGTAATTCTCTTCATCGTTGCCACCGATATACGACTGCTGCACTTTAGATTTAAGAAGGAAACCAAAAGCAGAAACACTGATGGCTTCTGGGTAATTGTAGGCATTGTAAAATTACAAAATGGCTCAGCTTTTACTTTTTTGTCCTCGTTCTCATTGTTTAAAGTGATGGGAATTCTGGTTCTTAGAGAACCGGCTCACTAAAAAGAGCTGGCTCTTTCGGCTTCCAAACAGCTCTTTAGGTTGCTTTGTTGCTTTACTTCATTGATTGATTAATTGATTGATTTGTTTATTTCAAGCATTAGTTGGACAATACACGAAATTAATTCCTCAAAATGATCAAACTCATTAGTAAGACAATGAAATGCATTGATTGAGAGGAAAGAAAGAAAAGGAAAAAACAAAAACAAAAAAGAAACCAATGAAAAATGAACAAACAAAAACAAAGCACTTAAGTCACATTTGTTAAGTATAGTGATTAATAACTGAATTCTAGTAGAGTTTGATTCATTGCTTGAAAAGCAGTGGGAAGAAGAGAACTTCTATAATCCCACCCCTACATAGTTACTTCATTTCATAGTCTGGCATAGTTTTCATAATCCGGTTCCAATCAGAAACATTATTGATTCACACTTTAGGTAATCAATATGTAATAAACATTGATTATCATTAGAACACTAATTCCATTGATCTAGTAATCATTGGTACATATTTCCAGATCAAGTAAAGAAAATCGGTAGTTCATCAGTAGATTGTTATTACCTTTCAAGTAACATTTTAGTGATCATTATTGCACATTACACAATTTAATAATCATAGGTAGGGATTTAAAAAAAAAGAAATTATTTCAGCACATTCCAGTTCACATGTCCACATATTTGAAATGATTCAAACACCAGTTGATCTTTAACTCTTCTTATTTTCATATTGTGAGATTAGAGTTTCTTTGTACATTTTCTTGAATTTTTGGATGTTGGAACATTGTTTGAGCTCATTACTGAACCCGTTCCAAAGTTTAGAGCCGCACACAGACACACAGAAACTTTTTTTGTGGTTCTTATCAATTTAATCTTGAAGTTCCTACATCCCCTCAGTTTGTAGCCTCCTTCGTTTTCTAAGAACTGTTTTTGGATATTCAATGGGAATGTTTTTCCACTGGCTCCATATAGAATTTCTGCAAAAATCAACAGTTTTAAAAGTCTGGATTGATCAAATACATTGTTTCTCTTGACCTTTGTTTTAAGATTTTTTTATAGAGGTTATTTTTCTTTTTACAGGCATTTTGTAGACCAGTTGTTAACCGAGGACATTTTTGTAAATTTGTTCTTGAATTGATGAATTGGACAGTTTTTGTTATAGAGTGAGCTAAATATTTCTAAAAAACATTCATAAGTGGTGTCCACATCTTTCTCTCTGTACACAGAGTTCCAGTTCTGTCTGGATAAGTCATTATTAAAGGAGGTCATTGTTTGTTCATCTCTTAACCTTTTGTAAACTGGTTCTTTTATTTTCTTTGTTGTCACGTTGATCTCAAATAGTGTGAAAACTGGTAAATGATCAGTTATGTCGCATATCATGAGTCCACTCATATGAGTGTTTTCTATATTATTAGTAAATCTATTATCAATCCGAGCAGCTCTGTGAGCAGTAATTCTGCTGGTCTTGTTACGGTTGGATAGAAACTCATCCTGTACATTCTGCTGATAAAATCTGTTGCTTTATGTTTGCTGGGGTTTATCAGATCTATATTCAGATCTCCTTTATTTATTATCAACAACTTTATAATTCTGCACAAAATGAAGAACTAATGTAAAAAGTGTTTTTATTCATATAAGTGCATAATATATATATCTGCTGTTATTTACTCCTTCCAGATAAAATGTACAACATAAATGATAAAGTAAAACTATTTACAATTCAAAAACACTGCAATCACAACACAAAATACAAATAAAAATGTGCAAAACCAGAAAGAGACTTTTAGATGAAATGACTTTCCTGCAGACTCTACACTCTTCCTGTGCGTTATCACTAAAATGAAATGCTTCTTGATTTGGATTCTTTTCTTGCTGTCACTCATTTTCTTTAGGTTTCGGTGTTGCTGTAGTTTGTTGTTGTTGCACGTTGATCATACTCGTTCATGTGCTGTTGTGCGTGTAATCCAGCACACGCCTTCGCTCAGCGCAAAATTATTGACCTTTTACTTGCCAAAGCGCAAACACTACCCCGCTAATGCAAACCGTAGGCGAAAGCACGTATCATGAGCGGCTTGAAGAGAAAAAGCAGGAGGAGGAGCTTGTTTTTATGACTTATAGGAAAGAGCCACGGTTGTTGTTCACTCTGAAGAGACTCCCTTGTTACGGCGCCAGTATAGCTTAGGTCTAGGGGTAGACAGAACGGGGTCATAACGTAAAGAAAAATAGAACACAAGAACTTAAAAGAAAAACAGTAAATTAAATGTAACAGACGCTGTGCCCTGAAAAAAAAACGTAAAAGGAAAATAATTCGAGTGCTGGTTTGAAAACAAAATGACAAACCAAAGAGAATTGGAACTTTGGCAAAAATCACAAAAGGTCAAGCAGAAAGCTGACCCAGCCATGCTGACCGTCACAGTCAGCTGCTCCCTGTTAAGGGCTGCCGAACCAAAACTACCTCTAACAGAAACGATGCCTGCAAACTAAGACTACCAAGGTTCCAAATTAAAAGAACAAATCCCAGTTGTAGAAGACTGCTGAGGAAAAAAAGAGAAAGCCACAACCCGACTGCTCCCACCCCCCTGCCCCGCCCCGCCGTGCCCCGCCTCGCCGTGGCCTCCTGTCTTAAATACCCGGCAGGTGCTGATCAAGACAATTGGCTTCACCTGCCAGGTGAGCAGAATGACAGAGGATGGAAGGCAGCAGCCGAAGGACGTAACACCCTGAAAACTGTTGGTTGGGTCCCGCTTCCATGAGAACTTGCTCCCATCCCGTCTCGGTCCCGTGATCAATGGCAGAGATGACTCCCATCCTGGGGAATCATGTGACCCGCAGTAATCCCGAAAAAATGTCATCCTCTAATGCAGAGTGCTGGGATGTTTATTCCAATTTAGGAAGAGCTTTCTGCATTTACCTTTGACACGTGTTTTCTGTCCAGAGCTTTTCACACAAGAAAACTGTTCCTGTCACTCTCCAGTGTGTGTGAGGACAGCTTCTTCAGGCCCGACTGCATCTGAGCTGAAATAACCCCGTTTTAAATGGATTTCTTCATATCGGCCGGTCCGCTTAAATAAAGGCAGATGCCGATATGCGTCAAATGTCCAAATATCAGTGCTGATAATCGGTTGATCTTTATTTTTTATTGGCTGTGGGCTTTAAAAGTCACATGTCCGAACGTTTTTTCATTACCACGCAAAATTGGTTTCTGATTTGAAAGTAAAAAAATAACATCTACAAATAACAACATGTAGTTGAAACTTGTGACCAGTAATTTCCTAAAAGTGCTTAATATTTTAACAGCTAAATAGCTGAAATGGCTGAGGAGCTACAGACGTCCAAAAAATGTACTGAAAAACTAAAGAAAAACAGGATCACTTTAGGATGAATGCTTCAGAGTAATAAGCTGAATGTGGCCACTGACGATGCCGGTGCTGAAAGCTAAAAACGCTGAAACTCATAGATGAAAACTATGTTTTCAGGGAAAAAACTGTCTTCCCCGGGGTCTCTGCCCAGTGGGACATGCCCGGAACACCGCCCCAGGGAGGAGCCCAACTTGCATCCAAACCAGATGCCTGAGCCACCTCAACTGGCTCCTCTGGATGTGGAGGAGCAGCGGCTCGACTCCGAGCTCCTCCCGGGTGACCGAGCTTCTCCCCCTAACTCTGAGGGAGCGTCCAGCCACCCTACGGAGGAAGCTCATTTCAGCCGCTTGCATCCAAGACCTCGTTCCTAGGGTCAAGACCCCGTGATAGATGGAGTTACAGACCTACGGAGGTCCAAAAAATGAAAAGTGTACAGAAGAAAAATGGATCACTATAGTGAGAATGCTACCCAGCAAACTCGTTCACATTGAATTGACATAAATGTCTTTTATATTGATTTGAATGCTTTGTAATGTATGTATTTTTTATCAGATGTTATTTTGAATGATTGTCTTATAGTTGTATTTTCTTGTATATCCTTTTTTCTGATATCTTTTTTTTTTATTCCAGGTTTTTAGCTTTTCAGGATCACAGTTTTAACATCTGTCCAGGAACAGCAGATGAAAAATAGCCGCTGGGCTAATTCTAGTTTTGAAAGCATTGCATCCATGCTTTGAATGTGCACTGTCCCTGAGAAATAAATCAAATTGAAATCAGTTACCTCGGGTCGTTTAATGTCACATGCTTTCTTTGGCAACATAGTACAGGTTCTAACAGTGGTGAGCAGGACAGTTACAGGGGCAAAAGTTAACAAAACCAGAGCCCAGAGCTCACTAGAGTTGTTAAAGATGAAAAAGTCTTTCCTAAGTAGTAAGAAAAGCCAGAAGTTTGAGAAAGCTGTGTTACTGAAACACCAAACATAGCCTTTAATTATCTGAGGAGAAAAGGTGAAATTCTGGAAAGTAAAATCAAGTCACGCCTTCAAACTTTCCATTTTGACACTCCATGCAGTCCAACCTTTTGACCACAGAACCATCGCTCTGTACAGTCTCGTTCTCTACCACATGAGGCAGAATAACTTTCCCAAAGCCTCCAGCATAACCCAATGCCTGCATTGGAAAAAATGAGGCAGGAGACAGATTAGGAGGAAGAAAATGAACACAGGCTCATTTATGTTAGGACTTCCCAATTATGACCGTGTGGTCATGTGGACTCCCACAGACTAGACCCACTCACCTTCTCAAAGTCCTCTCTTGCAGAAGGAAGATCTGCAGACAATAAGGGGTCTCCACTCTGCTTCTCCATCCTCTCACCTCGCACCACTGTTGTCTTGATAACCTTGCTGACCTTTCGGCCCTGAACAGGCTCCACCTCAAACTCTGATGCTGTGGCTGAGCCACAGGTCAGCTGGAAGACATTCAGGAACCACTTTGAGATTGTCCTTGTGTTTGTTGGTTTGATTTGCAAAATTATTCATTAGACAAATAACAGCGAGGACAAAGAGTTATTTACAGATCAGACGCCCACTTTTTTCCATCTGCGCTAAAAGTTCTAAACATAACTAAGAAATGTATTTATTCATGCACTCATTCATTAAATATGTGTTTCAAACCTGTTAATAGTAAAGTGCATTCAACATAACACATATAGTGGATAGTAATAAAATAATACAGACACGTTTGAAAGGGAGCAGGCTGAAGCTGAGCTTTTTAAAGCCTGCCCTCAAAAAAAAAAAGAAGACAAGCAAAAAATGATTATCAACAAAACAAACAAAAATCAATAGATACATGTAACCATGTAATAATAATATAGCTCAACAGTCGTAGTCATGTTACACAGCTAGTGCTACAATTTATGTTCCCATATTTTTGTATTTCGCCTAAATCACTTGTTTGTAGGTGTACTTGAACTTATGGATGTTTTTGCATTGTTTTTGTTCTGGATTTAAACTGTAAATCTTCTGTGGTTGGTTCGTACCAATGGTAGTTTAAAGTTTACAATTCCCCCTTTTTATAATCTTTGACAATAAACAGTTTCTGAAAATTGTTTGGTAATGAGAAATTAAATTCCTTCTACGTTGATAATATTGTCTGGAATTTGAATCGTTTAGATTGCATAAAAAGTTGGTTAGTATGTTCCAAAAACCTGGCTTTGATCCCAACTGCTTGTTTTCAATAGATGTGTAATAGATGTGATGAATATTTCCGATTATTCCTCCAAACCTTATTACAAAAGGCGAGGTAGGGGAACGCTAAGGATCATTATAAAGTGTGAAGTGAATTGTAGTCCAGGATGTTTTTAATTTTGTTTATTATTGAAATATTTTTGGAGATTTTTGTTTTCCATGTGTCCATGTGGCTGATGTGTCTTTTCCATGATAGTTTATTGTCAATTATTAATCCTAAAAACATGTTCTCTTGCACAGTTTCTATTAGGAAGCCATTAATGTTTATTCGTTGTTCAAAAGAATATTCTAATCATTATAAATATTATATAATAAAATATTATCATTTTTAGTTCTTTATTTATGTTCCCTGAGTCACATTCAAGTTCAGGATAACTTGAAAAACATTGATCAATGTTAACATGCTGGACGTGTTACTCCTCTACATGTCTGTACATGTTAACATGCCCTTCCATGCTACTCCTCTTATTCCATATCAATCTAATTTACTAAATAATATTGTATAATCTATAAGATGAAATGTTTTTTGAAGTCAAAGTCACTGTTTTTGTTGTCTAAAGCCTTTGTAATTTCTGCATCTATTACAGCCGTTGTTGTGTTGCTTTTGTTCTACAATCATAGTTCTTCATTTATTATTGAATATTTGTCAGTAAATATTTCTAAATGTTTCTTGAAAAGTTTTTAAAGAAATTTTGAAAAACTGTAGTGACAATGAAATTGGTCTACAGTTTGAGTATTTTTTTTACTGATTTGTATAAATCAGAGTAACTTAAGCAACTTTCAATTTGTTTGGCACACAGCCTGTCAGAAATGAGACATTACAGATGTAGACAGGGGATTTTGAAGTATAATGTGTCATCATTTTCACCAGTGACATATGACAGTTTTGACATTTTTTATCCTGTAAAAGCTGAACCATTACATTGTTGACAGAAAATTCCAATTCTTTGAATTTTGAGCCTTAATGAGTCATTCTGAACAAATTAAACAACTTTTTTTTAATTTTTTTTATACGTTTTAATTTGTACTATATTTGATTCATCAGGTCACACAGGTCAGATATATCTTTTTTTCTGAGTTAACAAAAACATTCTAAGACCCCCCCAAAAATACAAGAAATATGTATTTCCATTCCTTTGCTCTTGCGGAGCGCTGACAGACTCACGTATCAAATATGATACGTTCGGCTTTAAAGGGTTAAGATTGTCTATAACTTCTTCTTCTGTAACTGGTGTAAGAATTATCAAGTGTGGATTGATTTTTATATTGTCATTAGATGGATTAACGTCCTCATGCTAAAACAGTTAAAAACCCATATTCACAAAGTTTGTATTGAAAATGTTTCCTGAAGCGTTCCTATATTCACCTTTACTGTCTAGATCAGCAAGGCACTCTGGGTAATTCTACTTACTGTCCCATGTTTAATCAGATTATTTAAAACGCCCCAAGATCCTTTTATATTGTTTTTGTTTTGATTGAATATTTTTTTAACAGTTAGTTGTTTTTAAATATTTTGCATCTATGTTCTGCTTCTTTAGTTTTGTGCTTGACAAATATTTTATGTAGATTATTGTTTTATTATAAGCATTTAGTATTCCTTTAGAAATAATGTTTAAAATCTGCTTTGATTATGTGCTCAATCATGCAAAGGTTTTAGGTGTACATTGGTCCTTTGATGTGTCGCGGTTTCGCTGTTTCACTGAATTTCAGGTCTGTGTGTGGTTTTTTATTTTTGCATTATGCTCTGCGTCCTGATTGGCTGTAGACTATTGTCAATCAATCTCTGTTGTGCAATGTCTCCTGTACAGAATGCGTTCAGCTTTACTATAATCTTTCATCCTGAGAAGATCTTAGTTTCCATTCTGTCATACTGGAGTTCATTTTTTACCTAGTTTTGAACTTTGGGAGAAACTAAACCAGAAAGAAAAGTTCTTTCCATCCAACCATCCATAGCATTAATCCCACAATGAACGAGGGAACACTGATATTATTCTTTTTGAATCATTGGAAACACATTGTTAGTTGTAAATTATTTGCTTTTATAGACTGAATGATCCACTGCTCAGAGAATACTTTTCATTTTTCTTGTACCTGAGACAATAACAAATAAAGCATGTACTATATGTCTAAATAAGTTGATTGTATTATTTTCATTAAAAAGTAGCAGAGCTGCCTGGAGACCGACTTCAAGTTCCCATTCAGTTCTCCTGGTTTTGTCAGCGTTGCATTTTGTGTAGCATGTTAGAGTGCAGTCCGTTTTAGAGGTCTTGTGAGATTAAAAACATAACCCTCTGGTAAGAGGAGAACATTTACTCCATTTTGAAAATTCTGTGGATTTCTGGATTCCAGGAAGCTTCTAAAATGGTCATTTTCACTAAAATTCATCCAATCCAAAGCTGCTTCTGCCTTGTGACAACTGCTTCAGAATCTTTAGCTGTCTCCTGAACAGATTGAGAGCTTTCACAGCACAGTACTGGACAAGAACTAGTCCCCAGTTTGAAACAAGAAAGAAGAGCATCTGCAAAAGCTCAAATATGTTCACGACTCAACTGCAATTCAGTGGTGACTGCTGGGAGGAAGCAGCTCTTCTTCATTATCAGAAATAAGAAGTAGTTTCAAAGATCAATAAATATGAACAACAGCAAATTCTTGCTCCTTAAACAGAAGTTAGCAGCTAGCAACCCAAATTAAAATGATTTAAAAATGTAAGTGAAAACTGTTTTCTCCTGTATAGCCTTTGTCAGATGAATTGGGGGCGGGTGGTCACTGTTATGAATTACAGAATAAACTAGAGAAAAGTTAACTGGGAAAAAGCAACAGCTGAACAACATTCACCTCTTTCTCTTCTCCCTCACTGTGGATCACTGTTCTCTTCACCACTTGGGACAAAGCGTTTCCCTCCTCAATCTGCACCGTCTCCTGCTGGGAGCCCTCCACGGTCACTTCCTGCGTCTCCAGTCCATCTGGTGAGACGTACCTCCGAATCACCTTCCGTGTGATCTGACAGGAGAGAAGGATTTCTGCTAAAAGAATCGTTTTTGCTTGGACAGTTTTTTCATTATGAAGGAAAAGAATGAGGGAGGTATCCTAATGTCGGTGTAGAATCTTACTTTCTTGACAACCATGTTGCCGTGTTCATCTGTGTATCTCTCCTCTGTGACGGTTTGCGGTGGAATGTCTGGCAGGTGATCCCCCTGCAAAATCACATGGAACCACAGATCAGCTCACTCCTCCAACTTTCTCTATGATGTCTTAAATCACGCTGTCAAGATTAAAACTAGAACAATCTGTTTGCCTGGGGTTCAAAACCTCAGAGGGAATTTGATGCCTGCTAGTATGTAACAGAACCAACGTTTTACAATTCTGTCATTCTTTACACTGTTCTGAACTCAGTAGAAGTTCAAGACAAGCAAGCCAAAGCAATGGTGAGTGTAAGTAAAGAAAGAATAAAAGGAAACATTTGATTGATTAGTGGAGTTGAGAAATGGTCTTTCCATCATCTTAAGATAATCTAAGAAAGAGTTTACAAATGTTTAAAAAATATCAAAACTCATTTTGTAATTCCTGGTAATATTAGTGATAAGCAACTACTGTCAGATGAGCTTTGGTTAGATTTACACAGCAGATAAAAAAACCTGTCACTTTGGGGTTTCAAATAAAGTTTTCACACATACTGCCAAAAGTGCTGGTCTTCTTCTACATGAACATTTAGTGTATCGTGGGGTTTAATGTGCAGATCAGCTCTTCAGGAAACGTTTTCTTTTCCTGAGGCACATGTGTCAGGGTGGGCCTTGACGGTGTTAGACAGCCTTCATTCTAGTGCATAACAAAGATGTTCTCTGAGCAGTTAGTCTTGTTCTTCCTCAGCAGGCTGGCTCGTCCATGTCCTTATAAACTGTCTGTCTACATTGAGGAGCCATCTCACTGTAAAGCTTCTTGATGTGCTTAAACACTCACAGTCCCTTCAACTGGAACTAAGGGCCCAAGCTTCCCTCTTGTAGAGCAACCACACATCAAAATACCTGCTTCCATCAAGCTTCACACTTGACTCAAGCAGTCAGATGAAGTCAGGCACAGGATATTTGGAGCTCTGGAGACTTTGACGCTGCAGAAGGTTGCAAACTTCTGTGCACTAAGGCTGTCATTTGCTGAACCCACTCTGTCTGTCTTTGTGGCCTCCCTTTCACATAGTTAAACCACATGAAACGACTATAGAATATGTATCACATGACTTACTGCACAGGTGAAGTTCATGAGAGCAACTCCTCTTTTCTCAAACGTTTGAAAAGCTGTCTATGTGTCTGCATGTAAAACTTTATATACCTGTGATTACCAATGATTTTAGACTTAAATCCACAACCATTCCAAAGGCCAAAGATGGGACCTAAAGCCTCCCTGCTTGAGATTCAACATGGAGGGCTTGGACTGGGGGTTCAAACAATCACATGCTACCCAAACCTGCTGTGACTGCAGCAAAGGTCCAAGACATTTTATGCACCCAGATGTGCAACAACTAATGTGATTTTATGGGAGACACCTAAATGAATTTATTTGAATGGGTGAGAAAATACTTAGGGCCACAAACAAGAAAATATTTAAAACCATGCAAGTCACTCTGTCTCCACAGGGCTTCAAACCTGGATCATATTTTTTTTACCTGGATGATTATTCTGCGACGGACCAACCTGGTGGTCAGCACTTCCTCCTCTGAGCTATCAGACAAAAGCTCGTCTGCTATCTCCTGGGAGACAGCGCACAACCAAGATGGATAAAAAATATTCCATTTTAACAACTGACCCACAGCAAGACTACTGCATGCAACATTTCTCTTAACTCACTTTCATGTTTGGGATTAAAACTTTTAAAATATTCAAAATATAGTGAGAAAGCATCAAAATAGAATTATACGTCCCGGCAAAAGTGATGTGAGATAAAGAGAGCACAAACTAATGGAAACACAATCAACCTTAAGATAAAACAACAAAGCACAAAAGAGAACCATGCTGAAGGAACAGCCAGTGTGGGAAATATTTGGAGATCCTACATTCGAAACGGTATATCTTATAAACGAAGATCTGAGCAAAATGATGAAAACAAAACACTCAGAGAATGTCATTTCATACCAAAAAAAAGCAATAAAGCAATTAAAGATAGTTTAGCAGACACATTTTTGTGTTAAACTTGAGGTAAATTAAAATAAATAAATACATTCTTTATGCCTTATGTTAAAGTTCCCTTGCTGATGTTTTTTCTGTTTGAGATACACGTCTTGTTTTGATGGTACAGTCGTTCAATGATTTTTTAAGTTTAAATGTAAATGACCAAATCAGCTTCATGTTTGAGTGAGCGCAGCAGCTTCTGTATTTCCACGACACTTATTTAAGCACATTTTTTTAAACTTGTCCTGTCCAAGAGCTGAGCAAACACATATGAGCTGAGAGCCTCATGTGTTAGACAGATTTTACTCCTACAATTTGGGGTTATAAATCGTCAGACACACAAGGTGTATATTTGTATAAACCCCTTTTGTAATTTAAACTAAACTTTGTTTATATTAATTATGTTTGTGTTCTTTTTGTTGGACCGGACGCAAAAGAAAAAGGGGGAAGAAGAGAGAGGGATATTGAGGGGGCAGATAAAACAGGAGTAAATGATGGGTTACAAAAGTTAGAGGATGACTACAGAGGAGGGAGGGTACAATCATAACACAACAGGCAAAGAAATGGCTGCTAGTTTATAATCATTACAGTCAAGTGTGAGTGTTAGTCTAAAATGGGCGGGGCCTGTTCACACACTCAGTTGTTACAAACATACCTGCTGGGTTATAAAAACTCAACACAGGTCCTGGGTGATGACCCACGCAAAGAGCAGTTCAGAACCCCCTTTTTGAGAAGCAAGAGACAAGACTACTACAGTGGGGATGGGAAGCTTGTGCACCCCAGGTAAAATGTTCTATTATTGTACATAAAGAACCCAAGGAAAGATTGAAACATCTCCTAAAAGCAGTTTCCAGATGTGGCGTTCTTTTATTATGTAAAAAATAAATAAGAGAAAACAAAAATAATGGCATGTGCAAAAGTTTGGGCACCCTGCAGAGTTTATAATATGCAAGCCCCCTTTTGGACAGAATTTTTCCTTAGAGCTGCAGTTTTTAGTTTTGAGCAGTTTTCCTGTGGGGTGGGGGGTCATGTATTGTGGGGGCTGGGTGGATGGAGGGAGGAGCTGGAGGAAGGAAGGGTCGTTGTTCCTTTTACATTGTGTGTATTTGGTTGAACCTCGAAGATTTTAATGCTTTTTAATGATTTTTTGTTTTTTAAATAAAAAGCTCCTTGTGTTTCAATCGAGGAAAGGCGTTGTACAAATAAATAAAGTTTGAGTTCTTCCAGCAGCTGTCCAGAACAATGAAACTGAAAATAGTTGATGCTCACAAAGCAGAAGAAGACAGCAAAGCCTTTCAGATGCTGATATCCTCTGTTTAGAATGTCATTAAGACATGACAGTCAACAGGAACAGTGGAAGTTAAAGTAAAATCTGGAAGAACAAGAAACATCTGAGACACAGCAGCTCACAGGATTGTGAGAAAAGCAAGAAAAACCCACGTTTGACTGCAGCATCCCTCCAGAAAGACCTGCAGACTCTGGAGTTGTGCTGCACTGTTCTACTGTCAGGAGATACTTGTACAAATATGATCTTCATGGAAGAGTCATCAGAAGAAAACCTCTTCTACGCTATTATGCTGTCGCTGTACTAGCGTAGAGAGAGCTGAGCCAGAAAGCAAAGTTCACTTATGGTCACCGATGGTCATGAGCTTTGGGTCATGACCAAAAGTATGAGGTCCCAAATCCAAGTGGCAACAATGAGCTTCTTCCGTAGGATGGCTGGGGGCTCCCTTAGAGATAGGATGAGAAACTTGGTCATCTGAAAAGAGCTCGGAGTAGAACCGCTGCTCCTCCACATCGAGAGGAGCCAGTTGAGGTGGCTTAGGCATCTGGTTCGAATGCCTCCTAGATGCCTCCATGACGGCATGGAGGACAAGTCCCACTGGGCAGAGGCCCCATGGAAGACCCAGGACACACTGGAGAGACTATATTTCTCAGCTGGTCTGTAATGTCATGGTCCCCCCAGAAGGGCTGGAGGAAGGGGCCAGGGAGAGGGAAGTCTGGGCATCTTTTCTTAGACTGCTGCCTCAGCAACCTGGTTCTGAGCAGAAGAAGATGGACGAATTGATAAAAATCAATCATTAATCTATCCATCCTAGGGTCACAGGGCTGCTGGAGCCTGTACTAGCTACTCTCGGGCAAAAGTACACCATGGACAAGTTGCCAGTCCATCACAGGGTTACACAATCACACACAAGCATTCACACCAATGGACGGTTTAGAATCACCAGTTAACCTATGAAGCATGTTTTTGGACTATGAGAAAGCCAGATTACCTTGAGAAATCCCACACATGCATGGGAAGAACAAGTAAACCACAGAAAGGTCCCAGGTGGGATTTAATCAGGGCTTTCTTGCTGTGAGGCCAGAGTATTCAACAGTACATCACCATGCAGCCCAGGAATTTTTAAATGGAAGGCAATTATCTGGTTATTTTCTGTGAACTAAATCCATACATAACAATGTAACTTTCAAACTTTGTTATTTTAAAAACCATCATCTTGTTCTTTGCAGACATGGTAGCACGGTCATTACATTAGGTTTTTTGATGTGAGGACCAGTATGTCTGAAAAATAACATACTGCTGCTTTTCTTTCTTCTTACTGTGTAAGGACTCTCTAAGAACTTAAAATACTTTGTGCTTTTAAACATGCTCACTTTCTTTTATTTGTCTCTATTAGTTGAGTGATGTTTTCTAGTAATTCCAATAACAAAGAAAACTACAGTGTGGTGATTAGTAAAGCTGCTTGAAGTGGTAAGCATTCGACTTTAAGTGATACAGAACAGATGTTTTGGTCATTTTGTGCTGCAGCCTCTTTACCTCTTTTACTATAACCAATATTTTAGTGTTAATGTGTTTATCTGTTTATTTCCTGAACTTTCAAATCCTAATCTGCTATAACAGATGGTTAGATACTAGTGCTACTAGTACTTATGTAGTTCAGGTGAACTGAGCCACCATATTGGATGTGCTTTCTACCTGCTGTCACTGGAACGTCACTTGCCAAAATTTGAGTCCCTGATTGATGGACGCGACACAGTGACCTCCCCAGATTTCAGATTATTTTTTAACTCTGGGCTGTGCCTGCCGCTTAATTTGCGCTGCTCCAATGGTGCTGTTGCCAGCATTTCACGCCGCCCCGACGGCTCAAATCGCGTTGCAGGACCTCAGATTACACCTGTACCATTCACTTAACATTGAAACTGTCTGCCTCCGCCCCACAAATCGCATTGTGTGACTTCAGCTTGATAATCAAATATTTCACACACGGCTGAAAGTGACAGCATGCTTAACTCAAATTATTCAGTAAAAACGGATGCAGAAGAGAAAAATTGTTTTGTTAAAATACAAGATATTAGTAAATCTCATCCACACTTTAAAACATAGGAACTTCAAACCAACAGCAACACTATAAACTTTTTTTTTTTTTTACAAATATTCTTTTTCTAAGGCTAAGGGGTTAATGCACAAAATAAAAAAGTCAGTAGCACCATTATGTCAAGGAATTAAGTTTGTAATCTCTCCAGTCTTGAATACATTGACTCAGTTTATAACTTGAAACCAGGCAACAGTTGGTGCAAAAACAAGCTCATGCTTAACCTCTTACCCTTTCCAAGAAGTCGTCATCAGCATCATCATAAAACCCTGCCTGACCCCTAGAAAGAAGCTGCTTACACAGGGGCGGACCCCCCTCTGTGGGAGACTCCTGTGAGCCCTCTGAACCATAAAGAAAATCCTCAATGTGTTCACTGCCAAAGGAGAGTTTGAAACCCTCGAGCTGGGAAAAAGCTTGAAGGCTTGATTTCACAAAGCCAATATCAGCATTCCTCTTTGGTATTGGGGACGGTGGTTCACAGACATGATAGGCTATGTCATGCTCCAGTTTTTTATCCTCTGGTTCAGAAAAATCTTCTCTGCATTCATAGAACTCCAAGTCTGAGTCCGATTGTTGTGGAGACTGAGATCTTTCTCTTGTTTCCTTGAAAGCGATATGTGGTTCATGGTATTCAAACTGTGGGAGTGTTTTATCAAACTCTGAGAGTACTTTCTTGAAGCCTGAAGAAAAATCAACATCTTTAAAAGTTTCAGAATGACTCATAACGGTTGGATCTTGTGATACATCTTGAGCCAAATTGCATTCACTCAATTTTGGAGTAACTGAACTTAAATCATTAATTGAAGTTTGAATCCGTTCAGAGTCTCCATGCTTGTGATGTTCTGTAAATATTTCATCTTGTGGTAGCAAAGACTGAGCTGACTTGGGTAAAAAAAACTCTGGATATCTGAGAGCCCCTTCATGTGTTGGTAATACTGGAGTGACAGTTCGGTGAGTATTATATGAGGCCTGGTCCAGTTGGAAGGGAACTTGAGTTGGCTTTCTAGCAGACAATAGCATGCTTTGCAAATCATTATCTGTCTGAAAGTCTGTTTCCCCAGAAGAAGCCTGTAAGTGAAATGATCTTTGTTGAGTTGATTGCAATTATCAGAGCACTTAGAATGCAATTTAAGAACAGACTGCAGCATTCTTTTAGATTAGTGTCACTCTAATTCACTTGTTCAAACACCATCACACAGGTTTAGAGTCACACACTCAAGGGAGAGCCAGAAAATGGAAGTTTAAAATGTGTGCAACAGGTATTCCATTCAGAACTTCATACAATGTTGAATCAAAGCAGTATTTAAAATACTTAACATAAGACACATAACCAAAACATATGCCAAATGAATTCTGTGGTAGAAGCCTTCACTCTCGTGTATTAGTTTATCAGGACATTTCCAGTCATTTAACCATTATATTTTTAAGTGTTTTGTTAAGTTTTACAAATAAATCAGTGATTGTTAAAGATTTATGCTTTCATTCTTACCATTTGAGAAGTAGGGTTTATCTTCAGTTCTCCTGGACTGACATCTAGAGTCCTCTCTTCCTTTGTTTTTACATCTTTATGTGGTGATGATTCGTTTTTTCTTTCTTCCTCATAACTAGTGGTTTGCATTCTAGAGACAATTTCAGTCTGTGCTGTATTTAGTGAATAGTCTACTGGTGAATCTTTCAGTTGTGACTCCTTGATATGTTGCGAGTCAGCGTCAACATATTCTCTTGTCACACGACCTGCTAACTCATCAGAAATATCATGTCTAAAGTCAGGATCTTGTTCAGATTCAATGCTTTCAGGACTTAGCGGTCTTGGGTCATCATTGCTCCAGCAATCAATTGGTAAAGTCATGAATTCAGAATCTGCTGACGATGAAGCTGGTGAGGATGACATATCAATGGAAGTTCCAACCATGAAATGAGAAGATACCCACATGGACGTGGGCGCAGGTGAGTCTGGTAGGAGTCTTTGGAATTCAATGACAGATGATACGGATTCAGGGGAAGATGGTCTGTCAATCTCAGCAAATACTGACGTTGTTACTAAAAGCTCATCTTCTAAATCTGAACTCAGTGATTCTAGTGATGATGATGACTGAGGTATAGCAGTGTATTCCACAAGTTCTACTACAAATTGAGGGACTGGAGAGTCTGGAGAAAGTGACCTATTCTCATTGAACTCAGACAAAGAGTTTGGAGATGATCCACCTACTTCATCCAGGGATATGCTCATTTGTAATGACATTGATGTATACTCAGGCAGTGACTGAAGTGATGATGATCTCTTACTCACATTCAAATCATCAAAAAGAGCAGAGGCTGGAGATGATGGGGGAAATTCAACATAATCTGATTCCAAACTAATGTTATTGTTGCATGTCTCTGATTCTGGGATGGTGAGTAAAGGTGATGTATATCTGCAAAGATGGTCAGTGGTGTGTACTGATGCATCCATCGAAATGTTATCAAGCCCCATGTTAAGATTTGGAACATGAAGTGAGTGCATTTCCTGCCAGAAAAAAACTGTTTCTGAATTACGGATATCTTCAGTCATTGGTGGGCGGGACTCTGGCATGGCTATGCTACTGGTACCTGTGACAGTGGCATTGTCGTCATCTTTATGATTGACACTGTTAATTCGTTTACAATGTAGATGTTTCCTCTGAAACCTGGCTCTTGACATAAGTCTGTTTTTTCTGGTAAAGGTTTCTCCTGCGTACTGAGGGTCATATATTTGTGATATCAGCCTCTGAGGCACAGCATCACCACATAGATTGTACTCTGCTGCAGTAACAGCTGAGTCGTCACATGAGAAAGAATCCTTTGGTAATGACATAACAGTGCTGTGACTTTCTTTTTGAAATTCCACTGCAACTGGTTCATCACACTCTGTTGATGCTGGTCTCTGAACTGCATGATATTGAAGTGAAGAGTGAAATAAATAATCACAATCTGACAGCTGTATTGGGGCTATGTTTTCTTCAGCCTTTGCCGTTTCCACAAGAATATTTGTGAAATCAGGTGCTGCTGACTCAGAGATTTTGTCGATGGATATTTCTGACTGGCATGACAGCATTCTCTGGTGAATGATATCTTTATCAATTAAAGAAACATATTTTAAATCATCCTCTATATCAGATACCAGTGACTCTGTGGAGGAACTTTTATTGTACCTTTCAGAGGAATCAGTCTTGTAGACACTCTGGATAAACTGTTGCACTGGTGAGTCTGGACATGGGGTTGTGTATTCGCTTAGTGACTGAATTGATTCTGGAGATGTTGATCTAATATTTTCAAGTAACTTTAATGTCACAGGTGACATGGGTTTGTATTCTGCTATAGAATCTACAGAGAGTTGTCTTTCTTGGACCACTTTCTCTTCCAATCCATCTGATCGAGCTGAATCTGGCCTATCATCAATGCAAAATTTCAAGGACAATGAAGATCTGCCTAAATAATATTCAACATCGGATTTAACAGACTCAGTGGAAGGTGATCTATTGCACAAATCCATAAAATTGAGTTCAGATTCTGCTGCTATGAACTGTTGAATTGGTGAGTCAGGTAACACAACCTTGTATTTCTCTGCATCTTCTCCAGAGTCTGGTGAGGAGGGTCTGTTAGAATTAGAGACTGGTCCCAGGCTAAGAACAGTATATTCAACATCTGAACAAGCTGAATCAGAAGATACTGACCGGCTTTCAAAAGTGCTTACAGAATGTCCAAACAATGGTTGGACAAAGTCAGGTGGAGGAGAGTGAGGGTATCGGTGGACTGACAGGGAAGACTCAGGAGAAGAAGGTCTATTTTCAATAAACAACTGTAAAGGCAAGTCCATTTCCTGATCTGATGAAATGAACTCTCTTGTGATTGATCCTAGTTTTCTATGAGTTGTTGTGCATGCATGTCGTAAAAATTGTGAAACAGGCAAGTCAGGGGAAGGAGCTCGGAGTTCTTGTTTTGAAACAGCTGAATCAGGAGATGCAGCTCTGTCTTCCTTTGAAAGCAGAGATTCCAATGATGTGGATTGGAATTTTACTGCTCCTTCAAAAGATAAAGGCACAGAGTAGTGAGGTATGGGAGAGTCCAAGGACAAAGCTCTATGTTCCAAAATGGACTGGCCAGATTGGCATGACTCTGCTCTGTCTTCAAACATGAATATGTCAGGAATCAAAGGAACATTTTCTAAATCGGAATACTCCAACTCTGATGAGCATGACCTGCGACCACTGAGGTCATTTTCAGTAGGTAACAAATGTAACCTGAAGTCAGGGACTAGGGAGTCAGGAGAAAGAGTCCTGAATGTAGTGTTTGAAGGTAAGGAATCTGGTAATAAGGGTCCTTCTTCCATTGACAATAAAGATGATAATTCCATTTCTGAGCCTGAAAACAAAGATTCAGTTGAAGTGGACCTTGATACTGAGTGTGATAAAAAGGACTCTTGTAGACCTTCAATAAATGGAGGTAAAGGGGTTAAGGATTTATCTTTTGAAACAGTTGGATCAGGAGATGCAGCTCTGCAATCAAAAAGCCAATCTAGAGACAAATCTGTGCCATGCAAATCTGACGGGCCTAAAATGTTAGAGGGATGATCCTCTAACATTGTCGAACATGTTTTTTTCACTTCTATATCTGAATGTAAGGAAGGAGATTGATATTTTGTACAAACTCCTGCGGAGTCCATTGCCACCTCACTAAATTCTGCTAAGGGAGCATCTAATGGTAGACCCATGAATTCATTTATTGATCCTTTTGATTCATAGTCGGGCAACAATGGTGTGTCTTTCATTTCTAGTTTCAAAGAATGCAGAGTTCCTGACATCTTTCCACTGTAGTGTGGAAAACTGATTGAAGCAGGACTGTCAACATCAAATGGAACTGGTTCAGGAAAACTTCCACTAAACCCAACAAATGAGGGTAACCGTTCAATTTCTCTGGCAATGAGACAAGAGCATTTTTGTGACTTTTTTAGTGTATCATAAGATGAAACAGATTTATGTGATTGTGGTTGGTATTCATCAAACTCGGAAGCAAATGAGTCATCCCTATATTCTCTATCAGAAAAACAAGCTGACTCAGGTGAAGTGGACCTGCTTTCAGCTCTTGAAGAGTGTAAAGTCTGGAGGAGAAACTGCCTAAAGTCAGGTATAGGTGATTCGGGTGATAGAGGCTCAAATTCCTTTTTGAAGGGAATATCCAACACTTCCGGAGAAGTCTCTGAAATTATAGATGTGGCTGAGGACGGACTGCTATTTGAGACCATGATAACTGGTTCCATACTCTGGATAATATGAGGTAATGCAGAGTCTGGAAATAAGGTTTTTGAATCACTGTTACGTTCATAAGATGACATGCCTATTTGTGAAATCAGTGATCGACTTTCATTTACGGAGTTTTGTGCTTCCTGAAAACTAGACCTACTGATGCTCTGTTGCTGCCAGGCTCCAGGGGAGAAATGATTACAGTCTGCTTTAGACTCAGGAAACAATAGTTTTTGGGTTTTTGCTACATCTGGATTGAGTGTAAATGGCTTGGAGCTAGTATGTCCATTGTCAAACACCTTACGTGAGGCGGATCTGAATCCAGAGTTAGCTCTTTTGGATTCCAATCGAACAGGTTGGAAGTCTAAAAAGGGTGATGCTGGTGATAATGGACTATTTTCATCAAAGGAAATTGCTGAACTTGGTGATGCAGGTCTGTTTTCAGTGAAAATATTGAACATGTCAAATTCAGTTTTCTCATCTGCCAAAGTTAACTCTTGTGAAGATGGCTCTTTAGCAGATGGAGGTCTGCACTCTGATTGACAGTCTCCTTCCCCATCTTCCTGTTCCATACTCTGTGAATCTGCTGTGTCTACCCTCCCAAAGTCAGGTGGCTCTCCTTTAGTAAGTTCAGAATCAGAGAGAAACTCAGTTCTGGTTCCACCAATCTTTAAACTCTGAGCTTTGCTGGAAAATGACTCCCCAGCATTGTGAGGATCACGTATTTGAGAAATACATTTCCAAAGTTCAGCATCATAAACTAGTTTAGAAACTGGTAATCTTGTTGCTTTTTCAGGTTGACTACTACTGACTACCTGACAACTAAATTGTCTGTTTAGGCTCTCAAATACTTGTGATTTTGGTGGCTCAGAACTAACTGAAATAAGGTCAGAACTTGTATAATCAACATCTGCAATCACAGATATGGGTGAAGATGTTTGTTGCACATCAACAGCAGCAGATTCTACAAGCCCTGCATTGAAATGTGTGATTGGTGAATCACCTCCCTGCTTACTTTCATAGAGTGCTGAATCAGGCGATGCTCTTTCTTCACTGCACACAGGCAGAGAGGAGGATGTCCACTCTATATCTGAGGCAAATGAAACAAGTGGGTTTTGCAGGTGGCTTTCAAGTTCAACGTCTGGAATGGGTGAGTCTGGTGACAGCAATCTATTTTCATGACCAGAGTCTGTGGATGCAGTTTTGTTTTCAATGAACACGGATGCCAAAACATCAGACTCATGCTCCGAAGAAACGGTTTTTAATGAGGAAAACCAATTCAATGTAGAACTTAAACCAGACTCAAAACAAGGAACTGATGAGTCAGGGGTCAGAGCTCTGTTCATGTTTATGGACGATACGGAAGCCGGCGACGGTTCCCAGCCTTCCAAATGCATGGAACCATCTAAATCAGACTCTAGTTCTGGGTCTGCTGAAAAGGACTCTGGCGACACAGATCTGAGTGAATCTGGAAAGGCCCCAGGGATCAAGTGTGTATTTTGAAAAATGGGTGAATCTCGTCCTGAAGTTTGCTGACCATTTTTAGCAGTACCTGACTGAAATGAACCTGGTCTTGATATGTCATGTGGGTTTAACCTGTCAAGTGTTGTCAGTCTACATTCTACTCCAGAATCAAATGGGTAGGAACTCTGGCACATTTCTTTCACGCTTTCTTCTGACTCACATTTATTTGCTTTGGGTTCAGTGATGTTCTTCACATATTGAGAATCATGAATGTGAGAGATGAATTTCCTCTGCTTAGCGTTTACAGCTAAACGATGAACTAGCTGGGAACATTGTTGTTTTAGTTCAAAAGCGGAAGCCTTTCCAGGCAACTCCAGACATTCATGTGTGCCTTTAGAAATTGGCACTGAAAAACCAAGGTTCTCTAATGTAGGCTCTGGTCTAAATTGACCATTTCTGCCATCTCCAGATCTGGCATCAATATTTTTCTCATGTTTTCGAGGATTACATCTGTTTTCTTGTGATCTTACTGCTTTTAGCAAACAATGGTAATGTTCTTTTGACTCCTGATAACAATCAGCCGATAGTACTTGAGACTCTTTTGTGTTGTCACACCTCACAGGGTTATCATCTTGACAATTCTGGGAGTCTCCGTTTGTTTTCTCCACATTAGCCGTTTCAGATTTTAGCTCAACATTTACAGGATGTGATTCTGCTACAATAATTCTTGTTTGTTTAAGTGAAATATATTTTTCAGCATGGTTAGTTTCTAATGGACCAGATTCTGGCACTACTGAATGGCTGGAGTGATTTGCTTCCCTGTCTAACACTGGGGTCATTGGTCTGCAACAGGTCCCTGAGCCTGATAAAAGCGCACTTTCTGCAACTTCATGGAGAGAAATCATAATCCGCTCATCATCACTTTCTGATATTACTTCCACTGATGCAGGAGGTTTGTTTTCAATGTCAGTTACCGAAGGTGTTGGACTGTAATCAATGGGCTCGGAATCAAACAGACATGCTTTGTGTTTGACAAAAGGTACATTTGTTTCAGCTGATAACCCTGAAGAAGGTGACAAAGCTCTCTCTTCAGGATCAAAAGATGCTAAAGAACCTGAACTGTGCTCTAGTTCTGAGCAAACAGACTTTAGAGAGCCGGATTCATTTGATGGAAATAGACGAGCTGTCTCAAGAATGTTGCTACTGAATGCAGGTACAGGAGAATCGGGTGACAGTGGTGGATGTTCCATAGTTGAAAATGAGTGTCCTGGAGATGTGTTCCTGTCATTATGAAACACATATGGAAGGTTCTCTTCAGAATATAAGTGTTCTGACTTCAGTGAACTAAATGTGCACGTTGTAAAAGGTGGAGAGGGGAATTCCATGGACTGTGGCTCATGGGAGTCTGTTTGAAATCGGCTGGACGAAAGGATGGACTCCAAAGATTCAGATGACCTGATCTCAAAGTTTTCAGGAGTCCCACACAGATCAGATGGGAAATTCATTGTTTGTAAGATGACAGACTCGGGTGATAATGCTCTGTTATTCATGTCAAATGTCAACAACTGCGGTGAGAAAGACCGTTCACTACTATAGTCACTGCCTGGGGATACTGGCTGTCCAAATGGCCTTTTATTGGAAATCATTGGAGTTAATGGCCTTTCCTCTGAGTTATATGATAAGAACACAGGACTGCACATCACTCCACTCAGCTGAAGTTGACTTTGGGTAGAATATTCATCATGAGCAGGTTCCCAAAGGATAAAAGGTGGTGGGAGAGGGGACAAAGGCCTAAAATGGGGTACTGGAGAATCAGCTGCCAGAAGACTCAGCTCATTCACGGATGAAACAGACTCGGGCGAAGATGCTCTGGCCTCTGCTAAGAAAGCATCTTCATTTGGCAAACATTCAGGTGAAGCAGTGTTATCTTCACATTCTTCAAGTGTGCTCTGGGAGATCTTTTCATGTTGCTGCTTTTTATTTACGTGTTCAGCACTAGCTAGCATGACATCAATAGAATAAAACTCTTTGTGCTCAGTGTTTGAACCGTGCGGCTTCTGAATAGATCCCACAAGAGCAGCCATGTCCTCTTTATGAGATATACAAGTTGCAACGTTCAGTTTGCCACTAGATGAATTGAGCAGTGTTGGCATCTTCTGGAACTGATCTGCACTGGGAATAGATTTTGCATTCAGATCAGCTGGCATTGAGACCTGGCAAACATCTGTGACATCTCCAACTGTTTTGTTGTCATGAAGTAGTCCCTCACTCACCACCGACTGGTCAAACAGTCTGTGTGACACTTCATCCATGAGAGTTTGTTGGTCAGGTCTTTGTTCCAGACTTGCACTCAATGAGGTACACTCAAGAATAGCTTCATTTAAAAGCTGCGGTGGGAGAGAGGATTTTTCTGAAACTGCATCAATTTCCTTCAGCTCTATGGACAGCTTGTCAAAATCCTGCTCAGCTTGCTCACACTCAACCAAGCTTTCTCCAAAATCAGTCAAAGATGAAGGGCGGCTTTCACATACACCTGATTGAGAGGTATTAAATGTCTCTTGTAAAGGTAATTGGGATAAATAGTGCTCGTCTCCAAAATGAGTAGTACGTAGACACTCCAAGCTCCAGTCCTCACCACCATCTGCGCCTTCACATTCAAGAGTCCTTTCATTATCACATGGTTCATAAGTGAGGCTGAGAGGTGGAAAAACCTGAGCACACAACTTGGGTGCCCCTTTATACACAGGGTCAATCAAATGAGATCGAAGATTGTAAGGAGAGGCTCTGTACAGCGTGAAGAAAGGACTTACTTGTCTATAGATGCCAGTGTGTACTAAGTCTTTTTCTTCCTTGTTTAGTCCTTGTAATGATCTGTGGGAAAAGAACATTGCAATATTTAGCCGCATAATAATTAATTTGGTAGGATATTGACAGTTAGGGTTGGAAGGGTAAGACAACATGTTACAAGATCTCATTTTTTTAACTCCTTGTAGAGTAACATTACTCACGATAATAATGATACTCAGGTCAAAATCTGTGTACAACGTTTCCTCGTTCATCACAGGCATTCAATTCTAAAAATACCCTGCAGTAGGTGAAATCCACAATGTCGTCATGTACCTTTTTTACAGTGATAAAAGATGTTTCAAGGCTGTACAAACCCTTACTGCACACTTTCTACATTTTTTCTGACAGAGATGATTATTTTGACTCTTTTCTGGCTTGTTCAAACACTCCCACAGAAAACTTTATAGAAAACTAAGTCTAGTAGCCTATTATTGATCTGCTTGGGATTGAAGATGAATGTAGATTTTGCAGACACAGCCTAGAAAAGATTGATTGACAATCAGCGTGGGAGTGTGTGCTCCCACTGTGTGCTTTAGGGTCTGCGTCGACTTACCCAAGCTGCCCTCCTGAGTCAAGTGTTTGCATAGACCTACCCGAGCCGTCTTACCTAAGGCGGTCTGCCTAAGTCACCGCACCTGAACTGTCTCATCTGAGCTGACTTGCCTTAGTCATCGCGTCCTGAACAGATTCCTGTGCCGACGTCCCTGTGTCTACATTCTCAAGTTGATGTTTCTGAGCCAGTGTCCCAAAGTCTATGTCCAAAACGGTTCTCCTAACCTGTTTTCTTTTTTTGTTAAAGCCCCCTGTTTGCACTCCTGTTTTGGGTTGTCCATCACCTCAAACTATGACAAATTATTACAAATACTAACTGACAGTCAGTCAGTGGTTCAGCTGTCTAGGAACCTTAGAAATTGAAGATATTGAAGTTCTGGTTAATGTGCAACAGAAGAGTGAATTACTTAAGTGCAGCAGAGAGATATTGTTCATTGTTGCTAATTATTCCTGTAAATGGTTTTGTTTTCCCTATTTTCCCAACTGTAACAGTACTTGAATTTTGTTAAATTAAACTAAAATCAGGATACTTGAAATATATTGATACTTGAATCTATGTTTTTTTGTGCTGTTAGTTTTTTTCTTCATGTGACGTTAATATTATTGATATTAATCTATTACTTGTTGCAGTATTATTATGTGATAAATGTGGCAAATTAATATTTCAATTTCCACTCTAATTATAATAAATAAATAAAAAACATAGTTTCATTGGTAGAACTAAACCAAATAACAAGAAGTATCACTTACATTTTCTTTTTCAACATTTACTTTGGAAATTACTTTGAAATGAAAGCACAACTAAATACAAGCAGTAAAAATGTTTGTAGACCAATACAGCAGATGAGCTACCACTAGTTTGAGCAGCTCAGAAAGGGAAATGCTTCTCGTACTTGAAGGAGTATCTGTGTCAGGTGTTGAAAAGTACTTGGTCGTTTTTAAGAAATAGTGAAAACACCTACTGTGCCTTAATTCAAATTGTATTTTCAAAGTTTGATAATCAGCAATTAATTTCATTTTGAAACAATTTTACAATGGTAAAGGTCAATTTGATTCGATTACAAACTTGCCTCAGACAGACTGATCTGGTTGGATAAATCCTTTCATCGATTAATCATTACATCCCCTGGTGGGGGTTGCCGCTGTTAGTGGTTTTTTCAAACTTTCAAACTTCCTGTGTCGCATGCGCTTGTGCAGCTCGCGGAACGAGCTCCTCTGTTCCAGCTGCTGTTTCTATGTCTGCTCATTGTGAGAGACAGGCAGTCTGACCCACCTCCAAACAAAGGAAGTCCAAGAGAGCTGAGAAAAGAAAATCCAGATTTTCCCAAGAATAAATCATCTAAAACAACAAATTCCAAATAAACAAAACAATGATGGCCAATCTGTGGGGCAAAGGTCAACTCCATAACAATCTTTAGTTTCAAAGTAATCAGTGTTGACATCATGGCAGCGTCAAACGCAAGCTTCTCCTGATGTAAAAAAGCCTCTATGGGAGGCCTTCACCCTTTTCTCAGATCTGACATGTCAAACCCTGTAACACTGTCAGGCACATCTAAGCAAAAACATTTTTTCACCAGACCAGATGTTTCTGGACACATATCGTGCATGTTCAAGTGGTCCAATTTGTGTCACAGAAAAAAGGAAGAATCCTTGCAAAAGCAATATAGAGTTTTCTCAAGCAACAAGTGCTGTGCGATTTGTTTGTGTGATCGAGTACTCAGTTTGTGTCAATTAGATCTTTTTCTTTTGTTTTGGGGCATTTTTATACCTTTTGGAGTTTTTTTGTTTCAAAGCAATTTCAAGGTGGTCCTTCGCACACTTCGTGTGTGATTGGGTCAATTTAAGAAACCCAATTGATCCAAAAATAAAACATTTAAGATCGCCTAAAATATATAAGGACAAGCACATTTTATCAGCTCAAGGCAAATACACATGACTGAAGAGAAAAGAAAGTGAGCGATGACTTAGAAGAACTGGTTTGAACATGGATTACTGAGCAAAGGAAAAGGTGCTTGCGTCTCCAGGAAACAATCTGCACTAAAGTGAAACTGATTTTTTATACGAAGATTGATGACTCAAAGGGAAAAGAAACGTTCACAGCCAGTGTTAAAGAGAACAGAATAACATGTTCTCACCATTGCAATCAATCCCTAAAGGTTCATCTGTTGTTTTGTGCATTTTGTGACCGGATTTCATCACAAAATGAACCCATGAACCATCACCATTCTGTCTGTGATGAAATAGACGCCGGTCTCCAATAGATGCTGGTCTCTAATATACGCTTTAATAAATAAATGCGTATATTCAACTTTAATAAATAAATCTGTATATTCTGCTTCAGCTTTAATAAATAAATCTGTATATTCTGCTTCAGCTTTAATAAATAAATCTGTATATTCTGCTTCAGCTTTAATAAATAAATGCGTAGATTCAGCCCCAGCTTTAAAAAAATAAACGCGTATATTCAGCCCCAGCTTTAATAAATAAATCTGTATATTCTGCTTCAACTTTAATAAATAAACGCGTAGATTCAGCCCCAGCTTTAATAAATAAATCTGTATATTCTGCTTCAACTTTAATAAATAAACGCGTAGATTCAGCCTCAGCTTTAAAAAAATAAACGTGTAGATTCAGCCCCAGCTTTCATAAATAAACCCATATATTCAGCCCCAGCTTTAATAAATAAATCTGTATATTCTGCTTCAACTTTAATAAATAAACGCGTATATTCAGCCCCAGCTTTAATAAATAAATCTGTATATTCTGCTTCAACTTTAATAAATAAACGCGTATATTCAGCCCCAGCTTTAATAAATAAACGTGTATATTCAGCCCCAGCTTTAAAAAAATAAACGTGTAGATTCAGCCCCAGCTTTAATAAATAAACGTGTAGATTCAGCCCCAGCTTTAAAAAAATAAACGTGTATATTCAGCCCCAGCTTTAATAAATAAACGTGTAGATTCAGCCCCAGCTTTCATAAATAAACCCGTAGATTCAGCCCCAGCTTTAATAAATAAACGCGTATATTCAGCCCCAGCTTTAATAAATAAACGCGTATATTCAGCCCCAGCTTTAATAAATAAACGTGTAGATTCAGCCCCAGCTTTAATAAATAAACGTGTATATTCAGCCCCAGCTTTAATAAATAAACGTGTAGATTCAGCCCTAGCTTTCATAAATAAACGTGTAGATTCAGCCCCAGCTTTAATAAATAAACGTGTAGATTCAGCCCCAGCTTTAATAAATAAACGTGTATATTCAGCCCCAGCTTTAATAAATAAACGTGTAGATTCAGCCCCAGCTTTCATAAATAAACGCGTATATTCAGCCCCAGCTTTAATAAATAAACGCGTATATTCAGCCCCAGCTTTAATAAATAAACGTGTAGATTCAGCCCTAGCTTTCATAAATAAACGTGTAGATTCAGCCCCAGCTTTAATAAATAAACGTGTAGATTCAGCCCCAGCTTTAATAAATAAACGTGTATATTCAGCCCCAGCTTTAATAAATAAACGTGTAGATTCAGCCCCAGCTTTCATAAATAAACGCGTATATTCAGCCCCAGCTTTAATAAATAAACGTGTAGATTCAGCCCCAGCTTTCATAAATAAACGCGTATATTCAGCCCCAGCTTTAATAAATAAACGTGTAGATTCAGCCCCAGCTTTAATAAATAAACGCGTATATTCAGCCCCAGCTTTAATAAATAAATCTGTATATTCAGCCCCAGCTTTCATAAATAAACGCGTATATTCAGCCCCAGCTTTAAAAAAATAAACGTGTAGATTCAGCCCCAGCTTTAATAAATAAACGTGTAGATTCAGCCCCAGCTTTAATAAATAAACGTGTAGATTCAGCCCCAGCTTTAATAAATAAACGTGTAGATTCAGCCCCAGCTTTAATAAATAAACGTGTAGATTCAGCCCCAGCTTTAATAAATAAATGTGTATATTCAGCCCCAGCTTTCATAAATAAACGTGTAGATTCAGCCCCAGCTTTAATAAATAAACGTGTAGATTCAGCCCCAGCTTTAATAAATAAACGTGTATATTCAGCCCCAGCTTTAATAAATAAACGTGTAGATTCAGCCCCAGCTTTCATAAATAAACGCGTATATTCAGCCCCAGCTTTAATAAATAAACGTGTAGATTCAGCCCCAGCTTTCATAAATAAACGCGTATATTCAGCCCCAGCTTTAATAAATAAACGTGTAGATTCAGCCCCAGCTTTAATAAATAAACGCGTATATTCAGCCCCAGCTTTAATAAATAAATCTGTATATTCAGCCCCAGCTTTCATAAATAAACGCGTATATTCAGCCCCAGCTTTAATAAATAAACGTGTAGATTCAGCCCCAGCTTTCATAAATAAACGCGTATATTCAGCCCCAGCTTTAATAAATAAACGTGTAGATTCAGCCCCAGCTTTAATAAATAAACGCGTATATTCAGCCCCAGCTTTAAAAAAATAAACGTGTAGATTCAGCCCCAGCTTTAATAAATAAACGTGTAGATTCAGCCCCAGCTTTAAAAAAATAAACGTGTAGATTCAGCCCCAGCTTTAATAAATAAACGTGTAGATTCAGCCCCAGCTTTAATAAATAAACGTGTATATTCAGCCCCAGCTTTAATAAATAAACGCGTATATTCAGCCCCAGCTTTAATAAATAAACGTGTAGATTCAGCCCCAGCTTTAATAAATAAACGTGTAGATTCAGCCCCAGCTTTAATAAATAAACGTGTAGATTCAGCCCCAGCTTTCATAAATAAACGCGTATATTCAGCCCCAGCTTTAATAAATAAACGTGTAGATTCAGCCCCAGCTTTAATAAATAAACGCGTATATTCAGCCCCAGCTTTAATAAATAAACGCGTATATTCAGCCCCAGCTTTAATAAATAAACGTGTAGATTCAGCCCCAGCTTTAATAAATAAATCTGTATATTCAGCCCCAGCTTTCATAAATAAATGTGTAGATTCAGCCCCAGCTTTCATAAATAAATGTGTAGATTCAGCCCCAGCTTTCATAAATAAACGCGTATATTCAGCCCCAGCTTTAATAAATTAACGTGTAGATTCAGCCCCAGCTTTAATAAATAAACGCGTATATTCAGCCCCAGCTTTAATAAATAAACGTGTAGATTCAGCCCCAGCTTTAATAAATAAACGTGTATATTCAGCCCCAGCTTTAATAAATAAACGCGTATATTCAGCCCCAGCTTTAATAAATAAACGTGTAGATTCAGCCCCAGCTTTCATAAATAAACGCGTATATTCAGCCCCAGCTTTAATAAATAAACGTGTAGATTCAGCCCCAGCTTTAATAAATAAACGTGTATATTCAGCCCCAGCTTTAATAAATAAACGCGTATATTCAGCCCCAGCTTTAATAAATAAATCTGTATATTCAGCCCCAGCTTTAATAAATAAACGTGTAGATTCAGCCCCAGCTTTCATAAATAAACGCGTATATTCAGCCCCAGCTTTAATAAATAAACGTGTAGATTCAGCCCCAGCTTTAATAAATAAACGCGTATATTCAGCCCCAGCTTTAATAAATAAACGTGTAGATTCAGCCCCAGCTTTCATAAATAAACGTGTAGATTCAGCCCCAGCTTTCATAAATAAACGCGTATATTCAGCCCCAGCTTTAATAAATAAACGTGTAGATTCAGCCCCAGCTTTAATAAATAAACGTGTAGATTCAGCCCCAGCTTTCATAAATAAACGCGTATATTCAGCCCCAGCTTTAATAAATAAACGTGTAGATTCAGCCCCAGCTTTAATAAATAAACGTGTAGATTCAGCCCCAGCTTTCATAAATAAACGTGTAGATTCAGCCCCAGATTTAATAAATAAATGTGTATATTCAGCCCCAGCTTTCATAAATAAATGTGTATATTCAGCCCCAGCTTTAATAAATAAACGCTGGGGCTTGTATTACAAGATTTACGATATACGTTTTATGCTTAAAATTGTTTTATATTCTTGGCATTTATCCATGCAATACAAGAGAGGTTTATTAACAAAAGATTGTACGATGCAGGATACTTCAACATGGGGATATTATTATGTTTTAGGATACTTACTGAGTTGATTCTATCTCCTTTTCTAGTTTCTCTTTCTGTGCGTTTCTTAGGTTTGCTGCCATGGCACTTGGGTCAGATCTTCCTGTTGTCTCATGAAGTGATGACAGACTGGAGGACAGATCTTCAGTTGAAGCCACTGGTACCTGTTGACCTGAAACTGGACTCCTACTCGCAGTTTCTTTACGTCTTCCTGGCCGTGGACTATCAATGTCTTTATGAAGAGCAGAGAAACCTGGGCTCACATAATGAGTATCAAGTGTTATCATTAATGAATATAATAATTTAAAAAATGTACATCAGTCTGATCGTCCCTATTACAGATAGGTCTAACTTTGCACACCTTCACTATGGTCTAGAGCAATAGTTTGCTCTATTTCCACATAGGTATGTGATGATGTATCTTCTTGAGTAGATTTGTTTAAACTAGTGTCAATAAGGTGAACAATGTCCATTCGGTTGATCTTGGTCAGTTTCTTGACAAGAGTTGCTTCTACTGTAACAGAGCAAAAAAGACCTTACATTGACCAAGACTCTCATGTTAATTTCAGGGTGAGTGTATATTCAACATCATTATTGACCTGTGGCATGCTGCGCTTCACTCTTTGCCCATTGGTGTAGAAGGGCATGGCTTTGGTCTTGCAAAGAGTTTGGGTTTTCATTTCTTATCATGTTGATTTTCTCCTCGCTTAACCCCAAATCTCGGGCTAATTCTGTTGGTCCAAAGAAAAGCAAAATAATATATGCAAACAACTTAGAAGGGCTTGCAGTAGAATAACAACATGTGATCCTTCCTGAGAGCCTAACAAGAAGTGTCAGAAGAAGAAAATGCCTGACTGACCCTGGCCTCACACTGCATGCGGTCTGGCCCCAGTGTGGATGCCAGCGCGGTGTAGCCTCGGTCGGTAACTCACACTGACTACGGTTTGCTAGCAGATCCCCTGCAGACAGCTTTTGCTGCAAACCTTGCGGACCTCTGAACTCACGTAGGTGAGAACCCGCCATTTCAATATGACGTCATGTACTGGATGCACTTCACATTTGTTGGCATGGTTTCCGGCTCATGACATCAAATGCCCCAACTTCACAATAGAGTGCTACAGATCAGCTCCAGCGTCTGGAAAATGTCAAATCAACAAAACGAACACGGAGCGCCGCCGAGGCCGGACCAGATGCAGTGTGAGTGCCTTTCGCACTTTTCATCTTACATAAAGACTCTGGCATCCGTGAGCCCAGGGTCAGAATTTGTAACTCACCTGTCCAGCTGAAGCCAAGGTGATCAGCTATAATGGCCAGTCGTTGCTCCTGCTTCTCTGCTTCTTCCTGTGGATCTACTGCAAATATCATCAGGTAGATGTGAGTGCTCAGAGCAGTGAAGGTACACCTGGCTAAGTCTAATATTTAAAGTTGACCTTAAAGTAATCTTAACTGGCTTTCTTATGTTTTTCTATGGACTGTTTGATTACTGCGTAGAATATATTGTTAATGAGGTTGATGAATATTCAAATGTATTATTGAAGTAATAAATTCCATTAGATGATTGACTAATAACTATAAATGAAGCCATTTAGTCTCTGGAGAACTATGGAGATTTTAGCTGAATGTTCAGACTTCTCAATTTAAGTTCAGGACTTCATTGTGAGATTTCCTCATAATTTACACAAAGCTTTTAAGACAATTTTTTGAATTTTTTTAGTACACAGAGTAAGAAAGATAAGAACATTAAAAACAAAAATACAGCTCAAGCAACACATCTTCTTCACAGACTACAACGGGACACAACAACAAGAGACAGAGAGGCAACACCATCTGCTGCCCTAATGAGGTAAGATATATAAAGAACAGCCCCTTTAACTGGGGATACCTTGACTTTGGACTTTTTCGTCTGGTATTCGCTGCATCTGTGTCTCAACAGGGTCATCCCACAGTGGTCTAATGGGAAAGACAACTCCAGAGGGAGGGTACTGCAGCTCTAGGAAAGTTTCTCTTTCTATTATGGATGGATCAAGGAGACTGCTTTCATCATCTGATAAGGCAGACACTTCCTCCTGCTCTCTCTCTGTCTCCACCTGTGTCAGCCTTGCCACAAGTTTGGCTGCTTCATCACTTATCTCCTCAGAGAACTCAGTGGTCAATTTGTGTGGTTCACCTTTCTCTTTAGTAGGTGTTGCTGAATGAGACGACTGAGCACTTTTACCCCGGACTGGCAATCTGGATAGGAAGCATTTTGATTTTGCTGACTCAGCAGTCCAGGGATGACCTTTTTCTTTTTTAGCCGATGACCTGGTAGATTCTCCTTCACAGAAGCTCTTGGCTTTAGAAGATGCTGACTTTGTTTTGACTTCCACAGAGGGACCTGCATCTGTCTCAGATTTTCTCCGTGTGTCCTTTTTTACTGTTATCTTAAGTTTTTTATCTTTGTTAGATTCCGTTCGTTTCACATTTGAATCAGACTTGACACTGCTCGACTTGATGGGAATTCTAGATTTGGATTCCACAGATGACAACTCTTTTTTGAGACTGGTGGCTGGAGAAGATGGTCCAGGAGAAGGAGAAGGAATCATAGATTTTCCCAGACTTTGAGAGAGAGACTTGGCCTGATCTTTGACGGGAGTTTTCTTAACACCTCTAGAAGTACTTTGTTTTAACTTGCCTGTTGTTTTGGAGGCTTCTGTTGCTGATTGGGCTTCTTCCGGAGAGGAGTCAGACGACTCCTGCCCCTGTTCGGAATAAACTGATCTAGTGACAGTGGTTTCTGCAGTCTGTACATTTGTAATAATTTGTTCAGAGGAACTCATGTTCAATTCTGAATCACTGACATTCATTTCTGATTTTGTTTTGGAAAGTTCATGGAATGTCTGATCTTTCTTTATTTGTTTTGCTGAAGCTGAAACGCCCATTTTAGGGATTTTAGATTTGGAGGAATCAGTCCTGGAAGTCTCAGTCTGTCCTTCAGGTAGAACATGAGATTGAAAATCGATGGTTTCTTTTGAGGTCTCATCTTCACCAGGTTTAACTTCTAATGTTAGATTGAGACCGACTTGAGATTCCTCTGCTGGTTTGCTTTCTTGCCTTGTCACCTCCAAGACACACTCTTCTAAAGGTTGCTCACCTAACTGAAAAAATGCAAAGCCACCTCCATCTTCCTCATAGCTTCTTCTTGTCATGTCAATGGCACCACTTCGAGTCATTTCAAAGAGTTTTCCTTCTTGGAAAAGAAAAGGGTTAGGCTCACTTGTTGGAGTGCTCTCTTCTGTTGGTGTTCTACCTGGCGTGGTATCAGGAGACACTTGAAGAGACTGACGATCAACCACCAGATTGAGAATTTTCTGCTCTTCTTCTCTTACACGAGCTTCAAAAGCAGTATCATCCTCTCGCAATGCAGACCATGAGTCTTTGTCTACTCTTGCGGTGACACCTTTTGACTCAGTCGCGGGACAGTCCTGCATTTCATTTTCAGCTCTATCTGTGTAGATGCAGACGTCTTGCTTTGCATGGCTTGTAGTTGCAGGTGCACATGGCCCTGCTGCTGATGCCCCAGAATGCCCCATGAGATCTCCTTTGACTTCATCTGTTACATTACCAACTGTTCTTACCATACCAGTCTGTGCCCTGCTAACCTTAAACTTTTGACCATCTCCTATGGTTTCGCTAGACGTTCTTAAACTTTCTTCCTTTTGCTCATCAGTCCGGTTTTCAGAATTTGCTGTTGATGACATTTTGGCACAAATGTCTTTTTCAGCTTTGGTTGCTGATCCAGACTTTTCTTCATGAGCCATTTGCAGCTTAGATTTTAAATGATATTGGTCTGAGACAGGGTGAGGTCCCTCAGAAGTGACACTGGCTGATGTTGTACTCTTGACTTCTTTCCTGTAGGGTCCATCATGAAAACCTGCTGAAAAAGGAGAGGGAGGTTGAACTTTAATATCTGTATAAACACAAAGAGCTAATTCTGAATCTTCTGTGGGTTTACTGAGCCCACATTCACTCTGTGAAAGCTTCTCATTGGTGGCCTCTAGTGTTTCACAGCTGCCATTCCCTATTTTCGAATCTGTGGCGAGACACAATTCCTTGCTAGACTTCCTTTTGATCTTGGCATCTTGGTCCATTTCATTAAATGTTTTAATTTTGGCTGCCATCTTAAACATCTCCTCTTCAGGAGTAACTTTTCTCTGTGCTTCATAGTTGTTTGTGGAATCCTCTTCTTTTGGGTCTTCAGGAATGACAGCCGGCATTGATGAAACAAAGAGGAATGCATGGTCAGGGAGCTTGGGGTTTAGCTCATAACTTACCTCTTCAGAACTAGGAGTATCAGGGGAAAAGGGGCTCTTACCAGAACTTGTCATCTGAGATGTCTGCTCCCAACTGTCATCATCAGCACTAGCCTTGTGGTCTCGAAGGAGCCTACTATGTGATGCATCTTGAGGGAATTCTGTGGCTTTGGAACGTTCTGGATGGATATGGGATTCACTAGGGTCCTCAGGTATTGACAGAAAGGGAAGGTGTTTTTTTTGCTCTACAGGGCTGTTTTCTAGAGAGTCACGAGGAGGTGATTCCTTGGTTGGGCTAGGATCAATAGAGTCAGGGGACTTTTGCGAGGAATTTTCTTCCATTAGAGGACTACCCTCAAGAGAGTCTCTGTGGCTTACTGTCAAAGAGTCATCAGCTAATGGACTGAGAGTGTCTAATTCTTGTTTTAAAGGCAGTTCAAAGCTTTTAAAAGGCTGCGAGGGGGATCTAGAGGTTGGAGAACCAACTAAAAACAGCGCTAACTGATGGTCAGGGTTGTCATCATCATCACTAAGAAATGTTTCTACAGTCTCAGAAACCCTCCTTAGTGGCCTTTGAGATTTAGATTGCATAGAGTCACTCCTCCTAATAGTTATGAACTCACTTGTTGTATGGTTATTTGCAGCGTCACTGGAAGAAACCGGAAGGGTCAGTTCTGTAGACAGGTGATCACCAATGGCCCCCTCACCAGTGTCATCAGATTTCTCTCCATCTTTATTGTATTTTTTCATTTTTGTGGAAGCTGGTATTGAAGCTGCAGATGTCTGCTGTTCTGACAGACTCTCAGGGCTGGAGCCTGGAGTAGCCAGACCTTCATGTTTGTAACTGTCTTCAGAGCTCATGTGAGGAGTTCCATCTCCGGAACTGGCACTAAGTGAGCCTGCCACACCTTCATGTTTAAGGCTGTCAGAGCTATCATCAAGGGCACTATTTCCAAAGTCTACGGTTTCAGTTAGCTCTGAGTAAGAAGCAGCTGGTTTGTTGTCCTTCTTGTTTTGTAGAGCGTCTTTCATGTTGGGTTTACAATCCAAAGAAACTTCTTTTTCGTGTGCCTTCAGCGAGGTAGTTGCTTTGGTTGTGGATTTTGATTGGACAGTTTCAGATTTTGTAGATTTGTCTGATCTTGATGTAGGGACTGTTTTGACCTCAAAAAAGCCAGACTTTCTCTTAGAGGGATCCTGCCCTGTTTGGAATGCTTGCATCAATTCTTTAACTGTCATGCTTTCCCCAGCTTTCTCTGATTCAGCTTTTGGAGATTTTGGTGGACCATGCCTTGCTTTTAGAGTTTCTTTGGCTTTTGGAGAAGGTTTAGAAGAAGTAACAGGCAGCTGTGAAGGGGATTTTCCAGCAACCTTTTTACTCTTTTGCTCCGCCTCTACTTTTTGGTTTAAGGCTTTAACTTTGTCCTTAATAGAACCAATGGGAGTTTCTTCGATTACTGGAGATACAGGAGATGGCTGTTTAGTGGCAGGTACACTTAGGAGAGTACAAACCTCCTTGCATTCCCCAGGCTGCTCCTGGTTTTTGTCTTTTTTTATCAGCTTTTTACCGTCGCCTATGGTGGATCTGTCATGGACTTTAGTTAGAGTTGCTGGCTTTGCACTTTTGCGTAGAACCACATCAGTAAATTTTTCTTGGACACCGCTTTCTTTTCTATAAGCTTTTGTTTTTGAGCTTACTTGTGCATCCAGGACATATTCTTTGAGGTCACTACTGTCTTTAATTGCTTTAGGTCTGGGTGTCCCTCTGTGAGCCCTACTTTCACGCAAGACAGGCTCGTGAACCTCTAAGGTTGCCATTTTTTTGGCTTCTTCTATTTCACTGTTTGAAAGAAGAACCCACTCCTCAGCAATACTGACTGCTTTAGCCGCCTCCTCTGACACCTTGTCTTCATAAGTTCCACTTCTCAGTATTTCACTGACTTTCTCTAGGTCCTCTTTTACTTTCTCTAAGTCCTTTTCCATTATTTCTAATGGTTCTCCAGAAACATCCTCAGTCCCTTTCTCTAGACCACACCCTCCAACAGAACGAGAATTGTCAGTTGAGTCTGCAGCCAAAATAGCAGTCATTTTGATCAAATCTTGTTTCATCTCTGACACGTCAGACAGAAGATCTGGTTGTCGAATTAGCTCAGATTTCAGGACTGATGTCTCCGTCTCTTCATCTTACATATAGAAAAGGACAAATAAGGAGTAAAGCAAATCAAAAATTTAAATGAAAGGAGACAGACAGTGGAAAAGGAGGTCAGAAAGGTTTGGAACAAACTGCAGGGATTACAGGGTATCACATGTATGGTTTATACTTTCTCATATTTCTGGGAAAGGCTAAATAATCTTAACTGCAAATATGAGCAGGAAAAAACTTGCATATACACTCAGACATTCACATACACACCAACAACGTTAAAGCAGTGAGTTAAGAGACCACAGAATCTATGAAGACATTAAATCTATGAAAAATGTCTATTCGGAAAGAAGAAGAAATGGTTGAAAATGAAATGTATCTGAAGAAAGCCAGTGATCAAGTAAGTCCATGTGAGGTTTTCCCATAACAACATATTCTAAAAAAAATGAGGATTCTCTTTGCTTCAGTTTTTCTAGATGAAAACAAGTCAAATCTCAAAACTGATGTAGAACAAAAATGTTATTACATAGAATAATGAAGGAATTTTTCAAAAACACCTTAGAAAAAGGACCTGAGATGAAGTCACTGTTACAAACATGCAAGCACACACTCATTAAGGGGAAAGGCAAATTATTTCTATGCAAAACAAAGGGTAGTGCTGATGGAGAAGTCATGGGAGAAAGTATTTGACCAATAAAAAACTGTACATATAGATGTTTTCATTCTTCTATGATATTCCAGTTAAAAAAATTGGATTTGAAGAAAAAACTGCAAAACTCCTTCAAATATAAGAAAGCAAACTTTGTTGCTTTAAAAGAATGATGTTTTCCCATACATTTCTAGATTTAAGTTTTCACACAACTACATGGATCAGGCATGGAAGGAGGCTGAGAGCAATTGGTCAGATGTTGGATATCATACTACTTTTTGCTTATCAATTACTATAAAAAAACAGCTAGTACAACTGAGATTATAGGCTCTATTTTCAACACTGGATAATGTAGATGTATATTGATAACCGGATGATAAAACTAGTTGTGGAAGCCTCCAGTATTTCACTTGAAAATCATCGCAAATCTTTTTTAATGTATTTGTCCGGAAGTCTTTTTCTCCCATAATTCAAAGTCATATGCAATTCTCAATTGACAATTCAATTTGCAAAGCCTTGAGATAAGAAAATAAATGTTGCTATTTAGAATTCATTATAAATTACAGTTCAATATGACAATTTAAAAAGTAAAATATTAAATAAAGCCTAAATCATTTGCATTTTAAATTGTCATGGGTTTTTGATGCCATAATTCAAATAACTGCATTTTACAATTTGCAATTAAAAATGCAATTTGACCATTCATTTTGAAAATGTATTTTGCAGCTCACAAAATAAATTACAAATTGCATAAAAATGTCCAATGAAAAAATAACATTTCAATACATCGTTTGCTTTAAACTCATTTTAAAGTGAATCAGAATCTATTGCATTGTAATTTCCCATGGTGTTTTTGATGCCAAATTTAACAGAAGTAGAAACACAGCGCCCCCTGGTGTAATGCATTTTCATTTTCACAGCATCACACGTAACTCAAAATTCAAACTGAGAATGCAAATCTTTTTTGTTTCATTGGCTTGTTTGTTTGTTAGAGTTAAAATGTTTAAAAAAACTACCAGTAGTTATCATATTATCCTAATTATATTTTTTTTACTCTAACTGTGGGCTTGGTTATTATTGTCCTTTGTTAAACTTCATTAGTCTCACAATCTGTTTGCTCTTCAGCTACTTGTTCATTAGCACATTAGCATTAGCAAGTCAGAAAACGGTTTGGATAACATTACTGAGAAAACTAAAGATAAAAAGTCTCTTACATTTCTCCAGAGTTCTGCTGGTCTGAAAGAGAAAATGTGAGATGCTACATTAGTTGCCCGTGAAGATTCTCAGTCTTCCAGATCATGTTATCAAATACTCTGTTCTTCAGGGCTCCAAAGGGTGATTTAGAAGACATGTCATTGATCATCTGAGTAACTTCTACAGTTCTAACTCCTGAGGGGAATTCAGCTCATTTCTAGGCTCCAGAGGTGTGACACAAAGGAGAAGAGATGTCGCGTGATCAGATGCAAAACGTCAACCACATGTCTTGCTTCTTAATGTGGGTCTGGTGGGGGTCTCATCCGGAGTTAATTGCTTGTGTGTATGTGGGGGGTGGGGTGAACCGGAATTGTCTCAAACCACCACCACCCTCAGAGAGAAGGTTTCTCTGCATTCAGGAGGTGATCATGTTACTATGTCATTTGTTGAATTTGACCGTTTTTCCAGCGCAGGTGACAACTACACGGTCTGATTTCAAGCACTTTGAAAAGTCCACGCTCACCACACGCAGGGCAGCGTTCCACACAGACATCGAGCCAAACTTTACACGTTTATTCAGTTTGTTTGCTGCAAGTGAGTCACTGGGATTCTGCCCTGCTGAATTAATCTTTGATCACACTCCTTTTGCTCCTTTTGATATGATGCACCTTGTTTATGGGTTAAGTACAAAAATAGACCCCAAATTAAGACTGGTCCTGGCATCATACGGTGCACCTTATGCTATGTGAAATACTGTAGAAGTTTCTTTGACTCCTCTCTCAGACATCTGCCCCCTCTGCGCAGAATGGGACTTTGTTGTCTTGAAAGAACAGTCCACCATGCTTCAGGTGAGCCGCTGAGTCCTGCCCGATGTTTTTGCTCTTTTAATTTTCCCATCCTCGATATCAGAAGCCCCCTGACTGTACTGGATAGCAGAGACCACATTACTTTGCTCCATCCTTCTATCCCTTGTGTTTTGTACTTGGGGTGGACCAGATTTTGTTGTTCTGTATTGCTGGATTTGCAGGTTCTTTTTTGTTTTTACCACAGTCCAATTGGGAGAATCCCAGTTCCTGAAGGCTGTGTCAATGTGGCTCTTGTTCCTGTTGATTCCTTCTGAGTCTGTAGGGCTAAGGTATTATATTTAATGGATGGTTTGCATTTGCATCTGCTCATGTGGTATCTACCTACTAAACCTTTGTCCCACACTTCTAAAGCACTTAGCAAAAAAATGACCTGAATTCTACATCAGCAGCTACAACTAAAGAAGCCACTTAAGTGAGCATCAAAAATCCACCTTTAAAGTCCAGCTGAACCCAGTGACATATCAATGCACATATCACTACAGCTGCTTCAGGCAAAAACCACAATAAGAGGTCACAATGTCTTTCTGTCAAACATTAACCAAAAAAAATTTATAACAACTGTCAGACAAGGAAAATGAAGATTTGGCAGATGAGTGGGAACAAATGGGAATGGGATGCAGAGGTTGCCTTTACCTCTTCTTCTTGCTCTTGATCTGAATCAAACTCCTTTTGAGAGCAACAAACAGCAAGAAGCAGAAAGAGGCACAGATACAAAAAGTAGCAACATTAAAAGGAGGAAAAAAGACAGGGCATGGTCATTTTAACAGACAAGTAAACGTGTCCCCTTTAGACTGGAAAAAACAGTAGCTTGTGGAGATGGTAAGCCACACTGAGGGTGAGGTTTTCTTTAGTAATACTATAACAAAGATTACTTAAAACTGTCACACATACAAATGGTAGAAACTGCAGTAGAAGCAGTTGCACTGTAAGTGAATGAAGCAGATTTCAATACAAAATAAAGGCAAATAAGCAGTAACCCAGCAGTATAAACATGCTCAAGCTCAGCATGTGCCTCAGTCAGCTTTCATGCTGCAGATTGCCATCATCTTACAGACAGCAAAGCGAGCCTTTTCACATTTTACAGCTTTTGCATATCAGAAAAATTCATTCTGTTATTTTACGCCTGAATGTTTCAGAGCAGAAAGAACCAAAATGTTTGCTTGTTTTGCTGTTGATTCACAGTGTGTGTGTGTGTGTGTTTTTAAACATCAATTTACAACTAGATTCTTTTTTCATTGTTTCCTGAAAGGCAAAACTTGTGAAGTGACAAAAATGTTGCTTTTTGTCACTTCCGCTTGGCAAGACATTACATAAGGCAAGTTGAGGGTCGCAGCTCTACCTTGGAGTACGACGGCAGGGTGATGTTGAGGTTGCATATGGCATTTTGTGTTAGTGATCTGTAATTCCTTGGTTCCTTCATAAAAGACAGCCTGCCACATGGCTCCTGAGTATTGTCTCGAATCTACAAAAACAAGAAATTCAGCCTCATTGAAAAGGTTGTCTGTTCAGAACAACTTACTCAATGAGAAAAAATCGGACAAGTTGTCTAGGAAAACGCTATTTACTTTAATAAAGAGTGCCAATCTATTTTCTTTAAAGGCATAAAAGCTGAAAAGATGATGCTGGCCACTTTTGGTGAGAGGAACTAGGTTTCCAAAGCAATCTGCATAGATGGGTTTGCCTTCCAGAACCTGAGAAGAAAGAGAGTCACAATGACTTTCAGTTAATCATAAAGTCTGTTTTTTCACAATGCAAGAATTTGTGAATCTCATTTTTCTAAATGAATATTAGAGGAGCTGCTGCTGTATAATCTAAAATGAGCAATCTTCTTTTTGTCCCTTTTTCAGAAAGACTACACTAAAATACTTTTCCAAGTCAACACTTTTTGGTAAAAACTAAAAGAAATATACACACAAGAGAAAGGAATTAACAGAATATAGAATCAGTGAAGTGTTTAAAGCAGGGCTGTCTGAATCCAGGCCTCGAGGGCCGGTGTCCTACATGTTTTCTATCCAATCTGCCAGTGAAGCTCCTTAATGGCTAAACACACCTGATCCAGCTAATCAGCAGCAGATCAGACAGGATTTCTGGAAGATCAGCAGGAGGCCGGTCCTTGACTCATGGAGTTTGACACCCCTGCTTTAACGGTTACAAGAAAATCAGGCCTCAAATATACTGTAGAGTGATCTATACCAAATATTAATGTCTGAGCCTTTTCTTTCAAACTTATTTTCTAGAAAACACATGATGTCACGTCCTCTTGTGGTTCCTCCTCTACTCTCCTTTCTTACCTCCACGTCTCGGCTGCGGGCCACTTCGGTGAAGTTCTCCTGCTGTTCCAGAGTTTTATCAATCTTGTCATCAGTCATGCAGAAGCAGCGAAGGCGAGCCTCAATGTGATCATGGGACTTGGCAAAGATGACAAACTTTGCCATGTAAGGAACACAGATGATCTCCCTGTAGACCTGAGTGGAAAAGTTGATAGATTCTTGGACTTGTCGACAGTCGATGAGCCAAAACCTGGAAATCAAAGACCAACATTGTAAAGTTAAGGATACGGACAGATGCTTTAAGATACATTTTAACAGCCTAAAATGAAGAAAAAATATCACAACTGTGCCTTAAGTATTTTACCGAGCAGAAACATTTGTAGTGAAGGAGACACAATCGTTGATGAATGTTAGTGGAGTTGTTCCAGTGATGTCTTCCCACTGGGCAGGAGTTGTTCCACCTAGATGAAGATTAAAGTTCACAGTGTCAGGAGGTTTTGTGTTCTTTTAGGTTTACATGTGAGAGCATTCACTAACCAGTGATGCTGCAGAGCAGTCGTAATGTTGGTGTGTATCCTCCAAAGCCATTGAGAACTGGGTCAGAGTTGCTCCTTGGAACCGGGATGGTCATGGTGATGGGTTTATGGAACTTTCTCCTGCGGGGCTCAAGGGTTACAATGGGGCTGAAGGTAGCCTTGTTTCCCAAGATCTTCCTTACTACATCAACACTCACTGGCTGGGCCTGTCAAAGAAAACAGAACACGGTTATCTTGGGTTTTGCTACCAAAGACCTCATTAAGGAGATAGAACCATTCTACCCAAGAAGAAAAAACCCAAAATGTCTGAGCCATGATAAGAAACTATCTGAGAAAAAGGGCACACAAATCACCGCTTCCCCCCTAGCCAACGTCCAGACTCTAGAAAAGAAGCTTGATGACTTAAGAGCTCTGATCAGGTTCCTAAGACATGAAAGAGACCGCAACATTATCTTTCTTACCAAGACCTGGCTGACCCCTACGGTTCCACGCTATTCCACTGGCAGAGTCCGGCAAATTGAGATGGGATAGTGTGTGTGTCATGGTGAATAACAACTGGTGTGAAAGCAGGAGCATAACCCTCCTCTCATGTCCCTGCTAGTCAAACCTGGAACTGCTGACCACAAAATGCCACCTGTTCTATCTTCCTGGTGAGTTCACCTCTGTCATCAAACATTGCCACTGTGCTCTCCAGACAACACAATGCTCTCGCTATCTAACAGGCTAATCACCGTGATGCAACCCTCATTATGGCTAGACACACTAAAACTATAGAGCGGGGAAGACCTTTTCTAACATGTCACATGCCCCATCAGAGGTGACAAAACCCTAGACCACTGCTGAGCATAAAGCCTCATATGCCAAAAGATAAAAAAAAGCTGAAGCAGGGAGTCCCGCTGACGCGGGTGGTGATGTGTTGGACGGTTCAATCGGAGGTCACCTTGTAGGATGATTTGGAAACTGCAAACTGGAGTATGTTCCAGAAGAGTTTCGACGACGATGTAAGAGTGCTTCCCAAAGCTTGTGTAGGAATTATTAAAAAAATGGTAGAAAACACCGTTCTCCAAACTTCCAGAAGGATATTTCTCAACCAAAAGCCGTGGATGGACAAATCCATCTGTAATGCCCTGGCGCATTGCACAGCTGCATATCACACCAGGCTCTCCACCGGAAACATAGATGAGTACCAGGTTGTGTCCTACTGTGTCTGCAAGGCAGTAAGAGTGGCAAAGTGTGGTGAGCTTGGAGTTCTCAATGGCTGAGCGTCTGAACACCTTCTATGCCCGGTTTGAGAACAACAGCTCCACAATGAAGGCACAACCTGACAGGAGGGAACGAGTGCTAACTGTGAGTGAGCAAGACATCAAGAAAGAGTTCAAGAGGGTAAACACCAGAAAAGTAGCAATACCAGATGGAATTCCTGGACATGTCTGGAAAGCACTTGCTGACCAGCTAGTACTGGTGTTTACCACCATCTTCGACCTCTCCCTCTCACAAGGCGTAGTTCTTCGTGCTTCAAAAGGTCTGAAGCTGCAGCCTTACCAACCCTTTTTGTGTTTCTTTGCAGATTTAGTTGGGGTAAATATGTTGAAATAAACCTTTTGTTAAGCCATACCCAATCTCTCTTGTTTGTCTTGACTTTTATTTGGGCTGGTCATGACAACTTAGGGGCTAGTCTTCTCTTTTGGTGTGTTTGGTTGTTTTTTTGTTCTTCATTTAGTTGGTGAGGAGTCTGTGGTTTGACTTTTTTTGTTTTGTTTGGTGTAAGCCAGTTGGTTTGGTGTCCAGGTGTTCCTTCTTGCCTGATTGCCAATCCTCTGCTAGGTATAGCAGTGTTGGCTCTTTGGCCTTCACTGAGTTTGTTGTTTTTGCAGTGTTGTAGTTGATTTTGGTTTGAGCTTTACTCTGGAGCACGCTAGGGATTCCGGGGGTCGCCCTTTGTTGGTTGCCCTTCTGCTCCACTGGTTGTTGCCTGGGGTTATTGAATAAATTCAACTGATAGGAGTCAAACTTCCTGGAAAAGAAACAAAATGGCTTCTCCACACCCAGGTCATCAGCCTGCAAGAGAACAGCTCCTGTTCTGATCTGACTGGCATCAACCTGGAGAGCAAATGGACGATCAAAATGGGGAGCAGTGAGGACAGGTTCACCGCATAACAGCTTCTTCACTTTGTCAGAGGTGTGTTGGCAAACTGGGGTCCAAGCAAAGGTACTGGTAGCTTTAAGCAGATCAGTCAAAGGCACAACTACCTCTGAAACATTCTTGCAAAAACTCCTGTAATAACCCACCAGCCCTAGGAACCGCATCAAGTTCTTCTTGGTTCCAGGAATAGGACATGACTCAACCGCATGAACTTTTTCCTGTACAGGACAAACAGTCATCTTCCCAACGACCCGACCCAGATATAAGACCATAGCCCTAGAAAACTCACACGTAGCCAGGTTTACTGTAAGGCGTGCCTTGGTCAAGCGGCAAAACAAGGACCCAATGCGTGTCAGATGAGACTCACAGGTATCTGAGTAAACCACTACATCATCCAAATAGCCTGAACAACCCTCAAGATCTCCCAATACCTTGTTTATCAGCCTTCGGAAGGTAGCAGGCGCATTACGAAGACCAAAAGGCCTTATATTGTAACCGTAGAGCCCAGTTGGTGTCACAAACAGAGACATTTCTTTACTTTGTGGAATAAGACGAACCTGCCAATAGCGTTTTAACAAATTAAATTTGCTAACAAACCTGATCAATACAATCCTCCATGCAGGGAAGAGGAAAGGCATCTGGCTTGGTCAAAGCATTAACCTTAAGGATTTCAGTGCAGAACCGACGTGTCTGGTCGGACATGGGAACCATAGTGCATGGTGAAGCCCACCCACATGCTGAAGGTTCTACAATCCTGTTATCAAACAGGTAATTGATTTCAGCATCCAAATACTTGCATCTTTCTGGATGAATATGATAAAACCGCTGTTTTACAGGTGTTGCATCTCTGACATCAATATCATGTTCTGTCATCTGGGTTTGTGTGGGAACATCATTAAACAACACAGGGAAACTCTGTATGAGCTCACCAAGTGCCAACTGCTGTGGTTCAGACAAATGAACCAGCAAAACATCCAACTTAGCCAAAGACTCAGAGTTCTTCAACCGGCTGTGACTTACAGCAGAATCTAACAGAACCAACCCATCTTCTGTTTCTGGTGGCACCAATTGAGGGACATGAATCTCACACACTCTGTCCATCAAGCAAGCGGGTTGAGCAGCCATGGGAGAGATTTTGCCTCAACAGTGGAGGAGCGGCTGAAATATGATTTCAATAAATTCACATGACAAAGCTGTGATTTCTTTCTACGATCAGGAGTAGAAATAATATGATTGTGTTCTGACAACGTTTGCATGACTTTACGAGGACCAGTAACTTTCCACTGGTCATGCACCAAATGCAACAGGCCACGCACCGAGTGACCAAACCCTGTACTCTTCTGAGTCATTTCACGGGCAATCGAGGCAAGCCGAGGCAATCCCTCCTCCCAGTCCTCCCCCAACTCAACACAATAAGCATGCAGCAAGGATTTCAATGTCTGACAGAAGTGTTCCAATGCTCCCTGACTCTGCGCATGATAGGAGAAGACTTTAATGTTGTGTTTAATAAGTAGTTGTTTCAAAGAGACATTTGAGCCCTGATCTGACTGTGTCCCTTTGGGTATGTCAAATATAGAAATAAACTGTAAAAGAGCACACACCCCAGACCTGGCAGTGATTGAACACATTGTGTAAGCAGCTGGATACCATCGGGAACATCCTCACATGGATGGAGTGCAGCTGCAAGCAGGACATCAAAGCCATTAGCAGGGGGTTCACTCATCCCAGCGGATCATCAGAACCACCCTTCCAGGCTCACAGGATGTCCACTCAAAGTGGTGTGAAGCCAGATCTCTCAGAATTATTCTAGACAGGACTCACCCCAGTCACAGGTTGTTCCACCTGCTGCCTTCCCCGAGACCTCACACAGAGAGGATGAGGAGGAGCTTCTTTCCTCAGGCAGTGCACATCCTCAGCTACGAACCCAAGAGCTAATTATGTATGTATGTATGTATGTATGTATGTATGTATGTGTGTGTGTTTGGTTGTTTGTCTGTCTATTAGACTAATTATATCATTTAGAATAAATTGGATCAAATAATTCTTGAAGTGGTACAAAAAGCATTTCACTGCTGCAATCCAACGCAGTGCAAGCATGAGACACTGTCGGAGTCGGTTCCAAAAGTGGGTTATCAATTGAAATCTAAACAATATTCCAGACTCAATATTACCAGACATTTTAGATACCACAAATTTCTCATACATTTGCGAGACTAAAAAGGGAAAAATGGTCTCTGCAGTAATTAGAGTTTTACTGGTATCTTCCTTTTTGAGTCCCCTGTGCTGAGGGTGCTGTCATTGGCTCTACCAAAACTGATCCTTCTGCACAAAGTGGAATGCAGTGGTGTGTGGATGATGACACTTGCTGCTCATCCCCTCATGACCTTAACTTTCCAGCTACACCTCTCCCCTTTCCATGCATTGTCAGGGCAAGTATGGGTGCTGGCGTTGCCCCAGATTAATACCCATTACACCTTATGCACTGTGTTCTTGTGTGTATTATGCTTCTGTGTTAAAATTGTGTATTTTTTCTATTCTATTCTATTCTATTCTATTCTATTCTATTCTATTTTATTCTATTCTATTCTATTCTATTCTATTTCTTTACTGCAGTAGGTAAATGACTTGCATTAAATCAGTGCTTTTGACAACTACCTGTAGTCCAACCCTTATCCTCTTGGTGAGTGCCCCCTCTGGGAAAACAGCCTGCACCTGGGGCACAACCGTGCTGCTTAGGATGCCTCCCTCAGGACCAATTAGATGACTGTCTTGTTTAATGCGTGACACAACAGCAAAGTACTGTGGGAAGTCCCTGGTGATGATTCTGCAAATGCGCTTCCTTTCCAGCTCTTCAGGCGTGTCCAGATCTAAAAAGATGACAAGGCAAAAATGAAATAATCCCTATGCAGGGATGCTCCTTACCTTTTGCCAAATGAAAACCCACCTTCATCCATTCCATTGAGAATCTGGTTAAGTTCCTCTTGGGTGTGTTCGCAGTGATGCTCCTTCCAGCTTTCCCCTGTCTCACTTCTCAGAAGCACCAGCTCACGCTCCTTCCCTCGCAGGGAGGCAAAGTGAGGAATCTCCACTATCACAGGACTGGAGAAGCAAAAAGAAGAAGCTTCAGCTAATGAGACAGTAGAGCACTGAAATTAGAACAAGAAGAAATATGGGAGTCTTTGATAGTAGTGATCTTAATTTTCCTTGTATATGTTCTCCATCATGAGATAAATGCTACGAGAAGACGCTAAAAACACCAAAGACAGGATTTTCGTCGGAGTGCATCTTTAAGACACAAATCATGAAAGAAGTCCAGAACATGGACTTGAAATCCCAAAAGTTTACTGAAATGTCTCTGAATTTGTTGCTGATTCAGAAGAAAAAATGTGTGTTTTTGTGGAAGATGATTAGAACATTATGAGAACTGGATTGCTGTATCTGTTAATCATTGTTTTTGAAGATCATTTTCTCAACACCTTTTGCCAACATAGCAGTAGCTGGGAAGTAGTGTTAGGTGTTATTCATTTTATATGGGAACTTGATCAGGAATTTCCACATTAACTCCTACATTTCATTTTTATTTATCAATTTCGACTGCAACATTTTCTTTTGATACTTACCTGACCTGCACCATTGTAAACCAGACACTTAATACCTGTCAACACGGCACACGCTTTTTCACAGGAAAACATGGGCAAAGCACAGCTATTAAGGTAGACCTACTGATGGTTTTGGTGATATTTAGAGGGTCCTTCAACACAACACCAAGTCAGTGCAACTAGTTATGTCATATATAATAATGCATATATTTGGAATTTTCCTTGACTTTTTGGTCTTCCATAAACAGTTATTGGAATGAATGAGGGCCAAATCTTTTAGGACTTTAAACACGTTTTAAGGCTGGAGAACCCTTTAACTGTCACTCAGAAAAATTGGTAAACACATTTCTAGGAAGATGGAAGCATCCACACAGAAAACAGCAAAAGACAGAGGGGGAGCACAGCAGTAATGAATAATGGAATAAAAGTGGGGAATTTATCAAAGAATAATGAATGAGGGAACTAAATATGAAATGCAAACACTGAAAATAGCATCCATGGTTTGTTTCATATGGAACAGCACATTTTGGCTTGACACCCTACCCAAGAAATTTTGTCCCTGGTGGACCAAGCTGGAGGATTCTGCTAACCAAACTCTCGCCCTCATTAAGAGGTGGGGGGGCACTGGGAAGGTGCAGTTTACTGTGTGATAGGCCAAGCATCCATACGCAGCAGTGTGGAAGGAAGAGCACACACAAGATTTTGATTTGGTAAAAACTGGAAGTGTTTTCCAGTCTACAGAATTCAAAGTGTACACGGTTTAGAACAAACATGTATGAAAAACTATGTAGAAATGTGAAATATCATCAATAGACTAAACTTATTCACTTGTGTCCTTTGAAAAAGCATACTTTTGTGTCAGTGGTAAAGTAAGGTAAATATTTGTTAAGAATTGACCATTTTAATGTGTGGAAAAAAGTTTTTCTGGATCCTTTACTGCAGGTTTTCATTCCTATAGAGTCAATCTTGATTTAGTTCCTTTTTCTAAACCAATAGACACATGGTGGGAAGTGTGTTTGATAATTACATGATCTAGTTGATCAGGAATGACAAAAGTGAAAATCTTCATTGCAATCATACATGTACAGTTTCCAGTTGTAGTGGAAAAACATATTAACAACAGAGTCCTATTTTTACATACTATCATCAGAGAATAAGTTGAACAAAAGCAACATAAAATAGAAAAGCAATCCTGGTGCAATCTTTATGTTAATACAAACATTTCAAGTGTTGAGGGTTGAGTATTAGAGGCTAAAGATAGCTGAGCTGGTAGGAAATCAAGCAGGACATGCTGAAGAGCAAAGCCTGATGCTGGCACAGAGCAAGAAACAGTTTTAGTAAGGCAAAGACTGGGAGGGGGTTAATAACAAATACAAACTACACAGAAATGTAGCACAATTCAGCAAACTATTGTAACTATTGTCCCACACCACAGAGTAGGACCACATTTGTCTTCTACATTTGACCTGTATCATTAGGGGGAGCTGGCCCCACAACTGAGCTCCAGAATCCTTATGGTGATTTATTTCCAAATACAGCTTCCTAATGCTGAGTTGTCAAGCGAGGGCGCATTGGGGCCCTATTTAGAATCTTTGTGATGTTTATGGACTCAAACCCATATTCAACCAGTTCTAGTGTGGACACTGTACCTTGGAGCTGGTGGCTTCAAAGCAGTCAAAGCAGTTTTGTCCTCTAACTAGATTTCTTTCTGCTTATCTTTGATCAGGTTTCCAGTTTGTGAACCTAGACTTGGGACCCAGATCTCAAAGGGAATAGCTAAGCTCTTCCAAGAAGAAACCCTTTTTCTAGTGAAGAGTACGATCTCTGCAGTAAGTATCAATTTTAATTGTGGTTGTTGAGCGATTAGATTGATGGAACTTATAAAGCGCTTCTCTACCTTCACTGAAGTGCTTTACAGTCACGGTCCCATTCACACACACATTCACACACTGATGGCGGCTCCGCTGCTTAACACTGGCGCCAAACTTCCATCAGAGGCAATGTGGGGTTCAGTGTCTTGCCCAAAGACACTTCGACACATGGGTGAGGAAGGCGGGAATCGAACCTGCAATCTTCTGATCAGAGGCCGACCGCCCTTTCCACGGCACCACAGCTGCCTAATGGCATGATTGTCCTTAGCTAACCCACAATCACAATCGGTTGATCTCAATTAATACGTTACTTTTTGTAGATCCAGAAATGTGTACTTGAAGAGTGTTTAGCAGTTTGACATTGTTTATGGCAGAGATGCATTGTTCTAGTTAGAAAGACTTTATTTTTGTAACATTGTATTTAGAAAAAGCTTCTGAATTAAAAAAATGCTGCAACAGTGTTTGGGTCATTGATTGGTCTGTAAGCCGTCTTTCCATTAACTACAGCTGCTAAAAGCTTGCTTGTTTTTGAGGTGGTCGGACGTTTTTGCTGCAAACTATCAGCGTCTTCTGCTTTCCATGGGAGCGCTAAGCCGAGGTCCCCGGGACAGCAGTGTGTTTGGCTAGTAAGTTCAAACTTGACGTGCTGCGATGATAACATATGTCACACCAGCAGTAACTACAAATCACTATAGTTTTGCCCAGAGAGCCATCTGGCATGGTCTTTAAAAGAAACGTTTCGGGGTCCTTTCTCGCCGTCCATTTCTGCTTCATCCTCCTGTGGTGGTATAGAAAAAGCGCAAGTGCCAAATTCAAAATCTGCAGTTAATGCCATAAAAAAAACTTGACGGCGTCAAACATGTTTTGAGTTGATGCATTTTGAACGTGACAAAACTGACAGCCTTAGTTTAAATGCAATATTTTTGTCTTAATTCCCATTTGATAGGAGCATCCAAATGTAACACTGACCTGATCTCTATGGAGCTCATAAACGTGGTGCCTTTTCATAGTGGGCTAGAAACTTTAGTCTTAGTTTTGCTCTTGTTAGTATCATTACTTACCACAGGAAAAAAAAAATTAAAGGCTGTAATCATAATCTGTTTCAGTCTCTACCCGCTCGTAACCACAGGGGTTGATTGGGACATAGATAACTGGAACATCAACAACAAGGCTTTTTTCTTTACCTTTCTCTGGTTAAAATGTTTAAAATTTCACTATAGGTCTCCACGCCCAGCAACTCTCTGCAGCCTTACCCAAGGAACTGGGCTCCTGAGGGCCCCACCTCAATGAGCCTGCTGGCCAGACCCTCACCCTCCACCATGGGTGGCATAGTGGCCAGACGGTGTCTCTTCACCAGCCGGCATGTGATCCGTGTTGGAGCGCTGCAGTTCCTTGGTGGAATTATGATACGGAGGCCATTGTGCCGGCAACCACGCATGGAGCCACCTCGCGCATCCACCATGAAGCTAACCAGGAAACTGAAAGGAAGGAGGAGGTTTTTACACCAATTCAAGCCACAAGCCCATTCAATGATAAAGTCACAGACACCAAACACGTTTGAGAGGGTTTGCATGAGCGCAACTAGTAAATGATCAAACCTTAAAATGCCAAGAATCCCACATACAAGTTTTTTCAAACTGCCTTTTTGCATCTGCTCCTGATTCACGATTAAAATAAAATAAAAAAAAGCTCCAAAATGCGATTTTAGGCTTAATTTTGCTTATATATGCCCATCATGAAACTAAATGCCCCAGAAACATGTTAAAAACACCAAAAACACCATGTTTGTTGAAGTGGGTCCTTTAATACTGGGAAGTAACATTCAGCTGATTTTTTTCTAGATGCTTCCACAAGTCATGAACCATTTACAGAAATACATATTTACATATTTACACACATATTCCATGACAGAAAACACATTTGCTTGAAATTGGAAAAGGTTTTTTTTTTTTGTACTGACCTTTGTCAATAATAGTTTGTGCAGTCAGCAGAGAGACTGACATTACCTACTTACAACTGCTGCTCACATGGGGGCAGTGTGTTGCACATTAAACATTAAACATCATTAAACAGCAAACACATTCATGAATGTTTCTATATTAAAAACAAACAAGTCGCTTTGAAAGACGTTGGTGTCTGCTTGTTCACCACAGAATGGACTACAGCATGTTTTTCACTCAATACCCCATGCAATGTGACAATTATGGATATGGATCACATTGTGAATACATCTAATGACATGAACACACAGGTCATCTGTGTCTCTCCTTTAGCCCTTGTCCAGCATCACTTTGAAGGCACACCTCAGAGATGAGGCAACAGCGTGGCTACAGGGGCTGTTAGAAAACTGCAGTCCTCCATGCTCTGAACACACATTTAGTGGCACCCTCCTTTAGCAAGCATGATGTTAAGAAAGACTCACAAACCGATGTATGAATCCAAAGAAACCTGTCCTGAACTTTTACTGCCTCATTTAATCTCTTTTGAAATGATTTTTTAACCAAGAACAATGTTTGGATGATAGTCAGATTGATGAAATGTGCTTGTTGAATGACTTGAGTAATGTTCTATGAGGCGAAGTGTGTTCAGGACAGTGACATGTGCGCCTCCACTCGGAGAGCGTACTGTAAGTAGAGGGTCATGAAGATGAGAGGGAGTGAGATTAAAACCAAGGTTCAGTGGGTCACCTGCTATGGTCTCCATGGCACGGAGAGCAGCGGCTAAAAACCACATCAGATGAAGAGAAATGAAAATCAGAAACAGTTTAGAGAGAAAGAGTTGAAGTATTTACTATTTTTACATAACTGCAGAAAACCTGGTAGTATTTGTTCTGCTCAGTAAGGCTAAAGGCTAGATTTTATTACAAGGATTCATGGGAGATGAGTCTATTTTCTCAGATTTTGTTCTTCACAAAGTAACATTTTTTCCCAGAAACATGTGTCTTATGTTTAAACATTCATAGCTAATATTTTTTTCTACACAAAACAATACACAAACGCTGTCTGAGGAAAAAAAAAAGTGGGAAAAGAAAACTGAAGTTGCAATTGCAGGAAAATCACGACCAAAACTGTGATCTTCATTTAAGAAGATCCTGTCAAAGTTCATTCCTGACAGCTGCTCTTTACATTTAAGCTTTGTCCGTGTTGGTGACATATGGATCCAGTATTTACCCCATGTAAACAGTTTTCTGAGCAGTCTGAAGGATTGTTTTGTTCAGATTACAGATGACATTGTTGACTGTGCTTACCCTGAGTGGACGGGGCTGGAGGACAAAGCCACGTTGTCCAGATTATCTGCACACCAACTCAGCCTGTAAGAGTCCCTCTGATTGTCTCCAGCAAGAGACAACAGCTGCAAAGGAAACAAAGAAGTCTATAAAGATGAATTGCACTATAAAAAAATAAAGAAAATAGGGGAAAAAAAGGTAAAAAGTGACAACAATGAAAGTAAAAAAGCAGGACAGGTAGCATTAGGAGAAAAAACAAAAGTGTTGCTGTAACATTGAAACACAACATTGAACCCAGGAGCAGGAGGTTGCCTCTCCAGCAAAAACGCTGCCTCATCTTCCCACCCCCCACGTTACTGATGTCTCCCCCCATGGTGTTAGTTATGTTGTAAAGAACTGTGGTTGCTATGGATGCAGCGCAGCGACGGAAGCAAGTGTTGCTACGTTTGCCAGGTGATGACGTAGGCAGATAGGGAGTTCACGCTAAAGAGAAAAGCTCGCTGTAGAGGCAGGATACAAATCTGTGATTGCAGGCGTTTTGGGCTGTATGGACAGTTATGTGCAAGTGGAAACAAAGAGGCTACCAGCCCTGTTCAAGTTCAACGGTGCGCTGTTTATTCTGTTACTACTCGAGGGTCAGCCGGACCGGACCGGACCGGACCGGACCCGCAACAACAGCAGTTTACGACACCTCAGATAAACATCTGTTTGGTTGTTTATAACAAAAACTGCTTGAAATACATTTTTTATCCTTTCATTTGCAGTGGCCTTCCACTCTGCTGTTCTCATTTGCCACCCTTCTAAAGTCTTCTGCCCCCCATAAAAAATGTTCTGCACTTCTGATTGAAACACATCAAATTTGATGAACTGTTACAAAAAAGGTCAAATAAAGTTGTGCGTCGATGGTAGCATCACCTGCTGACTGAGCACTTCATCCAACATGCCTTCGTGTCTAGGAGAGTAGTAGCCATGGTGGGTGGGTGTGAAAGACCTTTCTGAACTGGGAAAAACACATGGCAAAGTAAAAGCAGAGGGAAATGAAAACTCAACTTCAGATTTGCTCAACAAAACACACAAAAACTTCATATTAAAGAATTTGGTTCAATTCCAAACAGAGGTCAGCTTGTGTGGGGGGTAATTCAAGCTCTCGTTGGTTCATTCTGTCTCAGAAAATACTTAAATCAGATTGTCTGTTCCCATCTCAGAGGGAATGGCATCACTGTTTGCTCTTTTTCAGTAACAAACTTTTAGTCCAACAAGTGCTGTCTTTGTCCAAAAAGCCCCTTATCAGTGTTTTATGGTGCATTGCAGTGGCACTAGGACTGCAAATGCATGAAACACATAGATGCCTGACATCTTTTTATTTAAAAACCTTTTTGATGGTAACCCTCTAATGCTTAGAGACTTTATGTCCCCTGTGGTCATGATGAGGTGCTTCACATGTCTACAAGTGAAGCCAAGAAGCTTGTAAACCAGCTATTCTCCTTCTGACCCTCCAGGAGAGTTTGGACCAAAGCCTTTACACTTCAAAGGACGCTTGGGAGAAAATAGGAACAAAAAACTGTCAGTTGAGTAAAAAACTGACTTGACAACATTGGGAAGTGTGGATCAGAGCCATCTTGTTGCAACTGTGACTTAGGTGCATTAACTTCTAAATAAAATAATCCCTCATCTTTTAGTATTGTTATAGTATTAGTGAAATGTCTCAACTTGACCGTACCTGTGACAGGAATCGTGTCTGTCACACTGATGGTAGAAGTCACAATTAAACAGGTACTAAGCTTCTTTTTCTTATTTCATGGAGTTTTACTTTTGTTCTTTTCTTTCTGTCATAATTCGTAATATTTTTCAAAAAGTGGTGGTGGAGAGCATTATATCATTTTTGGGGAATAGAATGGCCTCTAGCTCATTTCCAGCTGTGTGCATGTGCAGATTGCACCGTGTGTTTAATATTAAATAATCTTCCTATGAATGAAAACATGGCGATTTCAGATCCAACTAAACACATTTTGTGCATGGCCAGGCCTCTTGCCCAGATACGGCTTGAAAAATGGGATTTTATTTCAACAGACTTTCTCGTCACAAAAAAGGCTAAATTAAAAAATATGATATAAATAACCAACTACTATTTCTCAATGAAAACTTTCCAGTAGAAGTTTTACAGCCGAGATCTGTTTTCATAATCTATTTCTGGAAGACAGATACATCAAATCATTGAACATTTGTTGTCAACACATACCTTTGCAATCGACTATGGAGGGATGACAAGGGACACCGACCATCAAGAATGAGGTGCAGAGATTACAAAACACACATGTTTGCAAACAAATATTGTTAGTCGGTTCATGCTCAAAGGGAAAAGTGCAGTCAGTGGTACAGGAAGTAAGCTGATTCATCACATCACTAATCTAGGTAGAGGTTTTAAACAGTGAATGGGCCACACACACGAGACAGACTCAAGCAACCTTTCTGAGCAAGAGAAAGAGCTTAGATGAAGAGAACAGAGAGCAAAAACTCCATTTACACTCTCACAGTGTACCTCAGCCTTTTTTGGAACTGACTGTGATGTAGAATCTTATTTGTGAACTTAGCTTAGACATCTTTCAGCAGCAGAAAGCTGAAGGTGCTGCAGAGCACCACGTACCTGTCAGTGCGTCCGCCCTCCAGGCTGAAGTGAAGGTAGTTCATTCCATCCAGGTACTGTCCAGGCAGGGAGTCGTCTCCCAGCTCCCGGAGGTCCTCTGGCCTCAGATACTCCCCTCCATCACCGGTCATGGTGTCATCACCTTCACAGACAGGAGACAGGGGTTGTAGTTCTGTCACATGAGACAGCTCCAGTTTAAAAAACAGGTATGCTGGCTGAAATGGCAGACATGCCATCATATGATCCCACTTTTGTTCACTTTTTTAAGGTTCGTCTTGGCAAAGAAGGTGCAGCTTATGCTCAATGTTTGGCTTTTATAGAGTTGAGAGGAGATTATTGATCAAAACAGATTTCTTTACTGGAGCTGATAGATTTTCCCTTTCTTTTAATGAGGGTCAAAAGTCTGTCCTTACACAGACGCTGGACGCACTCTGGACACATTACTATTTTATCAGAGTAACAATGGAAAGGCTTAATACAAGTGCATCTATTGTATACCGGTTTCTAAAAGATCCATTTATGGAGTCTTTGTTAAGGATATTTTCAAAATTCAAAGGTTTAACAGTCCAAAAAAACACTGTGCCTGGCTCAAATCTTAAGTTTTCTTTTTGCTTAATTTGACCCTTTGAGTGTAATTTTTCCATCTCATCCATTTTCCAACCAGATGTGGAGACAATCAAGGCTTTATTTTGATTACAATAAAATGACCACAATCGCTATGTCTCACAAGGGCAGACAGCTGGTTCCAGTTGCAGCAGGTTTATTGGTACAAACAGGAGCAAAGCTCAGCTAAAAGTCCACAAAGCTAATCAGTCAGGCAAAGAGGCAGGGTCAGGAAAGGTTGGCACAAAGCTTCAACATTCAACTCAACAATAACAAGACGGGACTCTTTTTTAAGAGTCTTATGTGAATTTTTTCATATTATAGTTGAAATAATTATTTGAAAAGCTTACTTTTCAAATAACTGATTGGTTGTGGTGACAAAAAGAGGCTTAAGGCATTTATTGTACTGCTCAGATGATTAAAAATCACAATCTTTCAGTTTTAGCTCTTTGCTGACAGACACATTTCAAAATTTGCATTTACCAGAAATATATTCATATCTTTCAGTTCAGTCATGTTTGAAAATGGAAAAAAATGAAAGAATTTCAGAATAATAAGCCTCTTCCTTTTTAAAGAACAGCACTGTGTAAATACTATGCTTTCCACTGAACAGCCAATATAGTGAGGCAAAGACAAATATTCAGTCAGCCACTGATTCTGCAGGTCTTACCAGTTAAAAGCAGAGTTTGGTTTGTACTGTTCATCATAAAAAGACATCGACTGTGAGTGTAAACAAAAGAATCCAGGAAATCACGTTGTCTGATTTGAAAGAACTTATTTCCAAATTATGATGGAAAATAAGCATTTGGTCAAAGAACACATGTTTATTTCAATGCTTTGTTGGCAATGACAGAGGTAACACACAAGATTCTCCCAACTATTGCTGCTATTTTGACCCATTCCTCCAAACAGATCTGCCCTGAAGCTGGGATGTTTTGAGGCTGTTGCTGGGCAACACTGACCTTCAACTCCCTCCAAAGATTTTCTATTGGACTAACATCTGGAAACTGACTAGGACACTCCAAAACCGTGAAATCGTTTTTCCAGTCACTCCCTTGTTGTCTGAGCGATGTGTTTGGGACCCTTGTGATGCTGGATGATCCCGGCACATTTCCTCTTGAATGTTCTCAATGACTGGAGACTTTTTCCAAAATCTCACTGTTCATGACCCCTTTCATTCCTTTCCTTATATGGACAGATTAGTTGTGCTATTCCTTTTGAAGAAAAAGAACCCTAAAGCATGATGTTTCCACCCCCATGCTTCACAGGTGTTCTTTGGATATAACTCGGGATGTCTGGTGATGCTCTTCCTTGTCAGGTCATCTGCTTTGTCACTGTTGCACTTTTGGATTTGTCATAATTACGTTTATTTACTAATTGTTCAAGTTTCTGCCAAGCCCAGTGTCCTGCATATTGGGTCATACGCTCTCAGATTCTGACACTTACAAGATCATCTTATCTTTTAATGTGGAAGAACTTGCAGGACTGGTGGCTGACTGTATGCTTTTCCCCCCACTAATACTGGCTATTCAATAAATTACAACGCAAACTAATCAATGGTTGAGACAAACTGTCCTTATTTTTTAAAAGTGAGCAGAGTAAAGGAGCGAAGTTGGTTAAGTCCAGGAGCCCCCCCCCCCCCCCCCCCCCCCCCCCCCCCCCGTTCTTCCTGAAAAAGAAAAATGGCTTTTTGTTGAAAATATTAAAGTGAACAAAGCTCATAATACCAGATATCATTTCAAATAACACAGTATTTAAAAGACCAAGTGTTAAATCAGAAATGACCTGTAACACAGTGAATGTGGCGCTTGAACTTTGTTAGGACATGCAAAACATAAGCAGTGAAGCTGCTGGCTGTGAGGGAGCTGCACTGGACTTTGGAAAAAGCAGACGTACGCTAAGCCAGTAGAAGAAAAGAGTGACATACTGTAGTTAGACAGAGAGCATTTCAAGCCAAAAGGGCATTGGCTACCTAAAAAAGGAGTAAAGATAAACAACACAAATCAAGGCAGGTTAAAAGTTCTCCTTCACTCGCACTTTAGAGTAGTTTTTTGTTAAATGAAACCCCCCCATAAAAAATGAAATAAAGGAGTCTGAAATCCCTTTTTAAACCTCATACTGAATCTTCTGATGGGACAAAATGTCAGAAGTAAGAACTCATCTGCTGCATCTCAGCTAAAGACAGAGAGTTTTTAAGTCAAAGCACTTTGAGTTCTGTGGATCAGGACCCTCTGGTGTTTACAGGCGCTTCCATGAGATCAAGCCGTCACGCCGTACTGAATACCTTCCTCCTCCGAGGTCCTGTCAGACAGAACATCCTCGGGAGTAGATTTCCATGCTGTCGGTGTGCAGGTCAGTGACCTTTCATGCCTTCTTAGAAGTGTTTGATCACATTTTTAGGACTGTAGATCAGACCATATGGTTAGCATACCACAGAGAAGTCTCTATAGAAACCCAACATGACTTACCCTCTTCATCAGACACATCCAAAACCTCCGTCATAGTTTCTGGCACATTCAGCTTGTGTTTCTCTGTCACTGTCTTTAAACAGGAAGGATACAAACAGAAAGCCATTATTTCAGAAGTTCATGGAAAAAATCATTTGTGTGTCAGGTGCCACATGCATTCACATCATCAGCCCTGCTTAGATTCAGATTTTTGATGATAGAAGGAATGTCATGTATACATTAAGCCTCTAAAGACTTTTGTTTTGGTTTTTCTACGCTTTCAAGCACCTAATTGTGAAGATAACCTGTTCTAATGTGTCTCCCAGGTGGAGCTGAGGCAATTTCCTTTATTGAAGGAGCCTAGTGACCATGCTGAGAGGTGACCAACTCTGCACAAACAGTGAAGACTTAAGTCGAAACAGGGAAGGAAATCCATCTGTATGTCCAGGTGATTGTGTGTAAGGGTCTGGGTACGTGTGTGTGTCTGTGTGTATTTGTGCGTAGCGTGTGGGTGTGAGACCGTGGTGGTGGTGATGATCTCCTCAGTGACCACCCTCAGTGTGTCCACCACAGAAATGTAGCCCAGCCTCCGAGCGATACCCAGAGCAGTATTACCATTCTGAAAAACAGACAACAGTTTTACTGGCTGCAAACTCAAACATGGAAGAATGCAAACTCCTAGATCTGTGTGTTCGCTCACCGCAGTGACGGCGTTTGGTTTGGCACCATACTGCAGAAGGACATTGATGATGTGAGTGTTTCCTTGCTGGGCTGCTTGATGAAGTGGTGTGTAACCATTCTGGTGAGAAAAATGTCACGTTAGATAAAATATCACTCTTGAAATCAAACATATTATCTGCAGCTCAGAAACACTCTTGCTGTTGTTGGTACTTTAAGCTAACATCTCATAAGGCTGAGAATGAGCATGTACTAGTAGGAGAGAAGCATTACAAGAAGATATGTAAGTGTAGCTGCAGTCATCTTCCTCATATTGTATTCTGCATGAACAGCTGGTGTCTGCTGTTATTAACATCTGAACATTGATATTCAGACATTCAGACATTGATACTGCATGTATGACATGTTCTGGTGAAAGAGCAGCTTCAACTAACTCATCCTGTAAATCTGCAATATATTAACAAAAGCACTCTTCTTCCTCTTTTCGCAGTTTATACGGTGAGGGCCAGTAGGTGCTTTTCCGCAACCTACTGTGTAGAAGTGTGGGGAAAGTGGGGGACGACCTAACTAGGTCAAAAAACCAAAAACCTCAAATTCTCCTCAGCAACCCGGTCCTTCTCAAAAACCACTTCATAGGAATTCTCATCCAAAAGCCTCCTCAAACTCAACGCTCCAATAACTTGACTCCATCATCCAGCTGCCTTCTTTCCTCCACCTTACAATTTGCAGCTACACAAGACATGAACCAACAATTCTTCCCCTTCTCTGCACTCGCACAAAGAGGGGGGGGTTCCCTAGTAAATGTGGTGTGCTGTTTAATACCATACGCTCCATCCTTATCCATGAAAAAATGAAATGATCAGGATCAGGTGTCCTAATCACACGGTCTGACCACAGGTGAATAAAATCAAGCCCTCAGACATGGAAGAATGTTTCGCTCTCAGTGAATTCCAGTGTAGAACTGTCATAGGACGACACCTGTGCAACAAATCCAGTGGTGAAATGTCCTAAATATTCTTCAGTCAACGGTCAGCTCGATCAGAACAACATGGAAGAGTTTGGGAACAACAGCAACTCAGCCTCCAAGTGGTGGACCACGTAAACGGATGGAGAGGTCAGTGGATGCTGGAGCTCAGATATGGAAGGTGTATTTTACTATAATGTAAAAAGGAAGAAATACCATCACAGAGGACAACACCCATGTGATGCAGCAGAAACTGATCAACCATCATCCCAGTCCGATGTGTGGAAACACTTTGAATTTACAAAGTCATGTGACCATACAGTGTTCTAGAATGTTCTAATAATGTTCCTTTGGATTATTCTGATGTGGAAAAACAACAGTGGAATGAACTTTATCAAACTCAAATGTGAATGGATTTGACATTCATTCTTGTTTACTTGTTTGTTTGTAAACATATTTATTTACACTTGATTATCTTGAAGAAACACAAGAATCTGGAAAACTACAATGTTCAGTAGCAGGAATTCATCTCCGAGTCTCACTGTTGAAGTTCTGGATGAAGATGTTCTGGATCCGTTTTAGCTCTGTGATTGTGCAGAATCGGATTGTTCAACATGAATCCAAATCCACTATTAATCTGATCAGGAACTACAAATGAGGATAAAAGTGAAGTTGTTGGTAAAGTGAAGGGTTACACCCTATTCTAACCCAGAAAACCAGACGTACTGTTGCACTATTGAAGCTGAATAACCATGTTACCTTTGTTTTGGCATTCACACTGGCTCCATTCTGAAGGAGAAAATTCACAATCTTGGCATTTCCATAGTGACACGCTACAATCAGTGGAGTGTAGCCCAACTGTAAAAGAATAACATCTCAGGCTTAGCCCTTCTGTCAAGAACAATACAAGATGGCAAAAATAAAAGTAGTGTAAAAAGCTGCGTAGCATGGGTCTATTCGCAGAAGAAAATCCTGATTTCACACACTTTGGTCTGTTGATCCAGGTTAGCCCCATTCCTGACAAGGATCTCAGCTACGGCGACTCTGTCCTCTTGAGCTGACAGGTGGAGGGAGGTCAGGCCACTCTGCTTAGTGGACATAGAGAAGTTAAAGCAGCATTTTACCGAGAGGGGGGTAGGTTTGGGCTCAACCTTACCTTGGTGGGGACGTTGATTTGAGCCCCTTTGCTAATCAGCAGGGCAGCCATGTCAGTATGGCCCTCCTGGGAAGCCAGATGGAGAGGAGTGACTCCTTGCTTTGTAAGAGTGTTGGTCTCTGCACCATACTGCAGCAAAACCAAAGCGATGTCCATCTGGTTCTTCTTGGCTGCAATGTGCAGAGGGGTGTAGCCGTTCTAATGCAGATGGGGGAGATATTGCTTTCACTGAATGGTTTCCACTCCCTAAAGTGAAATGTTTACAGCGGGGCAAAAAAGTATTCAGTCAGCCACCAAGTGTGCAAGTTCCCCCGCTTAAAAAGAATAGAGAGGCCTGTGACTTTCATCATGGGTATACCTTAACTATCGCTAGTAATACTTTGTTGCCACACTGTGAGATACTTCTAGCAAATGAATACTATTTCACCTTGGCGGTAGTGTGGGGTGATGCCCTTTTATCCAATAGTAGAAGTGCTACCTTTTGATTATCATAATGAGCTGCAACATGGAGGGGAGTGAGTCCATTCTGCAGGGGGGAGGGGGGGGGGGTAGTGAGTGGTGTGAGAACAGGTAGTCCAGCACTGACAAGACAGGGCAAAACCCAGAGTTAGAAAAGGCTGGAGGTGGATAGAAATGACAGGATGAGTTTTAAACATAGAACATTTAGGAAACGGAATCTTAAATGTGATCATGAATCTGTTCACATTTATGCTTTTGTGGAGATTCTATGAGTTATTTCTCTGGAACAGCAGAGTTGAACACAAGTCACTAACAATTAAAGGTGACACATCTGTGTTGGCCTGTGTTTTATTAACCATTGTACCCCACAGAGGAGCACTGGACCTTCATGACAAAAATGTCTTATTAAAAACGACAAGTACGTTGATCATATTCATGCGTAACTTATCTGGAGAACTACCTTTCCAGCAGAATCAGGAGGTGCCTGGCGTTGCAGCAGAAGTTTGGCCACATCTAGGCTGCCATACTTTGAGACCACATGTAGAGGAGTAAAACCTTTCTGTAAAGAGAAATAACCTCTGACAATGAGCTGAGAAATGTGTTTTACTTTTTTAGGATTCGTGAGAACCTTTTTTTTTTTTTTTTGATCAGTACGAAGACCCACCACCTTCCTAGCAGGAGGCCAGCCCTCAAAGCCTGGATTTTGGCATCCCTGTCCTAGAATCTGTAAGATAGCTTAGCTACTGTACAGGAATGTGTCTGTTCCTTTTCAAAATATGAACCCTCCAGGTTTTACTGATAATGATGCAAATCCTTGAAAGACCCTGTGGGAAACATCTGTTTACATTATGGCCAGCAGAGAGAGCTCTTTGACTGTTTTATTTCTGGACATTTTCTCAGAAACCCCTCAACATTTATGTCCCAGCTGGATAAAGTCCTTTCTTTTTAAAGTCTTTCTCTGAACAGAGGTGGAGATTGATGCAGAAGGTTAAGCAGTACATGGCTGTTGCTCGAGTCAAACAACACTATGCTAAAGAGGAAAGCTTTACAAGTAAACACTAACATGAGAGACAGGTTCTTCCTATATATTACAGATTCCTAACAGAGACATCTACATACTGTATCATATTGGCACAGAGATTCTGTCATAAATGTACATTATAACAGGTAATTGCTGCTAAAAAGATTGCTCCATGATATTCTTTTGTATTTGTCAACACTGAGAGAGGAAACAACATACAGATACCAAGACAAGAAAAGTGGTTTGCTGCTGTGCTCAGTAGTGCAAAAAAAGCACAAAACTTCCTAAACTGAAGAAAATCACTTTAAATGATGCTTTACTTATTTTATAGTCTAGAGGGGAATGAATAGAAAGAAGTAAAGTTCCATCTGAATAAGAAATGTAAAGTCTCATTAGTTGTGACAGACTTTAAACTGGAGGTTCAAACCCAAAATTCAACCTTTTAAATTGATGGTTGGGGGGGAGGGGAATCTGCTTTGAGGTCATCGTGGACCTGATCCTGAAGGGCCACTCAGGAACCAGACCACTGATGTGTTTCGTATCTATGCTTTAGTTTACTCATCTCTGAAAACATGATGACTTTCTGTCAGTAAACAACAGTAGGAACTGACTCTTCAACTCCTGATGCGTTTTAATAAAGTCCGATAAATGCTACTGCTCAACTATCACAAATCTCTTCTACAACCGCTTGAAAAAGCTGCTAAATTCTCTGCAGAGATTACCAACCTTCAGATTTACAGCTGTAAATGTTCTAAAGGTTTCTTTTCCCACCTTGGTGGCCAATGAATGTGAAGCCCCGGCCTCCAACAGGACCGACGCCGTTTCCAGCTGCCCCTCCCTGGCAGAGATATGAAGAGGTGTGTAGCCATTGGTTGTGGCAGCATCAGGATGGGCCATATGTTGCAACAGCAGCTGCACAATCTCAGTCTTCCCCAATCTGGATGCAATGTGGAGCGGAGTCTGGTCCTCCTGCAGGGAAACACTGCAGTCAGATGATGGAGGGTAAAGCAGATGCTTCTCTCTATGAGTAACATGTGTGAACCCAGAGAATTATAAAGGCAGTTCAAACTGTACGCACTCTGGTTCAGACAATTTTCATCTTTTCAGAAACAAAATATGACAATCGGATTTCTCTAACACAGAAATTAGGAAGGATTCTTCATCCTGCACATCCTGTTGCTGCAGACATTGGATATCCTCAATTTAAATTATTTCTGGTCTCTACAAACTATTATTATATTCAAGTATATTCAGTTATATTCTGAAAGAGAAAGAGGCTCTTTTGACCACTGATGCCATTTTAGTTTTTAATACTTGCATGTTACTGTATAGTTTGCATTTTTTTAACTAAGAAACAGATTTTTATGAAATCTTCCACGTGAAGTAAAGGTTATAATTGTATTTTGTATGGTGTTTGTATGACTATAGCTTGGATCTCTGTCTTCTATGAGTTTGGTTGATCATTACTTTACTTCTTCTGGTGAAAGAGCGGCCTCACCCGAGCCCGAGCATCCACCATGGCTCCGTTCCTTAGAAGACATCTGACCACCTCCACCTGCCCGGCCCTCGCTGCCATGTGCAATGACGTTTCTCCACGCTGAAAGCACAACGTTATCATTCAGCCTGACTAATCCAGGCCAGTCACTTTCCACACTCCTCTACGGCTACTTTCTCTTCACTCACAATGTTGCTGACATCAGGCGAGGCTCCGTTCTGCAGAAGCAGCAGGACGATGTTCAAGTGACCCATGAAAGCTGCCACGTGGATGGGAGTCAAACCGGACTGGATCCAAACAAGGAGCAAAACACAAACATGAATGCTGGACTAAAACTACGTTTGAATTATAGGTTGTTGTGTGGCAAGTCGGCTTAACTCCAGTGTCTGGATCAAGAGATAGAGGTGAAGCATAAACGTCACCCTTCTACTAACTTCCATCATTAAAAGTGATAAAAGAAGAAATGCACCTCTGTGATGGCCTGAATGGATGCTCCGTATTTGACTAGCAGCTCCATCACCTTGACTCGGTTTTTCTTACAGGCTATGTGCAGTGGTGTGAAGCCATTCTACAAAGGAAACAAGACATTAGTCAAACCGTTAGTTTGTCCGACACGTTTACTCCTTTTTTCTGCTACTCTGACTCTCAGGCTCAGTTACGGGAAAGCAGAAATGAATAATTATTGTATTTTTTTGAGATGCTGATTCATTTCAAGACGTTGGGGGTTGGCGGCAACACAAAAAGTGTTTCCAAACGTGAAGTGGAAATGTGGACCATTTTTAAGCCAATCCTTCTTTAACTTCCCATACAAATGTAGCTCTCACACAGCACAGATTACTGTAGATTATATGAGCAGTTGTGTCTGACTTTCTTTATAACAACTGTTTCATGAGCAAATGTCTCGACATTTCAGTGAGAGTGGTGCTTTGCAAACAAGCACTGACATGAATCTCACGGTTCATCTCAGTTAACCTGAGTGAGTCCCAGTAAAAGAGGGCAGAGTGTCTTTGTTAGTTTACAGCTTGTTGGAACTCACCAGTGCTCTGGCGTTGGGATTGGCCCTCTTGTCCAGCAGCAGTTTGGTTACTCTATAATGACCACAGTGAGCTGCCACATGCAGTGCTGTCAAGTAGTCCAACGTGACGTCATCAACGGGAGCCTTGTGCTGCAAAAGATGCTTGACACATTCAACGTGGTCTCCTTGAGCTGCCATATGAAGAGGTGACAGACCATTCTGAAAGGGAAGGAAATGCAGTTTAAACAACAACTTTAACCTTTTCACAGACACAGAGCTGCAAAGAAAGGACTGAATTAGTGACCACTTTCATTATTATGACACTACAACGTGAATGGCACCCAAACTTTCAGAGAAATGGTGACTATATTGATTACATTTCACATGTATTATCCAAATGTCTTGCTTGTTTTGATTTCCTTGTGCTCCGAACATCAAATACACATTTTGTTTCAAAGCAACACAGAAACTGTCAGAAATATGAGCAAACAAATCAAAATCCAAAGTGGGTTTCAGTTGCAAGAAAATTCTACTTTGGATATTGCCGTCAGTCCACTAAAAAATGTGTCAGATTGATCACACTTTTGGATAGTGATGAATCACAAGGATTTACTTGGTACAATTTAAACGACAGAATGTGGTTTTTTAACGAAAATAGACATTTTTCCTTTATTTTTATTGTCTGAAATGTTTACATTTACAAAGTGTTAACTCAGAATTACCATTTGTGTGCAGAAAACATATCAACAATAAGATAAGCAGAACTGTAAAGATTTTAATGCCTGCAGTTTTACTCCACGATATCAAAGATGCAGATATACATCCACAAGAAAAAAAACAGTGTTTCTGCACTTTAAAGGGTTCGGGTGAATACTCGAATCTGATTGGCTGCTGGGTTTTGACGCACACTTAAAAAGTAGTTCCGGTCACATAGCCCAAATGTTCTATATCACTGCGCTGTCTTCTTTCAAACAAACTTTTTCTTCATCTTTCTTTAATTTCATTGCAAATGTGACAATGAAAAAAAAAAAACAAGCGGTGAGGGGAACTTTCTCTCTGAACTGATGCTTTACTGAACCTATCGTGATGAACATCACATATATTACTTTCCTTTGCTTCTGCAGTTGCATTGTCGTGTTACCGAGACAACGGGCTGTACCACCAATGAAAGTCTGCTTTTTATGAGAAAGCGATCTAAACCGTAAAAATAACAAGAGTAAAGTTTTAAAAAACTGTTTAAATATATTTACTTATTTTGCAAGTGACTATGGTATAAGAGGGATAATGCCCGCTGAAGTGTGTATTTTCAGAAATTGACGCACGCCATGGAAATGTGAACAGTTAGACATGAAGCACAAAACGGTCGCTTCTACGTGTCATTAATCTGTGTTAATGAACATGAATGCGTTATTCATTTTGATTAATGACATGCGTTAACGAGTTAACGTTGACAGCCCTAATGTTGGACCAGGATGCTATCTTTAAAAGGGGGCCAAACCATGAAAATCAACATTTTGACTTGTAAGAGTGTTGTACAGTTCATTCCTCACTATAAACGACCCCAAAGTGCTATTTTGATTCCATTCACGCATTGCTGAGTAACCCTCTAAAAACCTGTTCTCTGCTGAAGCCCCTCCCCTGCCCACAAAAGTAAGCAGGTTCTCATAAGCTCACCTTGTAGACTGAGGACCGCCCCTTTCAGGAAGGGTCTGTACTGCCAGCTCCGCCCCCAGGTTAACACACAAACACTTTCTCTGTGGAGCTAGCAGTGATCTGTAAAACGCTTTCATTTTATACTCCCAATATGCACATCCATCTTTGCAAAAAGTTCGGATGTTGTTTGTTTCCACGTGCAAGCGCGCTGAGACTGGCTCTCAGATGATGACATGAAATGAGCGGGACCGACAAGGAGCGAAAGGCAAAGCCTCAGAGATCGAGTCGTTTTACTTAAGGGTGTGAAAAGAGTCCACAAAAACAAGTCTTATTTAATAAATGATTCGTTCTTTAGTGTTCCAAAGGTCATTTATGATCATATATAATATATTTCATATATAAAGGCCTCAGAAAGTCATGCGATGGCCCCTTTAAGCTAACTATGCTGGCGTCTGTTTGAAAATGTCAAAGATGAACTAACTTTGGTTCTGGCAAGCAAAGGTGCTTCTTTCTCCAGCAACGCCTCCACAGATGTTTCATGTCCACTCCGAGCTGCACAGTGAAGAGGAGTCAGTCCATCCTGTAGAAAAGAGTTTGCTAGACAGTCAGCACAGCCGCCATGACTCAGCATGATGTTACAGAAGGATGCTTGTCAGTTCATCTGACAGATCTGCATTAATTGCAAATCGGTTTCCAACTCTGTCAGTTTGACCTGAAGGGTGATAGCATGCAGATGTGACTGCAGACCTAATTATCCCATAACAGCTAGTAGAATGTCTGTCAAGCTATCTGGCTTACAATCAAATAATAGAGCAGGGGCCAGGATATCCAGCGTGGCACTAAATGTAATCTACTGACCCACAACAGCATTTCCCTGCAGCTTTAACCACAATGACGCTTTGGTTCCTACTGTCAGCTGATGTTTGATTGGGGTTTTCTGGAGTGGAATGTACCCGTGTTTTAGCATCGATCTGGGAGCCTCGGTCCAGCAGTAGGCGAACCATGTTGGTGTTTCCGCGCTTTGAAGCCACATGCAGGGGAGTGATCCCATTCTGCAAAGACAGAAAAACTTTTGGTGAGGAAATGATTAAAACATGTTCAAAAAAAGAAAGAAAAATAAGGTTAGATTTCTGAAGTTGTTTTTGCAATATTTTTGTTATCGTTTGATCCATCCTTTTGGTGCATTCTGTTTCCTTTTGCAGGTCTGGCAATCTCTGAAACTAACTTTAGGCTACCTGCAGAATCCCTTTGGGATACGCCCCCTGTGTATTCCTCAGAAATACTGATCTCACTATGCCATGTTCTCTCATCTTTTGCTTGTTTAAAAAGGCCTTTATTATTCAGATTCATCTTTTTTGACCTTTTAAGTGTTTTACAATGCTAATTCCTCATGACCAAAGCGGTATTTTGATCCTTTCACACATCTCTGAGTATTCTCGGAGCACCAGCCCCTCCCAATCCACAAAAAAGAGCGTGTCCTCACATTGTGAAGTAGAGAGGTGGGAACAGCCCCTTCCAAGAAGAGTCTGCGCTGCCAACACCGCCCCCCAGACTAACACACATACCCACTTTCTCCGCAGAGCTAACAGTGATCAGCAAAATGCTTTCTTTTTTACGCTCAACGTGCTCTTCCATCTTTGCAGAAGATGGGATGTTTGTTTTTGAGGGCAAAATGCAGACACGCTGCCGGCTCTAGGATGACGTCCTGAAATGGACAGCACCTTCAGATCGAGCCGTCTTACCTCTGAGTTATGAAAGAGCTCACCAAAATAACTCATATTTGATAAAAAATGTGTTCTTTGGTGTGGTCACACAGTGTTATAGTTTAACCTGAATGGATTAAGAATAGCATAAGATAGGGCATTTAATTAAAATAATTTGAATTAATTCTTAGAGGACCAGGTTTAGGAGGATTTGTTTCTTTCATATTTGTTCACAAGTCACCAGTTTGATTTGAATGGCTGGTAAATGGTATCTTCTTTTTCTTTTTAGAAACAAACAGTGTGTTAAGATTGATGGTGAACAAAAACAATTGCAGTTAAACAAAGCTAAACAATGGCTGATAACCCCACTATCTATTCATCTTTGAAATAACGTGACCACAGATGTTCCCTTACTCTTGCCGTAAAATCCACAGCTGCCCCCCGATTAAGGAGAAGTGTGGCCACATTTACGTTTCCGTAGTGGGCAGCAATGTGCAGCGGGGTGAATCCGCTCTGGAACACAGACATAAAGGAGAGGTCAGACTAACATCTATGATCATGACTGTTCTTCAACTGTAGCTTCCCAGCATGCAGCAGTCAGCATCAACACAAACAAGAAATCCAAAAGGGAAGCAGAATCATATTATCACTGGAAAAAAAACATAAAAATTGAAATGGGAAAAAGTGGAGCACCCACATCCAGCCCTGAAACCCACACATCCTCCATGCAAGCTAACAATTCAACACTCAAGAGAAAACAGAAACAGTACTTTCACCCTGAAACAAAGATGGACAAAAACTATCATCTAGCAAAAAAGAAAACCATGAACATAGCAAATACGCACTACAGACATCTGAAATAATTAGAGAAAGTGATGAGAAATCTATGAGGAAAAGTTAGAGATTGCAGAGCAGGTTGGAGTAAATGTTTGCCTTACCTTGCCATTCTGAAAGTGTTGGTCCGATTTAATGTGAAAAAGTTGTTTACAAGAGTGTGAAGAAAACATTGACTAACGTGATGGTTACAAAAATTTACAGTCAAAAGCTCAGAATGGTGCAAAAAAGGGTAGCGTGGATGCAGCATGCTATTCAAGACACAGTCTTCAAGCAGATTAGAACATGTTTTCATGGATTCATACTTTTGGAGCTTTCATGCTTAAACTTTCAACTGTTTATAGACATAAAAGAGCAATAGTTTGGGAAATCCAATAGAAATGGATTCTAAAAGTAAAACGTGCATCTGAAGAAAGGCTTTAAAGGGACATCCCAGAGCTGCCAACACAAAACTAAACGTTTCTTTTCTGTGACAAAAAGGCACTCTGAAAGAATGTAAATACAAAGTATGATTTTTGTTTCTTAGAAAGAGCTTTGAAACAGAATGATCTAATCTAGAAGGCTCACTCTGATATTTCATTTGCAGCAGTAGAGATGCTTACAGAACAGTGCAGCATCTCTTTCAGCAGAATGTTTGTGGCACATTACTAATATTGTTTCCTAAAGGAATGTCTAAAATGACATTACAATGGCTTTTAGTTTTGTCTGATGGTCTGCAGGGTCTTTACATGTCATTGAAAAACAGTGTCGTCATGTTTTCTCTGAGTAATATTACTATGTGAACCGTTCACCTGAAATTTAAAGCTATGTGTACAACAACTTTGAAAGGTGTAGATATCTTGTGAAATTAGAGAGGAAGATAACACAGGAGAATCTGTCATTCTCTCATAAATAAGCTGTAAGTCTGCCAACAATGTGGAGTTTGTGCAACTTGTCTATTTAAATAAATAAATAAATATATATATATATATATATATATATATATATATATAATATTTAGAGAGTATTAGAGAATGTATATATATGTATGTATATGTAACTTTTAAAAAAAGTTTTGTCCCTCAAACTAATTGCTAGCGTAAGTGGAAATGTAATATTTTAAGATAGTTCCCACCAAGCCTTTAAAAAATGTAAAAAGTTGCCTTATAATGATGAGACAGAGCTCATGGGATGACTTTTTAAAATATACCAAGGACCTTTCTTTCCTTTTTTAGCAGTTAAGTGTTATTTGCAAAAGAAATACAACAAATTTAAACACCAGACTGAGAATGACAGGAAGGGGAAGTTTTTGAAGAATTGCTGCCTGGTTAATTCTACCTCACACTCTGTGTGCTTGGTAAAGTGTGAGGAAAATGTCAACATTAGGATTACAGTATAATCTGAACCCCAGTTTCTATTTGCAGAGAGATGTCTGAAAAGGTCATTAATAAAATGGACCCATAATATGGTTTCTGCCAGAAAAGTCTCAAGAAGTCCTGCTTTGCCTCAATGCTGTAAAGGGATGACAGCTTCTGCAGCAAGATTCATTATGTCAAATGAAATTATTTCAAATCTGAGCTCACTTTTTCCATAAACGTTTGCAGTATTTGAACATCAGCTGTTCTGGGACAGAGTAAAACAACAACATTCATTATTTATACAGTCAAAAGAAAGCTTCAGAAATCCTTGATTGCTATCAGATAACATATTTCCCATCTTTTCATCCTACTTTTTTTGCTGACATGATTTTCAAAACAAAGTTTTGTTCTTTTTAAACTCATAGTTTCCTTCTCTTTTTAAACAAAATATCAATGTTTCTTCCTTTGTTTTTCTTTTGGCAGCTCTGGACATCCATGCGGAGTATTGGATTGTTTCCCGTTCAGTATGAGTATCAGACAGGTTGTCAGCAACACATCAACACTACTCAGAGTGCATCAACACAAATCATGCAACAATCATAAAAACAGCCAGTATCCACTGCAGACAAGTACACAACTAACTATTGCCTGAAAATACATCAAAATAAAAACTCAAATAAAATGTTAATTTACAAAACACAATTCAGGCAAAACAATTTTCTGATATTTTTACATAGATGGATGATTGATAGAAAAAAAAAAGTTCTACAAGCTTAACAAACATAAGAAAAGAAAAAATAAATCAAATACAAAATAAGCCAATGACTAGGCGTGAAAAACAAAACTGAAAGAGAATTTAAAAAAAATGAATGTGCAGAATGTACAGTACACATGGCGATTGCACATCCATTCCTGTCAGCCATGCACAGTGACCTCCACCCATCCAGAGCAAAGTCAAACTAAAAACAAACCAAAAAAAACCTCACATGAGCTCATTTTTGTTGACAATGCAGTGCAGCAGGGTGGAGAAAAAGCAAAGAGGGATGACAGTGATGCGAGTGAACAGTGAGTCTGTGGAGAATCAAAGGAGCGTGTTTATACCTCAGTAGTCCTATTGACCATCATCTGTTGCAGGGTGGGGAGAGATCAGTTCAGTTAGGTTTGTGTGACACATCACTGTGCAGGTGTGCAGTCAAAGACAAAACTGCAGCATCACAACAGGACGCTCTTCACTTTGCTACATCAGCACAGCTATTGGTGAACGTTTGTACATGTGAGATCCATTTTACTCTCAGTGTTTGGAAAGCAGCTGCTCGTTTTAAGGTTTAAACAACTGAGACAAATCTCATTAGAATTGTTTACACGATCCTGATCTATTTCAGTGATTTACTTATTAACTGTCTAATATTTAAAGACATACATTTTCCAGAATAACACCCTGAATGAGTTAGATCGCCATTGTCTACTAAATAAAAAGAGGAAACGTTTTTGTTTTTTTAAAACAATAAAAAATAAGTCCCTTCAGGACCACATGGTACTTCTCAGTTCTGCCTTTAGCAACATTACTTTAAATCAAGAAAATGTACAAACATTCACTAACAAAGTTTTTTTCTGTCAGGGCTCAAGCTTCCGTCTCTTCCTCCGACCACCAGAGGGAGCCCTCTCCTGAGTATGACATTCTCTGGCTGTCTTCCTCACTACATTTCCCATCAGCCCCGTGATTCTGGTCTTCACCAGCTGTGTGTCATCATCATTACTGTTTATATTCCAGCATCTAGCTCTACTCGACGCAGCGTTTCAGTTGCTGTTTCTCCGTGGTTTTTGACCCTTGTCTGTTTTGACGCCTTCTTGCCTCTCTCTGTGTATTGTGACTCCGGCCTGTTTTTTTTTACTTCGTCTTGCCTTGCCCCTGTCTGTATGATCTCGCCTCTCGTTAAAACCAGTTGCACATGGATCCAACTGCCTCTGCCTCTTTGTCACAATGATTCTTTTTAATGATGCTGTTGTGTGTTTGGGAACTATTACATCTATTGTGTGATGCCTTTTGTCATGAATTTCTGGACTCCAGGAAACCCAGTTTGTGGTTTTAGTAAATACAGTTTTATGCAAGTTCTTACACAATGATAAGACTGAAGTACACTAAAAATAAGTAAACTTTTAGAATAAGGACTAACTACATAGTGACCAGAATCATCTTCAGTCAAGCTTCATCACTTAGAGCCACCACTCAGTCTAAAACAGATACGTAAACATGACTGAATTCTCAGCTGTGAGGATTTACACTTTTATCTGTACATCACGATTGTTCATAGAGTAGTTTTAACAAAGCTTTCTCCACCAAAAAGTGTGCATGCATCCATAAAGACAACCTCCATACAACCGGACAGTGGCACACTCCATGCAGTAGACAGTGCTACAAGTCATCCATGCAGCAGAGAAGGGTGGTGTCAAGAGGAGAAACGTAAGAGAGGAAGTATTGAATAGATAAGGGAAACAGAAACGGGGATTGGGATAGTGGGAGGCAAAGACACCAGGTGACAGAGAGAAAATGAGCTACAAATGAGACACAAAGTGATGGAGACACCATTACTGGGCAAAACTTCATGAAAAGAGGTACATGACGGGTTAGAGCTGCTGGGCTTTGGACAAACCATAGACACCCAGCCATGTGACAAAAAGAGAACTTCTGTCATTTGAAACCATTAGCACATAGTGGTGCAGGGTAGACATATGTCTTCAACAGGTCTTTGAAAGAGTTGAGTGCAGCTTCAGATAAACAATATCACATAATTACAGAGCATTTCTGCAGAAGAGAACCCCAAGAATTCAAACCCCAATGTCTTTTTAAAGCTTTTGGACAAATGACACCAAAGAGCAAATCAGATAAAGAGTTTCTGTCCAAAGTCCATTTGAGCAAAAACTCCACCTACCAACAATCAAGCACAGTGGTGGAAGTCTCATGACCTGGGACTGTGGAGCTAGAGTAAACTAACCGTTTGTGTTTGTTTCCTTTGCTTTATAGAGGATGCCTGATTCAAGCACCAGGACCATGAGTAGAGCTCACAGCTCACATGAGTTCATGTGGTGGAACATCGTGTGAATGAACAGAGGGAATTTGTTGAATTTTTTTTTTCCAGAACACTGTCAGAGTCTGATGGATTGTGCGACAAAGACAACTGTTGCAGCTCAAGTTGGATTTAAAAGCTTGTGGTACTCCCTGAACAGGTCTCCAATCCATTGCAAGGCCACACACAGCTACACACACACACACAGCTACACAAACACACACACACACAGAGTCATGTTCACACCTAGGGACAATTGCAATAATCAATGAACCTTTGAAGCCTGTTTTTGGACTGTGAGAGGAAGCCGGAGTGCCCGGAGAAAACCCACTCTTGTAGGAGGAGGACATGCAAACGCCGCACAGAAAAGTTCCAAGTGAGTTTTGAACCAGGGCCTCACAGTAAGCAGAGTGCCAGTCCTCTCAAAGTAACAATAACATCAATTCCTTTGAAGGATTGTTCAGGATTGTTGAGGGGATGTTGGAAGTGTAAATGAGGTCCACTGATGCAGCTCCTGACGACTCATTAATATCAATAATAATAAAGTAAATTCAAGGAAACAGAAATGTTGTTCGGCATTTTACTATCAAGCCAAAAATATCAAGAGCCTGCACAGCAGCGAGTCTGCAGTTATGGGTGGGAATGTTTTCAGAAGCCACATTAATTTCATCACTGCAATTATAATACAACCCATACCAAGAGCCAGTTCAACATGCCCCTCCATAAATCTACTGTTTGCCTGCAGTTCACCAACAAGAACTCCTTCAGAGCCTGCAGATCCAACACTGTTGACTGTCAAGAGGACTTATCCAGATACAGATCAGTCAGCAGAAGGAAAACAGGACTGTGCTGACATTTTCATGTTTTCACACGTGTATTATTGCATCCACATGCAGTGGAGCCTCGAGGCATCCTTCAATCCTTTTCTTCCTTATATATGACAGATACAGAGCACATACCAAAGCCGGTTCATCAGGAACTTTTTTGCATTTTACCTTGGACTGGACGTCAGCGTTATGATCGTTCTGGAGAAGCAAGGCGGCTGATTTGGTGTCGTCCTTCCGGGCAGCAATGTGTAAGGCAGGCAGGCGCACCTTGCCTTTGGTATCATTCTCCAACAGGATGGAAACCACCTGATTGTGGCCTTGCTGGAGGGCGATGGCCAACGGCGTAAAGCCATCCTACCAGAGGGAAGCAAAGAGAAGAAAAGATACAGTGGAAAAACTGCCGTTAATGTTTCAAATGACCCAAAGCGCAGAAAAGATCTTGACCACCTGATCTGGTCTTGCATTTACTGAACAGGATTTTATATCAAAATAACTCGTTTTAAATGACTTTCCAAATCAAAAAGACATGTTTCACAGGAAAAAAGACAAGTGCTGTCAATCAATTAAAAATAATATTCAATCAGACTTTTGGATCGAGATTAATCACAATGTTTTACTAGGAACATATTCTATGACAATATTCTGCTTTTGAACAAAAATAAAGGCCTTCATTTCTATTGTCAGAAAGATTTTAATTGATAAAGTGTTAACTCAGAAGATTATTTTGTGTGCAGAAAACACATCAACAGAAAGATAAGCAGAAAGGTAAAGATTTGAATGTCTGTAGTTTTACTCCAAGAACCCAAAGACGCTGATATACAGCCATGTATATTTAGAAACGGTCACACGCCATTGAGAAGAACAATCGTAGATCTTGATATGTTGCCCGGATTGGCGTTACCAGGGTCTCACCCTGAAGCCAGACCTGGGACTGGGGCTCGCAGACGAGTTTTATCAGCGCATCTGTATTGGTCTTTGTTTTCGCATCCATTTTCTACCTTTTCTTCTTGATTTTCTTTCTGTCTTGTATATTGTATGAATGAGTTTAATCCTGTTCACATGAATCCTCGATCTTCTAACTCAAATATGATGAGAGTAAATGTTAAGAAAAGCTGCTCAGTTATGGTCCCTCCCACTCTAGACTCACCTCTGTAGCTGTGCTCTGGTTGCCTCCATTCTCAAGCAGGTATCTCACCACATCCATGTGGTTCTCCTGAGCAGCCATGTACAGGGGAGTAAATCCATTCTGGAAAACACAGTCCGTTTCTGCATTAATGGCTGCTTGTGGTTGACTTGTTACCATTTTTACTTTATTCAGAGCGATTCCAAAACAGATTCATGGGTCTTTGCCATGCATGACAGATGTACTGCTGACAGAGGGAGCAGTGGGAGGAGGACAGACTCACCTGAGACTGAGCGTTGATGTCTGCGCCTCTTTTGACAAGAGTCTTAACAACTTCAGCCTGACCAGCCAGAGAGGAGATGTGCAGAGCAGTGTTTCCTTTCTGCACAGAAAACATGATGATGTATCTGAGTATTGTCCATGAAAACAGAAAAAAGCTGTTTGATGCTTTTTACAAAACATTTAATACTCCGAAAGAGATAAAACAGTTTGGAAAATGAATGAACGTTTAATACAAATGTTCAAGAAATTGTAATAAATGTAATTCCTTTTTCCAACAAGCTTACATTTTGATGGTTCGTCTGTTTTTTTAAAGTCATTTTCTGAACCATTTTTGCACTTTTCAGGGTCAAGGTGCTGCTGGAGCCTAACCCGGCCACTCATGGGCAAAGGTAGGGGACACTGCTGGACTGGTCACCAGTCTGTCAAGGGGCCACAATCACACACGCATGCATGAGGAGAACATGCACACTCCACACCCCTATTGGTGACACTGTTTCGAGTCCCTCAGCTGGGACTTGAACCGGGAACCTCCTTGCTGTGAGGCAAGGGCACTAACCACTGCACCACCGTCCTGTTTCTTCCGGTTCTAAAAATGAAGTTAGATATTACATTTAAAATGTTACTCTGAATTCCTTTTTTTTTTTTACTTTGACCGGAGGAATGATTCCTCTTAAAGCAAGGATACCAGTACAAAGACAGAAGTGGAAGTCTCTACAACAGCAACGTCTAGTTACAACTGTCCTTATGTGCACATGGGCAGATGTAAAATGTAATTTTATATGAAATTCTTGGAGCTTATTTGACCAACAAAGTAGCAAATCTGGTCTTTTTATAGGAAGAAGAATGAGGGTGACAGGAAAGGGAGCCAGGTTTGGGTTTAATAGAATACAACCTGAAGAAGACCAGGATTTGTGGACAAACTTGTATGGAAATTGTAGAAAAAAATGGGTTAGTTCAAATATTATTTTAGAAAGACTAAACATTCAAGAAATGAAAGCCTGGAAAGCTGGTCACAGGTGGAAAGCTTGAGTTATCAGGGTGAGATGGATGATAAAAACACTGTAGTTCAGGCGGTGCCCATTAAAAGTAGTCAGAACCGTTTGGCCTGTTACCAGATAAGGTGAAATGCTCGTGTTTGTTATGGGAAGGCGTGCTTGGATAGCCATGGCAGCAAAAGCTTCTGTATCATCTGTGCAGGAGTGTGTGATACCTGTATTCCAGCCATTGTTTTTTTTCATTCACTGTGAATTTTTATCAAACATTGATTTTTCATTTACTTCATAAAATGACTTTGTCCTAAAAATGGGCTCTTAAAATGTTTGTCAAACCAACTTGGTTATAAGCTGCTCTCCATTGTGGAGTAACACCAACAGGAGTAACAAACAGGAGTCTTCTCATGTTGCAGAAACAGGAATGATGAGCATTGCTTCAGCAGGAGCAGACCTTCAAGATTACTGCACCTCCAAAACCTAGGTTCTTGCAGAACTGTCTTTCCCCCAGACCCCCTTTGGATTAAAAGCTTGTTCTTTTAAAAAAGGACAACAAGGATGTTTTTACATTGAGTTAGATTTGCTTTAAAGTTTGGGTTGCTGTCAGTCGAACACTAGTCGAACTGAGTAAGTGCAAGATTACGTGCGTTATTGATCTCTTAACTTAACCTTATTAAAGGTTTTAAAGACTTTAACTATTAAAAGTATTTCTAACAGTGTTTCTATTCTAGCAGGTAACTATCCCAAAATATTCTAAGAGATTTGCAGAAAAATCTTCCCTTTCTGTGGAAGTTGCATGAATGCCTTAGGGTTGTGTCACCGGAATTTGAAACAAACTTGTAATTGTAACCTCTTAAAATACCTGATGTCCAAATGTTTCAAATGTGATGTCAGTGCATTACCATCACCTATTCTGATGTGTCTTTATTACAGTTAATACATAAATGAGTGGTGTGTCCAACTGCTATAAACTTGTAAAAGAAAAAAACCTGAACCGAATCATTTTGATTTAGCGTCCCCTCCAGCAGATGGCGCCCTAGGCAGCCGTCTAGGTTGCCTTTGTCCAGGGCCGGCTCTGAATAGGTGACAGTAACCAGTCTCCTCGTTGAACCTAGATCTTAGGTAAATCTATTTGAAGATATTCAGAGCTGCCACACAGAAGCACTACCAAGGGGTTACACTAACGTTATCAGGACTACAACAGTGAGCAGTACAGGAGCTCTCCGGCTGTACAGTTGTGAGCCAGATACCAGCTCAGACGAGGAACACAGACACAAACGTGGATCTATTTGTCTGGAAGTGGATGTATCAAAATGGAGGTTGTGGCCCGCAGTCGTTACATCACAGCTACAGGCTTTGTCAAACAGCAGTTTTGTCTGCTCCTGATTCACAAGGATTTCAATAAAGAAATACTCAGAAATGCAATTTTAAGCTTAACTTCTCTCATATCCTCCATCATCAGAAAATGTACAAAGGAACAAGCGGAAAACACTAAAAATGCTATTTTCATTGCAGAGGGTCTTTAAAAGAAACTCTGATTATCCTTCTTATGCATTCCACACATGCCGTATGAAATCTGTTGATCAGATTTGTCAAACAAAAGTCTTCAACATCTGAACTGCTCATTTTCTCACTATTATAAACCTAACCTTTAAAGCGCTGCTTTTTTTGATCTGATATAGAAAACCCCTGAAACCTCTTGTTTATTGACATAAACAAAATGATTAAATCTTCACCCTGCAAACACCAAATCCATCCAGCTGTTCCTGTCTTACCTTTGTGGATGAATCCACAGGTGCTCCTCTGTCCAGCAGCTCCTGGACCAGGTCTATGTGGCCCTCTTTGGCAGCCAGGTGCAGTGCATTAAGTCCATTCTGGAATAAGAGGTGAGGGAAAATGTCAGGCATGTTGTTTTGAAGGAGGAGAACTCCTCCACGGGGAGAGAAGGGCTTCCTTCCACTGTGTGACTCCCAGCTAACCGAGCCAACCTTCCTTCCTCCATGTCTTCAACAAGTAAACGACAGAAGAGGAACAGGTCCTAACACAAACTATCGAAGCAGATTCTATTACCGTAACCGTAATCCTAACCTTGAGCCGTGACGGGCAGATGTAAATTGTAAATGTGCAAGAAAGAAAGTTATAAATAGCTGTGTGTGTTGGTCTGTTTATAGAAGGGTCTACTTCAAGCTAACTTCCCTTTCCTGTTAGCCTACTGATTTGTTTTGCAGTAAACAAAATGAAAACATCTTAAGGACTTGATGAGGCCAAAGTGGTTTATAGCTTTCCCTAATGGACATAGTCATGTTCTCACAGAGCCTGTGGTGGAACTCAAGCAGGATTTGGCAAAAAAAAAAGGAGCAGTATGTGTGCCTGAAGGCAGAGGGCGCTGGTGAGCCCAGAGAATGTGACATCACAGCTAAAGAATAATAGAATTTACGGTAGCAAGTCAAATGTGCTGCGCTAGCTTGTTGAAAATGCAAAGTTAGGCGCAATATTGGAATGTTACAGATGCTGTTTCACTGCTGTGCTACGACTGTACAAACAAAACTGGAAAAACAAGGATACGACTTTTCACAAGTAAATTATTACTGTCAGCTAATGAAGGAGAACTTGTAGAAAACATTTTAGGAAGAACTGAGTGAGTTTGCTCAGAACAGTAAATGTTTAGGCCAGGGGCAGCACCAGGGGATAGCTAGGGGTTGCTATAGCAAACACATCAAACCTAAATCCAATCCTTAAGTTTTACACAATTTTATTGCACCTCATCACTTTTGATGTAATATTTTATATTTTTCATGTTTGTCTATAGTTTATTTTGTGCTAAAATGCAACATAAAACCACACTGAAAAGACAGTAGGTAGTGCAGTAGCATGGTCTCAACAGAGAGGGCGCTGGTGAGTTTGGGTTGTTTGTTCCCCATTTGTTACAAATAAAGTTTTTGCAATAAGAGCCTGTTTTTTATGTTTTGCTGTGACTTTGATCAACTGCAAAAATGGTGGATGTCAAAGTTAGACTTTTATTCAAAACATGAAGTAATAATGAACGGATGACGGATGCTGAAAAACACGTTTATTAAGACTCATAAAACTAAAAGAAGAAAACGAGATTTATAAGGAAAGATGAATGTACTTGATTTACAGGTAAAGGTTTGACCATCGTTTGTTTGTGTGTGTGTGTGTGCGTGTGTGTGCGTGTGTGTGTGTATGTGTGTGTGCATTAGTGCGCGGTAAGAGAGAGCATCCTCCATGGCAGTTTCTGTTATAATGTGTAGCATTCACCTTGTGTTTTTTAGCTTCAAAATTTAAGTGAAGTGATCCTTCACTTTTTCATGATTCACTGATTTTCTTCTCTGTATTCCATCCATCAATAACAGGATCAATGTCTGGCTAAAAACAATAAAAAACAACCTGTTATGGGAACAGGGTTGGTGCATGTTGTGGGACACATGTTCATAGATGATAATTATTTCAAATGTTTGTATATTAAAACATTTATTAAAAAAATACATTTAAGTTTAGGCTGATGTTATTTGTACATTTTTATGTGCAATTGGCACAAAAATTGATGGAAATTAATGTTTTCCACAGGCAATACATGCAGCCAAGATCATATAATAATAATAATAATAATATATGTTTTTTACATAACACCTTTCAAGATAAAAGATCACAAAGTGCTTCACAATAAAACACAGATAAAAACACAGAAAATAAAAACAGAATTAAGAAAATGCAAAAGTAAAAAGATGTGTTTTGAGCAGCTTTTTAAAAGAAAGCACTGAGTCTGCAGATCTGAGGCTGAGAGGGAGGGAGTTCCAGAGATGGAGCCACTGCTGCAAAGGCTCCGTCACCTTTGGTGATGCACATTGATGCATTGCTGCATTGGAACCATTTGGTGGTTTATTCCTCACTGTAACCGTAATCCTAACTTAAACCTTCCTCTGGGTCTGTGCAGCCAAGAAAAAAGTTCACTTTCTTAAGTTTAATTTGAACTTTTAAAATATTAAAATTTAAATTGGACATCAGGAAAAATGTCGATTTTAGGGGTTACTTCAGACTGATTTGTTATTTTCAAAACACTTTTTTCTCTAAGTGTCTTGGAGAGTTATGAGACGTAAACAGACAGCGCACCATGTGGCCATCAGCTGAAAACATTTGACAGTAGCTCCTCCCACAGAGACCGTCATTGGCAGCATCACCAAGGCCTTCGAGGAGCCAAGGAGGAGAGAAGTGCCTGTTTGACCAAAATTCGTCAATATATATTTTACATCTTATGTTTTTGCACATTTAGAGACAAAGATACAGAAATGTTGTTGTAAATAGTTCTATACTTGTCCAACTTAAGCTCATAAAATGCAAAACCTGTTGTTCATGTTCAATTGCATTGTTTTTCTCACTAAAAACACTTTAAAATCAAATTTCGATTTTGTTCTTTATTTCTTTTTAAATTGTTATTGCACTCTTGTAACATGGGGTACATTTAAAATAATAATTAATTTTGTAAATTCAATGTTTTCTGCAAAGGCATACATTTACAGGACATTCTCTGAACCTTTTACAGTCAGAATTGGTTAAACCATTTTCTCAGAGTAAAACTAAAACAACCATCAGAATCCAGAGATGATGGACTACAATCAAAACGATTTTCATGTTTTTAGGACCAGGTATACAGCAATACATTAAAAACAAACCTCTTTCTAGAATATTCTCCGCCAAAAATGTATTGGGGTCAATTACAGGAATGATCATTTTTAGCTGATATTTGGGACCGCTGTGGGAAAACTACATGTCACGAGGTTTTCACAGTGTATTGTCTGAACGCCAGGAAAAATGCCTACGTCTTGATGTGAAATCTTTTTCTGTGAGGGACAAAACGAATCCACAAAGCTGATCGGTCTCTTCCCACTCTGCTCCCTGACTTCAACTGCTGTTAAACTTTCATTCATAACTAAAAACTCACTCAAAGATGACATGGCGACTTTGACCTGCGATTTCTCAAAAACTGTAAGGAGTTTTAAAAGTACAAGTTCAAGAGCCCAAAGTCTGCTGAATAGTTTAAAAGTTGAATGATTTCTGTTGCTGAAAGTTTAATTGAGTTCTTTTATTTTGTCCCACACTTTTTAACCTGTTTGTGCTTCCATGTGGAGATGTCATCAGGAGACATGGAATAAACTTTCATAGTCATACGGATGACACCCAATTATATGTGGCTGTGTCTCCTCATGATGACATGTTGATGACCTTTTAAGCTGTATTTTAGATATTGAAACATGGATGGGAGAGAACCTTTTAAAGCTCAATCAAGACAAACAGATATTTTAATTGTTGGTCCTGAAGCAGTGGCCATCATGAATCATCAGTTTTTGTGCTGGTCACACATTGTGAATAACTTGTGAATAACATCAGTCTTTTATAAAAGATGTTGTTTTTTTTCTTTTACTTTGGGAAAACAAACAGAATGAGATTAAACAGCGAAAGAAGCTAAAGGAATTTTACTCGCTCTGTGTTCTGTTTCTTCTGTTTGCTCCTGTCTGATGTCTGTATTTCTTCACATCTGGGTACTTTTTCACTTTTTTTACACTTTTCTGAAAATATACTTGAAAGCAGCACATGAAAGAAAACACATTTGAAAACTAGAGCCCAAAATAGTATATCTTTTTATATATCAAGGTTGACATCAGTCCTCGACGACAGCTGATAACGAACAGTTCCGAACAGTTTCACCAGCACCAGCACAGCCCAACATAAGATGTCCATTCCATGTAACCTGCTGGTTGTTACTTCTGACCGTTGACAGGACAGGACCGTTATGTCCAGTCAGGTGACACTGCACCGCTGTCATGACTGACATGCTAATGAGCTGAGAAGTGACTAGAAATGTGAGCGTGGCACAGACAGGAACTGAGGTCTGTGGAGAAAACATGACTGCATGAGGCGGCTGCAGAAACCAGCTCAAGAAGTTACTTTATTTCAAATTGATTCAGATTCATTGTAAAATTAAAAGTCATGGAAAACCTCCTAACTTTGTGCATATGTGTATCATGGCAACATTCTGAACATAGCAGGCTACATTTGTGAGCACATTTTGCGAGGTGTCTTAAGTCCCACTCCAACTGCATTTTTTCCTTTTGTAAAATCCTTTCCAGTAGTCTTTTAATTATGAATGTGCAGTCTTTAACTAAAATCATTGAGACTGTCATTTTTCAAGACATATTTTATGTTCAGCGGCAGCAGCTCATTAGAAATATAACTCTGGTTTGTGGGCGGGACTGTGGACTCAGAGAACGCCCCCATCTCTGTCGCTCAGAGCTCTTGTTTGTCCGCTCACGAGCGAGCTTATAGCCCCAAGCAACTCAAAAGCAATGATGAGCAGTACTGGATCGATCCAACTGTACGGTTTTGAGGCAGAGGTCAGCCAGACGAGAACATGAATGCACTCAAGGGGGAGGAGGAGCAGAGTGATAAGAGAGACTTTGGCACGCCCATTTCAGTTACTGCATCATCAGTCTGAGCTTTTTCTAGCATCCGGTTTCTGATCCAACACGTTTTGAATTAAGAATAACTCAAACGCAGCTTTAATCATACATTATTTCATATAACTCCTCTATTATGAGAAGAATGCTACAAGAACATGTTAAAAACACCAGAGAGACCATTTTCATTGGAGTGGGTCTTTACAGAAGAATAACTATATTGAATGAAATTGATCTTTACTAAAAAAAAATATTGATTTATTAAGTTTGTTCAGTCACTTTCTTTTAAATAAAAAATAAAAGAAGTAAAAGCCATGAATATTTTTAATGCATTTTTAATGTAGAAATTTGTAACTGTATCATATAAAATTCTATTTTTACTGATGAGGTATTGGCTAATAGCATTCCCACATCATCATGACAGGCACTCGGGTGCACTCGGGTGCACTCGGGTGCACTCGGGTGCACGTCATGAGGATTTTGCTTCTCAATGACAGGTTACAACTCAAGTGACACTAAATGAGTAGTTGCACAATAAATGTTTTCTTCCAAAACCGCTGAAAGTGCTTCCTGGTCAGTGCAGCAGTCATACTACATACAACAACATACTGCTAAAATAATAAATTGAACATAAAATACATAAAAAGTGCTTATCTGAAAATCAGGAAATCAAACAAATTTTTGCTAAAATGAAAAAAACTCAGGATTCTAAATCTGTGTTAAAATGGCCAAAACCAGAGTAAAATGAAAATAAAAACAAATAAATATGAAAAAATAAAAAACCATCCACTGTGTCTCAGTTTACAGGAAGGGGTTCAGGTTTGATGCTTCCTAGCCACGTTTAACATGTTTATTGCAGTGGAGTAAAAGCTACATCTCATACCTGATTGCAGGTGCTGATGTCCACGCCCCCTTTAAGGTATTCCAAAACCTTGTCAATGTTCCCTGCTCTCGCCGCTCTCAGGAAACTGGTGTTACTGTCCGACTGTGGAAGACAGAAAAGAAACACATTTAAACTTCTCACACCATGTTGTAGACAATGTTTCATTCAGCAGAAATGATCTTCCTAATTTAGCTACCCCTCACATTTGACACAGGCCAGTGTTTCTGAATTTGTGGAATCATTGCAGAAAACTTTGTTCTATCCTTAATTTCAGTGTTGCTATAAAATACTTGTGTTGTCAACATTGACATGTGCGCAGCCTTCATGTAAAACAATCTTTTCCAAGACTGGTGTGTATCCTGAATGTTCTACTGCACAAAAACCCAAACCATCAAGCCTCCACCACCATGCTTTGCATTGTGTATGCGCTGTTATGAATGAATGAATGAATGAATAATTGAATTCAATTCCAAGTTTTACCCAGATCCTCTTTTCTTAACTAAACTGTCATGAACGTTGCTGTGCAACCTAATGGCCAATGCTTACAGAATCAAAGGTTCAGAACTCGCTAAGCGATGTTTTCACTCAGCAATGCTTTAGCGGACCCTTGAATGAACTTTAACATCAGCTTAAATACATTCACTTCTTTTATGAATAACTTTTACTCCTTCACACAATAAAGAAATATGGAGTAATGGAAGAAACAAAAAACTTGTTAGGCCTTCTCTGCAGTGTACTATAATATTTTTACACTACATTCTTTATTGTGCTTTTGTCACAAACAGGCAGACAGCTGGTTCCACAGCAGCAGGTTTATTGCTACAGACAGGCACACAGGAACAAAGCTCAGCTAAAAGTCCACACAGCCAATCAGAGTCAGAATCCAGGCAAAAGGTTGAGGCAGGGTCAGGTATGAAGCAGGGTCAGGTATGAAGCAGGGTCAGGTATGAAGCAGGCTCAGGTATGAAGCAGGGTCAGGTATGAGGCAGGGTCAGGTATGAGGCAGGGTCAGGTATGAGGCAGGGTCAGGTATGAAGCAGGGTCAGGTATGAGGCAGGGTCAGGTGTGAAGCAGGGTCAGGTGTGAAGCAGGGTCAGGTGTGAAGCAGGGTCAGGTGTGAGGCAGGGTCAGGTATGAGGCAGGGTCAGGTATGAAGCAGGGTCAGGTATGAAGCAGGGTCAGGTATGAGGCAGGGTCAGGTATGAAGCAGGGTCAGGTATGAAGCAGGGTCAGGTATGAAGCAGGGTCAGGTGTGAGGCAGGGTCAGGTATGAGGCAGGGTCAGGTATGAAGCAGGGTCAGGTATGAAGCAGGGTCAGGTATGAAGCAGGGTCAGGTATGAGGCAGGGTCAGGTATGAAGCGGATCAGGTATGAAGCAGGGTCAGGTATGAGGCAGGGTCAGGTGTGAGGCAGGGTCAGGTGTGAGGCAGGGTCAGGTGTGAGGCAGGGTCAGGTATGAAGCAGGGTCAGGTATGAGGCAGGGTCAGGTGTGAGGCAGGGTCAGGTATGAAGCGGATCAGGTATGAAGCAGGGTCAGGTATGAGGCAGGGTCAGGTGTGAGGCAGGGTCAGGTATGAAGCAGGGTCAGGTATGAAGCAGGGTCAGGTATGAAGCAGGGTCAGGTGTGAGGCAGGGTCAGGTGTGAGGCAGGGTCAGGTGTGAGGCAGGGTCAGGTATGAAGCAGGGTCAGGTATGAGGCAGGGTCAGGTGTGAGGCAGGGTCAGGTGTGAGGCAGGGTCAGGTATGAAGCAGGGTCAGGTGTGAGGCAGGGTCAGGTATGAAGCCGATCAGGTATGAAGCAGGGTCAGGTGTGAAGCAGGGTCAGGTGTGAAGCAGGGTCAGGTAAACAGCTGAACAGATCAGGATGAGGAGCTCAGTATGCAGGCAGAAAGGCACAAACGAAACTTCACACTGAGCGTAGCCCTGAGCCGTGCTTAGGAGTCCAGTGGCTTATTAGTTGATGAGAGTCAGGTGGGGAGCATCCAGACACTGTGCGCTGGGGCTGCTGGGAGATTGAGTGCACTTAGTACTCTGGAGACGACTCCCACCAATGACTAGAGGGGGAGACAGAGCCCTGACAACTTTTGTTTGACTTGGATTTTTCCTTCACATAAAGAGTAAAGAGACATGGAAGAGTTTGTATTTATTGTTAAAATAACACACTGACCTTTCCATAACATTAGAACATCATGGAAACGTGTTTTCATTTCCATAATTCCAGTCAAATTAAGGATCCTATATTCAGGGTCCAGTGTTTAATTGATGTTCATTTTTCAGCTTTTCATTTTAATACATTTGCAACAGTTTTAGTTGTATTACCCAGCAGGCTTTATTGAGTTTTTTCATGTGAGACTGAGTTTCTACTGGTTATGTATTTCCTACACTAAAACAATGGTATGAAAACAAACGTTAAAATAACATTGTCCACTAACTGAATCAAATATCAGCTCAATTTGACATCAAGCAGACATCAAGGTCCCTGCTGGGGGTTAAATCCCCTTTTCTGCAGCTGCGAACGTCTCACTCTCACTGCTGCTGTTGGTCAACCGCAGGAGAGCGCCGTTCTCAGAAGAAAAAGAATCACAAACCCAATCTTCTTTCTGTTAAAGGCATTTGTAGGTCGTTCTTTGGGTTGACAACATCCAATAGAGACACCTCACTAGCTTAGCTAAGCTGAATGGTTTTGGTCCAGCTCCTGCTCAAACTAGCGTCGTCATATATTGTGGAGATCTGTTCATGATATGCAGACTTCAAATAGAATATTTGTTTGGGTAAATAAGCTTGAAATATAAAGCGCTGATCACAATAAGTATAAATGAAATATCTGATACTGATTGGGAGACAACATCCGATTTCTGATGGAGTCACAAACCACATGATTGGGTTTGATTTCCAATCACGTGATTGGACCGGGACACCTCTAATTCAAACTGACCAGTTCTTAAAGAAACAGCTTCAAAGCTTTCAGTGAGAATCAATGCTGCATCAGTTTAGTTAAAAACGAATAAAAAAGAAATGTATTAGAGTTAACTGTACATAATCTAAAGTCTTTTGTCGTCCATTTGCAGAACCTACAATCAGCGTCTGAAACGGGATTTGCTCTGATACTGTGCAGTGTCCTGTTTTTGTTGCTTTGCTGAAGGCCTGTTGCTAAGGAGACCTGTGGCTGAGGGAGTGACAAGACAACACTGATAACATGCGAGCTGAGAAGCTGAAACTCTGTATAACTCTTGTTCCCTGGTGCAGCTGTGTTTGTTCTTTCACTCCTCCTTCAGAGCTGCATCTGATTGTAACTCGGGCACTCCCAGATTTTAATACATAGTAAGGGTCTGGAAGGGGGTGCTCAGAGGAGGTTAGGGCGTCTCGTTGCAAGTATAATGAACCCAACTGTCTCTGTTTCCCTTCAAAGAAACACATGTTTTAGGTTACTTGGACCTAACAAAATGTATTCATTCTCAGAGAAAAATAAATCAACTAAAACAGCAGTGCATGTCATTGTAACACTGATCGAGACATGCAGACCTACAGAAGACCATTCCGGTTTGTTTTCATCTCATGGAGCCAAGAGTGTGTGGATCCAAAATGCAACAAGAGTAAAAAAATCAGTCAATTGTATTGAAACAATAAACAAAAAACCAACAACAAGCAAAAACATGAATCAGTGTAGTAATGCAGAGGGGAATGTCCAGAGCTCTGTTTTCTTGTCAGAGTTCTTTTCCGGATCTTTGGAACTTTTCAAGTTTCAAGTTTTTCACAGAGTCCTTTTCAATCGGAGGTCCGTGGGTGGTTAGGTCACCATGCACCATTCACCAAGGAGAATGGTAAACAGTTCCAGAGGAGCAAAAATATAAAAAACGGTTTAGTACAGCTGGTATACAGCAGAGCAGCAGCAGCCGAAGTAGGAAGTGCAGACAGGAAGTGGTGATGTGACCCGGACATGAATAAAAGCTGGCCCTGCCTGGCACCATAAGAGTGCGACTGCGTGGGAATCGTTTGGGCGGATTTAATGGGCTGGTCCCTGGTCCGGTGCAGGTACCAGATCTACTCGGCCTGTCAAAACGGCTCGGGGTCCTTCAACTGATGATGACGTCACCCTACGGTAACACCACTTGGACAAACTATGTAGCATTGAGATCCTAGAGATATTGTTGTTTTAATTTTACGTTTCCTTTTGTAACCTAAAGTTGTTTTTACTCATAACTAATAATGTCATTTTTAATTTTAAGGTGTGTCTGACATAATTATTTGTTACACCAAATGTAAACTTTACTTTAATACATTAACAGATCTGTGCTGTTAATGTATTTGCAACATAAACTTGTTTTTCCAATGTGAGTAAATGTATGACTGAATAAAGAACCATATTTATTTATGGTTTGCAGTCTGGTTAAATTGGCCCAAATGTCAGTTTTACTTTTTTTTTATCTCAGAAAAAAACATTGTCATATTGATAACTATAATCAAAAGCAGCGACCTACAGTCCTAAGCACTCATCAAATTCCACACTATGGAATTCCAGAACCTCATCAGATGTAACAGTTATGATTGTAAAGTTTATAATTCCTTTTAAAACATGTTGAAAGCATTAAAAACGAATTATTCTTTGAAGCGAGGGTGAGGCTATGATCAGTCCCTTGTGCAAGTTACGACTGTCCTGATTATTGTTATCGATTTGTCTGGGCCAATCACTATCTTACACGTCATTGTGCCAACTTAACAGCCAGTGACATAGTGCAACGTCATCCTCAGTCGCAGGACCCCAAGCCGGTCTGGCAGGTCGAGTAGATCTGGTA